>WHYT01017298.1:543127-715496 GCA_009806455.1 Tetrax tetrax
TTTTTCCCCAAGTCGAGTCTGTTTTGCCCGTGACGGTAACTTTAAGAATTCCTCCCTGACCTTATCTCAAACCTCGAGCTGTTTTTTTTTTTCTTATATTTCTCCCCCTATTCTTTCAGAGGGTGGGGAGAGCGGGAAGGAGACTGCGTAGTCTGGTCCCGATCAGGGCTGAACTACGACAGAAGGTATTCCTTCTACTATTAGATATTCTTTCTTTTGATTTTGCCAAACTCACACCCTTTTTTGCCACTTCAAGCTGGGATTTTTGTACTTTTTTTTTTGAGAAAAACTTCAGACAAAACTGTTCAGCTGTTTCTGAGAATAACATTTCAAGAACGACTTGTTATATGGCCAATTTTAAGTAAAATCAAGTGAAATTAGATAACCATTGTGCTCCAGTATATAGTTCTGAAGGCTTTTCATCAAGGGCTTCGTATTTTGCAAAGAAACATTCCTTGTTTTCTGTTCCTTTCAGTGTTCACAGGAAATTATAAGCAAACTAAAAGCATTGGAAAGATTTATGTACTGAAAGATGTCGATTTTCATATTTCTATACACTTATAATATATAGTGTTAACTCTAAATTGACGGTAACATCTGCAGCTGATGGGTAAAGGAAAAAAGCCAGTTCTGACAGCCGTAGACTGAAATGGGTCAAGCACATATGCCAACAGTCTAGCAATAATTCTGTTATGCAGGAAGGAGAAATAAAGCTGCCGTGAAGGTGGGAAGAGAGGGAGGATAACTGGAGTTGTAGAGGAGGAGAGAAGCCAATTTTGAGAAGAACCAGGAACAGACAGAAACAAGGAGTCTGGAAAGATGGAGAGTGGCACTGGATCTTGCATCCACTAGCACAGGTGTAACCACCTGTGCCACTGGCTAAAGCAGAGATACTGTGGGAAAAATACCAGCTATGCGTGTAATCACAGAGCATATGAGAATGCATGTACCAAAGCAAGTCAGCCAAATTTAACTCTGCCCTTTCCTATCTTACACATTCCTAACCAGGAGAAGACGTTGTTTCACTAACATAACTTTAATTCATAATTATAGAATAAATTTGATACATATATAGCAACATCTTATTGTCCATTACAGAACAGTAAAGAAGCTTAGCCCTATATGTAATATTGATTATTTTAAAAGAGAATTATCATGCAAATATTTAGAACTCTATGTCTTCTGCAATTAAAAAAAATATTAGTTTCATAAATAAAGCTGTGTGAGATACTAAGTTAGATTTAGCAGTAATACAGAGGCAGAAATGTTTTGGTTATTTAGTGGGAAGATTTTTTTTGTGAAATAAAACATCTGGACCTACACTAAATAGACAGTGGAGTACAAAAGACGGCTAGTAGCATTATACACAAGATGGCCTGGTTTTCCAAAGAGACAAAGTTTCTATCTGCTTCTGGTTTAGTAGAAGATCTTAGTAGCACAGCAAGTAGCCTGTTACAGCTTACAGCTCTACACTTTAATGCCACCTAAAATGCTCTTGTGCACGACTCTGAAAGTCATGGACTATCCACCTGGCAGAAGGAAGCTAAACATTGGTTTGCAGGAGTCCAGAAATTTATCTAAATTACAAATGCAGGAAATCAGCACAAATTTGGCAGAGAACACCCTGCAGTGGTTCTATATCAAGCTATATTTTATGCCGCTGCAGCCAGGACAAATGTAGCAGCCAGGAAGACTGTTAACAAGAATTTTCTCACCATTCAAGTTGGATTGAATCCTCATTGTCTGGCCATGGAACAGACAATTAGTATAACCTGTATTGGTCAGGGCCATTTTCTCACAGCTTTGCATCAATATTTGCTTTTATTTAGGTCATCATGTGCAACAGTTTAAGTAAATAAATGAGGAATGCAGTATGTTTCTGTGCAATAGATAAAAAATCCAAAATATAGAAAAATTCTGAGAAATAGACTTTGGAGAGACAAGTGACTTAAATCAGAAGAAATTCTTAAGAGATGCAAAAGGCTAGACATCTGTCTTATATAGCTTATATATAATCTCTTGTCTTCTTCAGCATTTTCAGAGAAAAACATCCACTGTGAGGTTTCACAGCATTAGAGATGATCAATAAGCAAAAAGAATGTTTTCACTTTACATAATATGTAAATATCACAATGAAATCTCAAGTGGAACTTATAGGATCATCCATATTCTGATATTTCATATATTATCATATCTCTTTCTAACATATGTTTTCAGAGACATTTAGCAACTAGTGCTAATACTCAATGTTCTACTTCCTATTTTGTACAGCTAGTCCTGACATTTCATAGTTCATGTATCCCTCAATTAGTCCTTTTTTTCTAAATCTAATATCCCAAAAGAAAGACAAGACTTTAGTTCAATTAAAATAATGGATGCGGAGTAATATGCCAAGCATAGCATTTATCTCTGGCACAAAACATATGCAACTGTCAGATTCCCAAATCAAATCAATGAAGTAAGTGGGATAGAATTAAGAGTGCTTTTTCACCTCCCAAAAACCCTAGCTAGTCTACAAGTTTATGGGGTCTCATTTCACTTCTACAGATCAGAAAGAATTTTGTTGAGTTTCTTTAATGGTTATTGCAGTTAATACCTAGAAGACCTATGCATGATTGGAGCCTTCCATTTCTAGGTTTTACTCAAATAAAATCTAGAATATTACATTCTTAGTGGGCAAGGTGAAGAGTTAAGAGGAATGGGAGGTTTGGAAAGTTGATGCTCAGGGGTGAAAACAAGAAAACAATGCACTAGGAGGCAGGATAGATGTCGTAGTTTTGCCCCACTCAGGACCAAGCTAAGCAGTTTTTCACCCACTCTCTCTACTCTTGGAGAGAATGGGAGAGAGATAATATAACAAAAAGATCAAGGTTTGAGATAAAGACAGAGAGAGACCATTCGAGTTACTGCTACGGGCAAAACAGACTTGACTTCGGGAAAACTATTTCAATTTATTAGTAATAAAACCAAAAGCAGGACAATGAGAGAGAACAAAAACAACTTCTCCCCACCCCTCCCATCATCCTGGGCTTAACTTCATTTCAAATTATCTCCACCTCCTTCCCACCCTGAGTGGCACAGGGGGGAATAGGGAATGGAGGTTGTGGTCAGTTCATCACACGTTGTTTTCTGCCTCCTCCTTCCTCCTCAGGGGAAGAACTCACACTCCTCCCCTACTCCAGTGTGGGATCCCTCTCATGGGCTGCAGTTTTTCACAAGTTGCTCCGGCATGCGGTCCTTTTCCATGGGATGCAGTCCCTCCGGAATGGCTGCCCCAGCGGGCCCTCCATGGGCACAGCCTCCTTTGGGCATCCACTTGCCCTGGCGTGGGGTCCTCCGCGGGCTGCAGGTGGATCTGTGCTCCTCTGTGGGCTTCTATGGGCTGCAGGGGGACAGCCTGCTCCACCATGGGCTGCAGCAGGGGCTGCTGGGAGCAGCATTACTCCTCTCACTCCTTCACTGACCTTGGCATTTGCAGCTGTTCCTCTCACTGGAAATTCTTCACAATCAGCTCAGGCAGACGCCTCTCAGGTTCTCTCACATTTCAACTCCACTTCTCTCAGCCAGGGTGGGCTGAGTGGGGCCCAGACGGCCGCCCAGTGGGAGGCCAGAGGGTGAGGGGCTGCAGGGCCCACAAGGCTCATACTTCCCCCTCTCTGCCACCACTTTTGCATCTTCATTTTTGTTATATATTATTATTTTCCACTTCTTAAATACATTATCACAGAAGTCTTATCGCTGTTACCAATTGGCTCGGCCCTGCTAACAGTAGGTTCACCTTAGACCCAGCCGAGTCCACCAGACAAAGGGGAAGCTTCTAGCAGCTTCTCAGAGAAGCTGCCACTGTAGCTCCCCCCTGACAACTACACAGAACCAGCACAATAAGAAAGTTATTGGCACTAATAGATAAAGCGTCCAAACAAAGCATAATTTGGAATGAACAAATTCCCTAAGCAGGTAGTGAGAGATGTTTCTCCAAAAGGCACATCAGAGAGCTTCAGGAGGACCTTGTGAACACCTCAGTATGTCTTCTTGGCCCTCAGACTAGTAAATCCATTCTCATTGTTTTTCCTCTGGCCCTTTGCTCTTATCTCTCTTGTTTATTTTTAGCAGATACTACTACATGCCTTGTAACTGTATTAGAGGTGTAGATATTACATCTACATCATTGTGCTTTAGTAGAGTTTGTTTTCCCATAATATTTTTAGACAACCTCATGTTTGTTTACTCTGGTAGCTTGTCTGGCAACTGAGCTTTTTGAAGGCAACATTTGTCATCTCATTCAAATGTGAAAATTAGGTCTAAAATCTCATCTGCACAGGAAGCATTATTTAGTTACTGAGTAGTGAATGTTATTGATATGGCCTTCACAAACCCTGAAATATGCTGCTTCTCTTTTTCACTTCTGAAAATATAGGCAGTAAGTGACTGGAGAGGTAGATTAAAAGTATGTACTGTCTATCCTAGTTACAATGAGTTATCTTTGGTTTTTGTCTGTGGATGGCAGATCTACAGTTTTAGTGATGTTTTAAAATAATTGCACTTACTTCAAATATTCTCCTATTGCCCTATTTCTTCTTCAACTTTCTTTTATTTTCAGCATTTTTCTCCTTTTCCATCCAGATTATATCACAAATCTACAATCTGCTTTCTGCGCCTTCAATTTCATCACAGAAGATTATTCTTTTCTACTGTATCATGATTCAAGCTGTACACTCTAATCAGCCTGGAAACTTCGTGCTGGATGAAAGCTCCTGCCTCAGGTGATGTTATGGGATCTCTTCCTGCAGTCGTCCCAATGTAGGGAAACAGGAGTGTTATCTGGTCTCTTGAAGTCTCCTTAAAGAAGATCTGTCAGCCAGCTTGTGTTTCACAGTTTTTCTAATTGCTCTGTGGCACTCACAGGCTCCAATTTTCAAAAGTTAAGTCTTTCTAAATTGTTTAGTTTAGGTTACACCAGTGCTGCCATCAGGAATTGCACCAGAGCCCAGGTCAAGGTCACTGAGCTGAAGTAGCTGAAAGCCACCATGCCCAAACAATGAAGGTGTGCAAAAAGATCTGTGAGAGTTTTCATGGAAGAGGAAAAAATCCCAGGAAAATATTGTAGATGATAACCTCGCTCTGTTGTGAACAATTTCCTGGAGATGAGAGAGTTCATTGTGGAATTTCTGCTCTTTTCTTTCTGGAGCTCTAAGGCAATATAGTACTTCCAACTGCAATAAACAACATATAGAAAAGAAGGGTAAATTTAGAGCCAGATACAGCTGATATCACTGCATGTAAAAAGCTGTCTGAATAACTTCTCCCAGCTTGGCTTTTAGGTTTTCAAAAGTTAAGGAAGATTTATTTCTTTGATTTCTTTTCTTTCGCATAAAAATGGCAAGACTTTCTTTACATTTGATGTTTGGTCATATTAAGATGTTTTTCTCTCTTTGATATAAGAAAATGTGAATATAATGTATTATAAAATGAAATTCTGCATTTAATGTGACTCTATATATCAAATTTCCTCAAATAATCAAATTCATATGTATGGGTTATGCTTTTTGGTTTTGAGCTTTTTATACTGGTTTTAAATGAGTCAATCTTGATACTAAATTATTTTTAAAATGTCAGAAAAATAAGTTCATCGTACATACTGGCAAACATAGTTTTAATGGCATATCAGACAGTTCTATAATTTTCAGCTGTCTTCAGGATCGTGTAAAGCTACACTTCGCAAGGTGTGAGGAGGAAGTTTCAATCAATCAAGTGCTTTAGCAAGATATCACTTTGAGGCAAACAGCTTTATTTGCCTCTCTGTAATACAAGTGCTCAGAAATAACTTCTGGTTGACCTTGGCTTTAATCAGCCCAAATAAACACTTGCTTGTTTTACGCTAACTGATGTAAATCAGAATATAAAAATGCTGAAGCCAATGCACTGATTGCCAAAGCTGGAAAAGGAGAAACATGGTAAAATATATGTTTTAATGTGGTTTCTTCAGCTGGATCAACAAGTTTGGGTAAAACATTCTGTAAGAAGCCAGTGTTTCATGGTGCACCTTGTGATGCGCACCAGGTTCAGGCAAACAGGTTGATATACTACAGCTTTGATTTTACATAGGAATGTGGATTGTGTTTAAGAAAATAATTTCAAAATCACCTTTAAGAGCCCAGTGTCACTGGTGTGAGTGAAATAATGTTAGTGCTAAAGGTATGAATGATAACAGAAAGCTTCAAAGATCATTTTTTTGTGGAATCCTCTGAGATAAAAGATTTTTAGTTAGACAACTACCAAAACATCATGCTTAATTGTAGCTCCTTATACAATACTGGCTGTGTTCTAAGATTCTTTTTTCAAAAAAAAAATAAGTGAAAATTTCGCACCTATTAACTATGTTATCTTACACATTTGCCACATGCAACCAGTTAACTGCCAATCAGTTTGAGTAGTTTTACATATTAAAAATCTAACCTCAATTAACGCCTATTTTATACAAAACTTGAATTACAACCTGAACATAAAATGAGCATAATCTCCCAATCTAAAGAAAAAATCAAACCCATGCTGCATTTCTCTCCTAACAGCATCTCACTGTGGCCCTGATGTGCAGTAGAAAAGTGCTTCCACATTATTAAGAAATACTTGTCATAAAGTGTTCAAATACTTTGTCCTAACTGCCCATTTTAGGGGTGGAATCACTGCAAGGTTGTCCAGGCTATAGAAATCACTAAACCTTGATGAAGCAATTATGAAAGCTTTTTTTTTCCACACACGAAGCACCTCAAAAGTCCATAAGTGTCTACATTTTACATAATCCAGTATAGCACTAATGATCATACTATAAAATCAGTCTGCAAAAGCAATAAAGTGAAGGAAGTAGGCAATCCTTGCCTACTGATTAACTAGGAACTCCTCAAAAACTGTTTCTTAATTCTTTGGTAGTAAAATGGAAAACCAAGGCGTAATTAAATGGGAGATGAAACATTGAATTGTAGATGATGAAACAATGAATTCAGCCAGGAGCTAGAGAAGCTCCTGCCTGCATCTCCTAGGTGTGCTGCAGCAAAGTAACTGCAAGAGCTTCCTCTGCCAGGAGGGATGTATTTTGTGTTGCTGAACCACCAGGAGTGTGGGACAGCTGGGACAAGCCCACAGGAAAAGCATGTAGAAAGACGGAAATACTGAAGGAAGATCTGTTTATCTGCCACTGCATGTACAGTGCGAACAGAGAACCCCTAAAGGATTTTGCCTTTTGAAAAAATGTACGGGAAAATAACTCTTTCTAGAGCAAATTCATACAGTCTATGTTAGCATACTCCTCTCAAGTGCATTTGTTAGGTCATACAAATAAAGTATCAGCTCATTTAAAGGAACAGTGTGCTCCCTGCGTCTTTCAATTGCTTCTTCTAAGATAGCACACTCTTACCTAGTTTTACCCAGACTGAAAGTCAGATCTCTGACCTTCTATATTGCTGTATAGCATTTAAAAACGTAAAAATCCGTAGACCACTAGGTCTAGATATTAACCCGCTTACTATGGGAAACTAATATACTCTGGACGTTGATTGCCACAGTCAGTGAGAGGAGATAAGAATAGAATTAGAAGGCACACGAGAAGTATGTTACTTTGGAGACTGGGTTTATAAAGCGTGTCTGAGAAAAGAAAAATCTTCAGAAGGAAATCTTGCAGAAAAGTAGGCAAAGAAGTAGACATTGTGAGAAGAGCACTACACAATGCTGGTAGGAAGCCAACAAACAGCACTGAAGAGGGTGAGCGAGCACGGTAGTGTATGAGATATCTAAGGGAGATGTTCAGAAGTGGGTTTTCATTTTGGCTGTTCCGTTGGAAGTGGAATGCAACTTCTGAAAGAGTGTCACCTGAGGTTTCTGAGGTATGCAGGTGTGAGAACTGAGTCCACATCTATGGAATGTAAACTCTGCTAATATTCCAGCATACATTTTCAGTTGAAAATATTCAATATATTTTACAAATACACTATTTTTTGGAGATCTGCTTTAAAAGAGAAGTAAAACAGAAGAACTAAATTAAAATCATAACTCTCCATTGTTTTGGGAATGAAGGGTTATTTTCTGCCAACTGTTTCTGAAAAGCAAACCTTGATGTTTGTTTTTTGTTCCCAAAACAAAGTGAGTTGCTACAATGGGTTATATAGAGCTGCAAGTCATCTTCACAACCCCAATTATTTATAAGTATTTTTATTTTCTCTTTCAAATGCAAAGTCCTTGACTGGAAGCCAATGATCTATTACAGAAATATTTTGGTGGATAGTAGGAAGAGTGATAAATATATGGAAGCCATTTTGACAAGGATAACATATAATAAATCTATTTTAAATGAATATAGATCAACAGCACATATTCTCATGGAAAGTTTGTGCAGCCAGCTCAGAAAACAGCACATAACTAAAAAATATTTGTTCTTTGTTTAAGAATTTACGACTGCCTGCGTGCCATCCATTCTTAAGGCCCTTGACCTTAGGAGACCAGATACAATCACTCAAAATATCTAGCACAATTATTATATGAGAAAAAGAGAGAGAGAGGGAAAAGTAAGGCAAGAGAAGTGATGTTCTGTCATTGAGACTCATCAGTGACCTCATTGTTTCCTGCCATTGTCTTGTCTGCTATCAAAGAGCTTCTGCACATTCCCCACAGCCTATTGTGGCATTGGAAAGTGGCTGCAGCCATATGGTATGCAATGCTATGACTAATTTATTCAATGTCACCCACTGAGGACAGATTCACTGTGGCAACCAACGAACCAGCCACTGCGGTTTAGTGTACTAGAGAATGGATGTTTTAGTGCTAGAAGGAAGGATCATAAGTTCTCAGTAGCTGACATATATCCATGGGGCTACTCTAGGCAGGGATCTGATCTGGTGGTTGAAAGTGGCCACAACACGGGCCGTAGAAACTTCCTCATGATGGCTACCATCCTGCAGCAGAATGGCTGGATGTTCTGGGTGACAGGTTTCAGCAGCAGACCAGCCATCCTCAGATGAAGGCAAGGCAGCACCTCAGGTCAATCTGGAAAGCCCTGTCAATAATTGAAGAACAGGTCTGTCCACAGGAACACCTATGACCCAGCTCAAATCCCACCAGGACTTCTAGGTGAGGGGCAGAGGGTTCCTGGGCATGGGATCCTGGTGGCACTGGTCAGGGTAGTCAGGACCCATGGGTACACCCAGGGCCCAGCACTTCTGCCCTGGGATGTCACTCATTGTGGGGCAGAGATGGTTTGTACAATCAGGCTACTATAAACTCCTTTGGCCCTCAAAGGCTGAATTTGAAAAACAATCTCCTCCAGATCACCAGTATGGACAGCCTGTCTTAAACCTGGACTTCAGATCTGAAGTGAGGAGAAATTATGAATTGTAAGCATCCATCCAAACACATTTGGCATCCAGCAGAGAGGCCAGTTCCATTCTTCATGTACAAATAAATATATATGCTGGAGCTAATATGTATGGAGAGTAGTGGAGCTCTGAATTTGTTCCCTGAAAGACTAAATGAATAAATTTATGATACTTCAGGCAGGTGGATATTACCAATCCCTCATTTCTATGAGGTTATTTTACTGCTTACGTTTAGTCCAGCCAATGTCCCTCTGCAGGCTTTTATGATAATTTCCACATGTTTAGTCTAAAATTGACAGTTCAGTCTGCTATATATCAAGTCAAACTCTTGTTGATCATCTGTGCCCTTATTCTTTCCCAAAGTCATCACTTATATTCAGAAATGAGGAAGACTGCTTACGCAGGGCTCTCTTTGTGCTGTCCTGGAGTCTTTGAGAGCTGTTTTTCAGAAGAAGCTGCAAGTCGTGTTGCAAATACTCATACTGAAGAGCCAGCACTTCCTGCCTCCTATTACCCCTGCGCTTATCCCTGAGATTTTTACTTCTATTAACAACACGATACCTTTGAGAATCAAGTGCATTCTCATCAAGTTCATTCCCAGCTGAAACCCTCGCAAGCTGCATTTAAGTACTGCTGACAAGAAATTCTGTCACCTCCCAGTTTTAGGCTGCCCTCCATAATGATGATATATTCCTTTAAGATCACCATAATGATGTAACCTGGAGTCCTCAGCTCTTCTGGCAATGGGGCTAGCTTTAAAGCTGTTAGCAGCTTGTATACTCTGGCCTCTGCAGCTCTGCTAATAAAAGGGTATGTGTGTCTCTGAGTTTACTATTGCCTGAACTGTACATCTGGCAGTGATGGAATTAAACCAGCACTAATAAAAGGAAGACAAATGGATAAATAAAAAGGTATTTACCATAGTCATATACATAGGATGCACAGAAAAAGAGACTTATAACTTTCATCTTGATCTAAATACAGTTCAAAACAGTGGACTGAATGTTGTTTGATGAACTCTGCACAGCTGTGCATTAGCACTGTAACACTGGAAAAGTGCTTCACACTTGCCCACTGGGAAGGAACAGGTGAGCTGCACAGGCCATTGTTAGGTCTCCGTTCTTGAGCTACAGACACAGACAGGTAAGGACGTCGTGCCACACCCCACTACATGGCTACCACACCCGTGACTTGCCATTACAGTTAGTTGGGAAATGTGTACAAAAGGCAATACAAAACCAAATAAGGAGTCATTCTGATTCAGCTGCCGTTACTTTTCTTCACAGTTTTTAATAGTTTGTTCTTTAGTGGCACTTCTGAAAGCAAGAAGATAGGTTTACAGGCAAAATTTTATATGGGGAAAATATCCAGCCCCAAACATTTAAGTCATTTGGGAAAATACATTATTAGTTTTTTTTTTTCTCCTAACTTTTAAGCATACAACTTTCTATTTCTGATTAAGTTTTAACAAAACCAAAAAAGCTATGCTTTTTACTTGTCTCATCCTCCACTACAAAGAGTTAAATGTAATTTAGGTTGCTAATATAAGTTTTAGGAAAGGATGTGTATTCCTACCAGCTAGGAAACATGCAGTGAGAATTACTCTGAAAAAGGTAAACAAAATGATAAACATTACATTGCAAGCTACTTATGACCACTTTGACTTCATTCTTGATGACAAACCTTCTGTTAATCCACCAGTCCTTCATGGCTGTGATATTGTTCTCCTTTAAATCAACTGCAACCACTAAATGAACAATAGATTTGTTGGAAGATGTTGTGTGAGATTACTTTTGTAACCAAAAATATATATTAATTTTTTAGTACTTTTATGCACCAAAGGTGGCTTAATATTACTTCTCCAAATACAGCAGTAATTTTTTCAGAATATAGAGAAAATTGCCTATAGTATCCCTGAGAATCTGGCCTCTATCAAAGTTATGATGAAGCTAATTTATTATAGTTTATCTTCCCATTAAATCAAAGGAAAATGTAATTCATTCTCAGTGTTGCGAGTTCTTAGGAACAAGTCCCAGAGAAGAGTCAAACACTTCAAAGGTAAGAATGCTTCACATTTCTTGTAGTATCTTTTGCCTTTGAATTACCATAAGACCCCAGTTTTATTAGTTTTAAAAACATCTTTTCAATCTGCTTATGGCTAGATACTGCTGCCCCAGGTGCTAAACTGCAAATAGATTTAAAGGCTATTTGTTTTCAAACATCCTGTTTCTCTCTTTTGAGAGTGGCTTCATCTCCAGCTGCAGGTACTTCAAAGAAATACAACCGTTTGAGAAACAGGCTGCAGCTGAAATACTTCTTTTAGTTTACATGCTGAACAAAGCATGATTGGGGTCACAAGCACTTCCAATATTTTTCTAGTGAAAGATAATTAGTTATTGCTTTAAAACAACCAATCAACCAACCAACCAACCAACCTAGTTCTGATAAGTTCCTGTTTTACGCATTTTAACCTCCTGTACAGTAAAGTATTTTAGTGTATAACTGCAATTAGTCAAGTTCTCTGCTATCTCATTGACCAATGGCTTTCCCTTTTATCTTCTGCAACACCAGCCTGAATCTCTATTTGCACTTATAGAGGTCATTAGTGTCTGTCATAAAGGTTCAGGCTCATGTCAGACTTCTTGTCGACAATTGAAATTACTGTTGTTTTCAAGATATTATTTCTCTATTTCTTACAGCATAGTTTCAATATAGGAAAGAAAGAAAGGGCTGGGTCTTGCCTTTTTTTTTTTTTTTTTGTCCTACACATTAATTTCTTTGTTATTCACTGAGATGGTCTACATTTCTGCTCAGAGGAGGCGTGGATGAAATGTGATATGTATTTACTTTTAAAATGAGTTTCAGTTATTAAGGAGAGTAGATCAGTCCTATTCAGCTTGTTGAAAACAAAATTTCAATTAATTATGTTAATACAGTAGAAAAGAGAGTAAAGTGATGCTGAACAAATAAGAAAGCTTTTTTTTTTCCCCTCTTTGTAAAGGCTGACAGGTGGGAGACAGTTGTGAAGTGTTATACAATTAAGATTATTTTTTATTTTCAGATATGTTTTAGCTGTAAATGCAGGCTATTCTAAAAACATTTCACAATATAAATGAATGCAAATTTTCCAATTAATAGCTTTAAAATTTCAAGTTTTATAATTAAGATCTTTAAATCCATTACTATTTTTTTTGTTCCGACCGTGGTATTATCATCCATTAGAAATGCTTTCTGCTTTGAAGTGAGATGTTGTGGCATGACTTACTGTCATCTATGAGCAGATAAAGTAAGTATATAAGCTATTTCAATAGTTGTTAGTTATGTTGGAAATATTTAATTGCAGTGCCTTTAAATTATCATTCTTGGAATGATACTTGGAAAACCTAAGTTGAGTGTTACTAGTGAGCAACACTGCAAGTGAAAAACAACAGAATGACAAACAAAGTGATGTTTTAACTGGAACAATTATTATAATAGGTTTAAATTCTATTATTTAAGTTTATGTTGCTTTTTAGTCCAGGCAATTATTGACTATTTATTAAAATCAGAGGTTTTATTCCCTTTCCGTGATTTTGAAATGTCATGGTTTAGCCCCACTCAGAGCTGAAATACTACACGGCCGCTTGCTCACTCCCTACTCCTCGCAGTGGGATGGGGAGGAGAATCAGAAAAAAATAAAAGTAAAACTTATGGATTGGGATAAAAACAGCTTAACAGAAGAGCAAAGGAAGAGAAAACAGAGAGGAAGGAAAAAACAATACAGTAACAGAATATACTAAGCATATCAATTCCCAGTACAAAGCTCACAGTGGATCCCAATACCCAACTCACTCCCAAATAGCAAAAAATCCCTTCATGCCGTCCGCACTTTATATACTGAGCATGATGTCACACAGTATCAGCTATCCCTTTGGCTAATTTGGGTAAAATATCCCAGCTGTTGGCTAATTGGTAAGCTACCCTAGCTGTGTCCGGACTGGCCCAAGGGCTACTGCATGAACAATCTCCTATTTAATTTGTTCAAAGGTTTGTTGTTGCTCAGGGTCCCATTTAAAATCATTTTTATATTAGGTCACTTCATAGAGAGGGCTTACAACCATACTGTAATTTGGAATACGCATTCTCCAGAAACCCACGAAGCTTGTGTTTCCTGTTTTTGTTAGCTGATGAAGACATAGCTGTTATTTTGTTGAGTACATCCGTAAGAATCTGATGACATCTGTCTTGCCATTTTATTCCTAAAACCTGGATCTCTTATGCGGGTCCCTTGACCTTGCTTCATTTTATGGCAAAAGCTCAAGGCTATCATGGACTAGATCTGCAGGCAGAACAGAAATGGACTGGCATAGCAGCACTGTTGAAACTCTTGTCTTTTAGACATTTGCTCCTTGGAGTTATGCTGAAATAATGGCCAGCTGCTTGGGCTCACTGCACAATGTATGAAGAAATTAAAAAGAGGTGCTGAAATTTCACAGCTCTAATGAGAGAACTACCTATTAGAGAACTAGCTACCTATGTTACCCTATCAATAGGGCAGCAGTGGGAATAAAGTGATTTGAATCACACACTTCTGCAGGGATTCAGTTTTAGCAATTCCCTTCAGGCTCCATAATGTATAGAGTTTTACTGGAAGCTGTAATTTTTGTCTTTATTGTATATTATTCTCAGCCTAGAGGCATTAACGCTGTGACAGACATGACTCCTTTGTAGATTACTACTCTTTCTAAGCTTCATTTGGGCTGTGGTTTGGGTTGCAGTTGTACACATCTGTGCTCTGCCCATCTGCCATCAGGTAACTGAGAGTGCATTCATTTTAGCCAATATGGGACAGGGTTACCGTTGTCTTCATCCAGGACTGTAGTCCCAAACCTAAAAATTCAGTCATCTCAAGCCTTTACTATCTTTGAAATTATTTCCATGATGATGGAGTAGAAATGGTATTAGTAAGTGTCTCTCAGAGAACATCCAAGTCAACCTCTAACTTTCATGGTATTTCAGAATCTCGTACACCTGTTTTTTTGTAATATTTATCTAGTTTGTCCTTTATTAGGCCTGAAAAAAAAGAAGAAATAGGTGCTTCTTTAAATAAGTCTGATCTTCTTGGAGTCTAAAATGTATTTTCTGAGGTTGATATATGCTGTCCGGCCTGTTCTAATACTTGAAACTCAGTTAGGCAATCAAAAAATCTAAACTGTGAAGGCTGAACAACATCATTGGATTATCTTTGCCCAGTTTGTCTAAATGAGTGTGGACAAGGGTCTGCACCAGCCGAGTTATATTGATAAGGAATCTAACAGATTTAACTTGAGGTGCCTTGTGGTTTACATTCACGTGGGAATGGGAAAAGGGAACAGATTTTCAAAGACTATATGTTCATCCATGATAAATCAACATGGAGAAGGAGGAGAACTCAGGAAGCTTGCAGAGTTCCTCCTAGAGCTCACAGGGATAAGCCTTGCAACCCAGTTAATCCTTGAGAGACTTCCAGTGAAACAAGGACAAAACCTCTGGATGTTGCCTCTCCACTATGCTAAGCAGCACAAATCCCGTGGAAACTAATCTGACATTGACTCCCCTTGCTCCTATGGTATATGCTCTCTTAAAGGGCATAAAGCACAGAATAGGTGTTCATGATGTCTTGAGTAGGATTAGCCGCAAAATTTATAGTCCTAATTTATAGGTGGACTTGTTTTCTTATTTGCATTTTACTTTTTGTCCATGGCAGTGATATTTATGGCTGAATTAGACACAGAAAAATATTCAAGCAGAGAGAATTTACTCTAATTTCTGGCATATCTCTTCTTTTGAAGCAATCAGGAGATGGAGAGAGAAGGAATGGCTCTAAAGATTATATTTAAGAGGAAAGAAGATGCTTGCATGCTTCCAAACCCAAGACTTTATCTCATCTTGACATCTTTGATATTACATTCAATCTCAGAAATTAAAAATACATTAAAGCATAACTCTTTTAACTATTGATAAACTGATGCCAAAGCTCTTTCAGAAACCTAAATGACCAGTTTTCATATAATGATATATGATGTAGCACTGTTTTCAAAATCCTTTGTGTATTTAAAGAGGAATTATTTTAAAAATATCACTTCACCTTTCTTTAAACCTAGCACATGATTTTCATCTAGATATTAAAAGATTCTCAGAGTTTTCCAAAAGACTAGAATTGCCAAAAGATACTTATCCCGACTTTCCCCCCAGTATTGACACAGCTGTGCTAATGAAGCTACTGGAGTTGCCATGTAATTGAACACTGGATAGACATCTGGGATTTTTCCAGTTTCTCCAGTTGTGCTACTTGAGATGCTGTTCTGGTTGAATTTAGAAAACAGTAATTAGTAGAAGAGAATGTCCATTTTCTTTTTTTTTTCTTTTGAAGTGGATGTGTCATTTTTGGATACTTAGCTTTTCTTTTTCTTCTCTAATTGTGCTAAACATAACAAAACAATGAGACAGTTACTGTCATTGCTTCCAGTAGGGAATGAAAATACCTGCATATTCTGGCGAGCTGCTCTTTTTCCTGCTGTCAAGTATAAAGAGAGATGCCTTGTTCAGGATGATTTAAAGGCAAAAGCTAAGAATATTTTTCTGTATAATTACCATTAGATAAATAAGGACAGTATTAAAAAAAACAACCACCCAACCCTGATATCCTGGCATGACAATAAATCACGCACTTAACCTGAACAGCATGTGTTTCACCTTTCACACTATGCTAGTTTGACTTCTAAACAAGTTATTTATTTAATTTCCTTCAGAACAGACACAATAATGCACTTACAGGCCACTTTGTGCAAGCAAAGATCTCCTAACTCAGCTGAGAGCTTAAAAAACTTACTATACCATGCTAAGTCCAAAATAAACTGTCCCCAACTAAGTGGCTGCAGCTCAAATGCAGATCTTTGGTTTGGGTTCTGGTAATGCTGTTAATCAGTTTGCTTCTGCCAGTAAAGTTTCAGTTAAAGAACATTTATCTCTGGGATGAAGGAAAGGAAAAGCCATCAGGACTGCTACATCTTTGCCTAAAATAAAGACAGATGTGTCAACCACAGACTAAGTATGTTTTGTACGAACAGAGGAACATGTCGTTCCCTTAGCCCTGTCCTCAGTAGTAGGAGACATCTATGTCACTTTCACTTTCAAATGCCTGCGATTTTGAGGAATGCTGAAAGTACTCACTTTGTCTCTTCTGATCTCTCTTAAAAAATGAAGGTAGAGAGAGCTTGAAAGTAAAGCATTCTGCCACAAGGTATTCTTTAGTTTATGAAAATGTATTTTGTTGAATTACTGTTATTATAGGGATAGAGGTGGCCCTAAGAAAAATCTCCTCTTGAATTTTAAAAATTGACATTTTGCTTCTTTAGCAGCTCCTGAGTGCCTTAGGGTATATAGTACTGTACAGTGTCTTCCTACAAAGGGCCTTTTGTGTTGTGTGGAGTCGAGGTAAGCATGAAAGAACCTCTGCTTACGTTTGAGCCCTGTGGCTCTGGAAAATGGAGACTAGCTTGTACATAAATCAAGGCAATTATGGATGGAAAGGCTGCCAGATTGTTTCCTATGGATTTTTAGAGTTGGAGGGAGGGTGAGTTTGACTTTAGATAATTCTAGTATTGAGAATCCCACCACTATCCCTGAAGAATGTATTCCATAGAACTCACTGGTAGGAACTCTTTCCAGAGTATTCAACTTACTATTTCCCTCATCAGTTTTATTAGGTACTCAAGTTGAAGCTCTTTTACTGTTTAAAAAAAAAAAAAATCTTCCTATTCTTTCATGTATGTATCCTTCAACTACTAGTAAGCATTTCTGTCATATTAAAAAGCCATCTATCAAAATATTAATTTTTTCCAGCTACTCTAGATATAACTCTAAGTATCTTTCTACTTATGCAGGAGGGTTCACTTTCATCCAATCACATAAAGTCTGCAGAGGTCCAGATGGAGCCTAATTTACTGTTATTATTCCTGTTCTTGATGAGAGGCTACATTCCCAGCCCAGGATGGGGAACCACAACTACAGACACTGCACAACCATGGTTTTAAGACTGACAGAATCACAGTATTATATGTCAATGTGTAACATAACTGGTTCCCTCACCTGGCAGCATGAACGTAGCTTGTTGCTGGAGCAGAACTGAAAGAGAGATTTCCTCAGAACTCAACCATATGACGTTTGTATATAAGATTTTGAAAATTAGATGTTAATAATTGCTATACCTACCAGAACTTAAGAAAATAAAAATAATTTGGATACGATTTGATGTAGATTTATATATATAAACTCCACTGTATTAAGAATTACTCTGCTCATTATGTTCAAACACAGCATGCCTTACATGGTCATACCTCATCCTAGATCCAGATCCTCCAATTGTCCCAAGAGCAGGTATGGTTGACTTGTTTATAAACTCTTTTAGATTGAAATTTTCCTCTGAGATGAAAGCTGGGTGTGGACAAGGGGGCAGCTAACTCCAGTGATCAGTACTTCCAAAACAATACAGCCTGTGAGGACCACAAAGAAGACCTGAGCCAGGTGGTGTACAGGGGCTCTGATAAAGGTGAGCTAATTCTGACCTGTGCGGAAGTAGCTGGTTCGTGCCATCTTTCCTGGGGACCAGAAACTGCACCAGGAGGAGAGTGACTTCAGCAGCCATGTACTCATATGCTCAGCCACCTTTTTAGTGTTACCTTCATTTTCAAAGAAGGTTTCCATACAATGCTTATACTAGTGTCCATGGCATCCTCTACTATCTTTCATCCTCTGTGTCTTCCTTCAGAAAAGGATTCCTCAGTCTTCACAGAGTGGTCCTCGAGTACTACCTGATATTCAGTTCTTGCATCCAAAGACAGCTGTGTACCACTGACACAGGAGCGTGTTGGTTTTCCCTTCATAGAGGTTACAGCTCTCATGGCAGATATCTCTCATTCCTGCATCTATCAGCTGCTGAGCTATCATTTATATCTGTAAGCATTTATATCTGATTGGCAGTGCTGTGCCTACAGCTGGAGATCTTTTTGCCTGGTTTCAGAAGCAACGCCTGATTACTTGCAATTACTGTTGGGTTTGAGCCCCTGAGCTTTTGTAGCTGACCTCTCTTATTTCTACAGAGCGTATGGGAACATTTTAATTAAAAATCTGTTTTCCTTTCACACTACTCCTCTCCCTTTCCCATGCTCAAAATTATTTTTGTACGTTAAAAATATGTGAATTATAGACACAGACCATGAATAGGGGTGATGCTATACCACAGAGGACAGTATGAAGAACTGTCACAGTATGTGAACTTTACAGTTTTGGTAGAGAAGAGAGCAGGAAATGTAGAGAAGGTGGCATCAGGCACCATTTCTCAGATTTTCTGGAGGGGCAGTACCTCCCTTTTGTTCATCAGATTTCATGACACCCCTCCAGCCCCTTCCCAAGGCCCTGAGTACATCTCACACTCCTGAGGGTCTGGCTGCTGGGGCACAGGATCCACACAAAACGAGAAGAACAGCTGTGTTGCAACCAGGCTGCACCCTGACCCCACCTGTGGGCCCACAGCCTGGCCCAGCCTCCACCCAGCCATGCCCCCACTGAGATGTCAGATGCCCAGGTCTGTGACTGTCCCTGGCTGCCCTGCTCCTGGCTGGGTGGTAGAATGGGCCCTGGCTGCCAGCCCCAGCCCTGCTGGACCCACCATGAGGAGCCCCTGCCACCCCTGGTCCCCAGCCCTCAGAGAGCTGCCAGCTTGCATGATGCCCAGACAGTCTGCAGAGGGGAGTGAGCTTCTTACGCCCTTCCCAATACTTAGAGATTCCTTATGCTAGCCCTAAGGGTTGCCTGAAAGCTCCAGGCAAGTTCTAGCTCTTGCATCTACAGTGGAGGGAGGCCTCTTGACGCAGGTGCTGCATCCTAAATTTGCTGTACACACCTTTTATGAGAAGTACTTCTGTGCTTTTGTCTCCTTTAGGAGAGGAGGATCCATGATGCATTTGCTGACAGGATGCTTTGCTTACCCAGAGGAGCATGCTTGGAGCCAGGACTGAAGATAGGCAGTTCTGCAGGAGAAGAAATTTGAGTAATCACTTCTCCTTTGCAGCATATGCATTGGCCTTCTCTCAGTGTGATATCAAGTGAGTAAAATTGGGCAGAAATATGCCCAAGGCTTTTGTCTGGGAAAACCTTACTGCCATTGCTCCTTACCGACTGGAGCAATCAAAAGGAGCAGCGGGGATAGCTAAAGCTGAATTTTAGGTGTACCCTGGATTTGAGACCACAAGGTCAGGACTGTTGACCACAAGTCATATGCAGTTCTGCAGCTGTCTTCATTGTCCAGGTTCTATCATGTCCTACTTTGATGTCTTCATTAAAGCTCCATTTTGTAGCCTAAAACAACCTCTAGCAGTCTGAATGCCTTCTACAGAAGAGGAAAGCAATGGAACCATAGCCATTCTTCTTATGTCTGATTTCTCAGCCCTGGGCTGTACTATGGAAGAAGCCCTGCTTGAGGCTGGGTGCTATATCAATTGTGAACTGCACACACTATTGGTGCAATCATTTATGTACCATCAGTGTATTTTCTCCTTTCCAAGGCATGACTACAGCCATGGGGAAGGAAAGGAGATTCATCCGGGGTTGTTTTGCTTTCTCTAATCCTGCTCCATTTCACCCATTGATCTATGGCTAGAGCTTGCTTGTTCTTTAAATTCTAAAGAACATTCTACCTACAACCTCTTCAGTGCATATCATATCTATTGGTCCATGATTTAAGAGTTTACAAACTTGGAATTTCACAATTGTGAATATAACATCATCATGCCACCCTGTGATCTGTGCTATAACTAGCAATTTCCACGCAATAGGAAGAATCCTACTGTGACTCTTAACATGCAGCAACTGAGTGGAAAAATCTTACTGGTCTCGTTATTTTGTGAATAAGCGAGAGGATAAACTGTAGACATTGGAAAATGTTAGTGTGAACTGCCACCCAGGAGCTATATTCAGGAAAATGTGATCCTGAGGCCTGCAATAAGACAAGGAAAATAATTTGTCCTTTATGCCACCTACATGCAATAAAAAGGTGAGATGTGGTTTGATGTGTAAAGATGACACTGAGTCATCCTATGGAACATATAATCATGAGTCATGATGTCACAAATAAGATGGAATAAAATAACAGCTTGACTTTAATGCTCATGTATTCTACACACTAGTTGGAAATGAAGGAAAACCACTATGGCTTTGATCAGTTAATGGTTTTTATTCTTCCCCTCCGTTTGGCCCATTCTCTTTTTGCCCCACAACTAGCTAGCCACAGAGTTTTGCTATTTCTTGCTTGGGGCCCAGTTGCAGTGTTTCTGCCTCTATTTCACAGAGTAATAAGCTAGAGGATTCAAATAAGTAGCACTACTAATCAGGGGACTGTTTTGAAACACCATCTCCCAAAAGAGGGAGTAGAAAGAATAACTGTTTTAAGCAGGAATATGGGATTTGCATTAAGTGTACATGGAAAACTTCTTCAGATGCTACAGGCTCTGAACATCCACTGCCTCAGCCAGTGCACTTACCACCTACTACTTCACTTATGACAAGCAAGCTTATGCTTCAGCTTTTTACCTTCCTGTCACAAAGCATGTGTGTAAAAATGATGACTTGCAGACAGGACTCCTTCTGAGAGCAAGCAATCTGCACAGCCTCCTTGCTTCGCTGGTTACAAAAGAAAAAAGGGCTTGCAAGCAAAGCCAGGTACCATTCCTCTGCTCCTATGAGAGCACTGCTGCACTAAGAATACCAAAAAAACCGGCACTTCTTTGAATAAGGATGCAAGAACGGATGCACTGGGTCAAACCAAATTTTCACCTGACTCAGCATCCAACTGTGTCCCAAAATGGAGATGAGGGAAAACAGCGATGCATGCAGTATTCGAAAACTAACCGAATATGGCCCTGAGAAACCTGATCTAACTTCAAAGCTGACCTTGCTTTGACTAGAAAGCAGGCCTAGATAACCTCCAGAAGGCCCTTTTAACCTAAATTATTCAATGACTCCAATAGAAGAAGTCTTTTCTACCACTAAACTTGATATGACCACAGCCTCTAACAATTCACAGCTCCTGCTATAGCTGTGGGAAGTACGGCATCGTGTACTTCATTGGAAGAACAAATCCACATTATATTACACATTGTTATACAGTCAAATATTACAGCTTTATTTTAGTTTTGTGTATGAAATATTGAAACAAGTCCCCAAATAATTATTAATTCAAACTAAATATCACATTGGCCACTATTACAAGGGAGAGGTTTCATAGAAGAAAAAAATACATTTCTTATATGAGGTCTTGTTTAAAATAGAGAAATAGCTTCTTGGGATTTTTTCAATCACACTGCTGCAGGGAAAGATTTCTTTAGTCCAAGACAAAAACCTTTATCTTTTACTGCTCAGTCTTTAATATAAAATCCTAGATTTTATTTGTGTGAATCAAATCTCTGTTCTTCACAGCTTTGCCACATCTGTGTTCTGTAACATGGGTTTGGCACACTTGAGTAGAATGAATCTCAAAAGAAGAAGGTCTTTAGGTTTTTAAAATATGTATTTACTGTCTTTGTAATAGAAATACAGGAAGTGTGCACACCTGCGGGGCTGTGACCTTATTGGCATCACAGAGACTTGGTGAGATGACTCCTATGACTACAGTGTTGGAATGGAGGGATATAGGCTCTTTAAGAAGGACAGGCAGGGGAGAGGAGGAAGGAGGGTTGCCCTCCATGTCAATGACCAGCTGGAATGCATGGAGCTCTTCCTGGGGATGGATAAGGAGCCAACCAAGAGCTTACGGGTCAGGATTAAAGGGAGGGCAGGGACAGGTGACACTATAGTGGGGGTCTGCTACAGACCATCAGACCAGGAAGACCGAGTGGATGAGGCCCTAAAGTCAGATAGGAGCAGCCTCACAGTCACAAGCCCTGGTTCTCATGGGGAACTTCAATCACCCCGATATCTGTTGGAGGTACAACAGAGCAGGGCACAAGCAATCCAGGAGGTTTGTGGAATGCACAGATGATAACTTCCTTCTCCAAGTGACAGAGCCAATGAGGAGAGGTGGACCTTGTTCTCACCAATAAGGAGGGGCTGGTGGGGAATGTGGAGCTCAAGTGCAGCCTTGGCTGCAGTGACCATGAAATGGTGGAGTTCAAGATCCTTAGGGCGGTGAGGAGGACACAGCAAGCTCAATACCCTGGACTTTAGGAGAGCATACTTTGGTCTCTTCAGGAATCTGCTTGGCTCAACATCCAAGTGGGACTGGTGACGAGTGGCATTCCCCTGGGAATGTATTGGGACCAGCACTGTTTAACATCTTTGTCTGCAACATAGACAGTGGGATAGAGTGCATCCTCAGCAAGTTGCTGATGACACCAAGCTGTGTGATGCAGTAACAATGCTGAAGACAGGAGATGCCACCCAGAGGGACCTTGATAGTCTTGTGAGTTCGGCCCATGCAAACCTCATCAAGTTCAACATGGCCAAGTGCAAGGTCCTGCACATTGTCAGAGCAAGCCCAAGCACAAATACAGGCTGGGCAGAGAATGGATTGCAGGTAGCCCTGAGGAGAAGGACTTGGGGGTACTATTGGATGAGAAGCTCAACATGAGCAGACTATGGGCATTTGCAGCCCATAAAGCCAACTGCGTCCTGAGCTGCATCAAAAGAAGGGTGGCCAGCAGGTCGAGGGAGGCGATTCTGCCTCTCTGCTCTGCACTCATGATACCCCACCTGGAGCACTGCCCCCAGCTTTGAAGCCCCCAACATAACAAGGACATGGATCTGTTGAAGCAAGTCCAGAGAGGGCCATGAAGATGATCAGAGGGCTGGAGCACCTTTCCTATGAGGACAGGCTGAGAGAGTTGGGGCTGTTCAGCCTGGAGAAGGCTCTAGGGAGATCTTATAGTGGTCTTCCGGTACCTAAAGTGGGTTTATAAGAAATACAGGGAGAGACTTTTTAGCAGGGCCTGTTGTGATAGGACAAGTGGTAATGGTTTTAAACTAGAGGGAAGCAGATTTAGACTAGATATAAAGAAGAATAAAGGGTGGTGGAATACTGGAACAGGTTGCCCAGAGAGGTGATGGACGCCCCATCCCTGGAAACATTCAAGGCCAGGTTGGATGGGGCTCTGAGCAACCTGATCTAGTTGAAGATGTCCCTGCTTCTTGCAGGGGGGTTGAACTAGATGACCTTTAAAGGTCTCTTCCAACCCAAACTATTCTATGATTCTATGATCACCTGCAACTGGTGACTGAAATTAATAATTTGAAAAGCCACAAGCTTTACATCTCCCATTCAACAGCCATCTTCTGATGCTTTTTGAAAGAAGTAGAGTGAATATTTTTAACAAAAGTAAAATTAGATTTCTTCCTTCCTGAAATGACCAGGGAGTAATTAAATGGTGGGGTTCATGGAGCTAATGGAGATGCAGTTTCTGGAAGCTTTTCCCCGGGCAATACAGCCTGCTAAAAAGCTGATGAGCAAAAGGCTGTGTCTGGGATCGCTAAGAAGCAGACCTCACTCTGAAAGGGGCTCCTTGGGTTTTTATCAGATGTATTAGTGGTTTTGCACAAAAGATCCCTAGAGGTATGCAGCATTTAAATAACTGAGCAGGCTGTGCTTGTTAGAAGGGGAGAGGAGCAAGTGTGCAGGAGTGTTGAAGACCAGAGCTAATGGCTGTGTTGTCCACAGGGAACAGAATTTTCCAACTGGCTGTGCAGGGGACGTGTCCCACTTCCTTTTCTTGCCTACAGAGGATCAATGCTGCTGCTCCCATTAACCCTAGCAGGGGGCTGGCCACAGACTTCATGCTTCTGTAATATTTGAAATATTACTTGAAGAGCCAGTGGGAAGAAGTGCAGCAAGTCTCCTCTCTTCCCACTGCAGACGATGCTGTAATTGAGAGCTTAAAACCAGATCTCCTTCAAGACAATTACTTCTCTCCATGAACAGAATTGACTCAGAAATAAATATTCATATCTGCTTTGAATTACCTAGTAAAGGCTCATCCTTTGAACTTCTTACTCTGATTCAGGTAAACAAACTCACAAGGCATGTCCAGCTGAACACTTTATAGACCACATAAAGTTGTGTGAAAAACACTTCATCAGTGAAAGCAAAATATTTGCAGGGGGAAAAAATGGGCTTGATCCAAACAAATATTTATTAATCTTTGTTTGTCTGACTGAAATGAAAATCAAACAATTAAGCATAGTCATTCATTTTCTTTTTTTTGAAAACTGTTTCTTAACCTGATAGAAAATGTTGCATTAAAAGATGCTTTTAAGAAATGAAAAGGAAGAAAAAGCTGAAGATTGTGAATTAAAAAGAGAAAATGGAGTTGTTTTTTTGCTTTGTTTTGGGTTTTTTAATCCATTTAGTGTATAATTGTGTGTCCTCAGTCACCTGGGAAAGGGGATTTGAACTTATGTCTTGGAAGATTTGAGGAGGGTCACCACATACTCAATCGAAACAGGATTTTGACATGGTTTTCCTTCAAATTCTCTATTTGGAAGGAGAGCTCACTGCCTTTCAATAATTGCTTGTACATTTTATTAAAAATGTGAAAAAGAAAAAAGAACCATATTTGTATGGTTAGGACCTCCAAGGTAACAGGCTTAAAGTCAGATCCTCTTCTTGCAATATGTGTATGACCCAAGGTCTCTCCCATCTTTCCTCAAGAGTTTCTCTATCTCTCATTCTCCAATCTGCTTTACTGGAATTACTTTGGTGTTTTACTTGGATACTTCCCTTTTTTTTTTTTTTTTTCCGGAAAAATCTGAATTTGCAAGTATTTGGAATAACCTAAGCACACTCTTTAATAAATTAACTAATTGTCAAAAATATTTTGCCTGGCCCGAGATAGGAGTGACATAACTTAATCAATTTTATTTTAATAAAAGCTGTATTTGAACTGGTTAAAAGCTACAGGCAGCACTTGACTGTGAACTTTTACTCTATTTTGTTCCTGTATAAATCAAATGCTGAAATACTAACGACTTCTGGGAAACCTTTGTGCAGCAACTGACAGTGCTACAGAAAGAAAAACCATGTAACAAATTTTGACCTCAGGACTCTCTTTGAATTGTGTTTTCATTAACTTTAGAGATACCAGGAGATTCTGGCGCTGCTGAGAGAAAGAAATCTGTGTTACAGTTGCATCAAATTATGGTAAAAAAATTATACAAAAGCAGATGGTCTTTCTTTGTCTTGTTCACTTCTATCTTTGTGAGCATTTTCTGTGTACTCTCTGTTTTCCCCCTTGAGCTTAGAAGACAGCTTTTCTGTTCCTTTGTTAAAGTAAAGTTAGAGAGCTGTTGTTTCATCTGAAATATAATTATTTGTGAGATTTCAGGAACCAGTAGAATGTTTGTGACTGTTTTGTGTATACAAAATCAAGATCTTCATCATGAAATTTTTGCTCAAAGTTGTGCCTCAACCATTTACTGTTCACAACATTGCTCCTCAAGTATAGGTGTCCCCTAAAGGAGAAACCATGCTCATGTGTCATCATTAGGTGTTTTTACAAGCTATGAGTCTCATTCAAAGCCCAGGAAAATAAATGAGGAAACTTTCTGTTTGTTTCCAACCTATAAACTGTGGACAGATAGCTCAAGCTTTGCTGCAGAGGTCAAACCCTGCCTCTTTTGAAGTCAGTGCAGAACTCTCTTGAATATCTGCGGATCCAGGATTTCCTTCAGATCTTCAATACTCTCTTTGGGATGGTTCAATTTAATCACCCATGCCTTGTGATTGTACCTGATTGTCATGTTACCCACCTTCCCATCATCAAGATACTAGCATTTTTGAGTCAGAGAATGCAGCTTCATCAAAACCAAAATGTGTTATGAAACTTTGATTTTTTTTCTCCTGGTCTGAGAATGTCTCAATATCCTGACCTCAGATGACAAAAAAAAAAATTCTTTTTAATTTAAGACTCATTTTGATCTTTTAATAAATATGTTTACAATCTTAGTTTAAATACTTAAACTTAATTTCAATTTTTAGTCGTATTTTAGGTATTATCTATATGACAATGCCTTGCTGTTATTAACAGCAAGAATGCTGATGCTTTCAAATCACTTCTTTTGGTTACTGTCCTTGGAAATATTAAGGTGCCACTAACCTCAACATGGTCAGGCAGAAGTCTCGTTTTCAGACCAGTGCTAGTTTGGGCAAACAAGTTTTGAATGAGATCCAACGAGAAGGCTCAAATCGCACAGAACAGGAAGAAGAACAAGATTATGTGTATGTTTTGAATGACTATTTTTGTAATGTCTCAATATTATATGGTGAGCATGTGATAAAGTGCCAGTGCCCTGAGGGCACTAACAGCCCAACCACCACAGCCTCTCCCCACCCTGCCCATGGCCCAGGACCCCTTCTCTCAGACCCCTGGGGCCATCAGTCCCTTCCCCAGAGATGCCGCAGCAGGGCAGGTCTCCAGCTCCCCACAACCCTGCGCCGTGCAACCACGGGGAGCCCTTGCTGCTGCGGCCCCTGCAGCACTCTGACATAAAGCACAAGACAGGTAAGCAGACAAAAACTTACTGAGCGAGAGAATTAAAACAAATATCTGAGTCCTACCACTTGAAGGAAAGGAGGGAGCAAGAGAAGGCTGCATTAGCAACTGCCTAGGTTTCTAAGAGAAAGAGAAATAAGCCCTAGGAGACTGCTGAATTGACGTTATTAACATCACTCAGTCTGTGTAATTTTGACTTTGATAAGTAATAATCAATACTACAATGTAGATGTTTACCGATAACAGCCTCCAAAGATGTCACCCATTAACTACATTGCCAGCAAAGTATGATTTCCAGATGCTTCATCAGATATTAAATTTTTAGCAAATCTAATCAGAAAAACTTACTTTAATCTGCTTGGAGAACTTGAATACCCAATCTAATCGGAGATGAGTATGGCCCATTTTATTTCAAAGAGATTCCAAACTCGTATATTTTGCCCATCAGTTTTAAATGCAATTTATGACCCAATTTGTCATCTGAAACATGGAGGGAATAATTGCCTTAAGAGAAATATAAGATTTTACTGTTTTTTAATTGGGGGAGAGGGAGTAAAAGTTGCCTCATGATGATTAAAACCTTAATGACTAATGTGGAAGAAATGGCATGAATTAAGGACAGCCATCATGCATGGAACTGTGGGAATATACCAATTCAGAATTTATGGAATGTATTCCAGCCTGTGCTTTCTGATAAGGACAGAAAATTCTGTTTGATTTAAGATGCTGAGCATCTCTGGCAAAACTACCTGAAGCTCAGAGTTCATTTGTTCACCAAGTCAGAATAAAAATGTGTCACAACAGAGAGCAATGCCTCTAAACCTTTGGCAGAAGAGTTTAGCACACTTTAAAGGCAAACTGTGGTCTCACTGAGTTATTTGCTGCAAAATGTCAAAGAACTACCACACGGAAAACATGACATCAAACAGCAGAGAGCAAGCTTTTCACATTGACTAGGGAAGATGCACAGGCAAGAGAATAAGAAACGTAAAATGCATATGTCTGAATGACAGCAACAATTTGATAACTTGTATCACATAGCAAATATTTGCAAGTGAGGAATGTATCTTATACAGGTAGCTATATTTAAAATTGTCTGTATCTTCCCACTTTAAAATCCCAAAACTTTCAGCTATTGAGGCACATTTTCCAGTAGGAGAAAAAAGTTACCATGCAAAGATGAGGGTTTCAACATGTTGATTTTTAAGACTGCTCTTAGGGGATAATCCATTTCCCCCTTTATTAAAAAAAAGAACCCAAACAAATAGACAATAAAAAGCAAACATTGACCAAATTTGTGCACATCTTTAGCAGGCTAGAGTAGAAAGTTGAAATTTGACAGGAAGATAGAATTTAGGAAATGAGAGATGCTTTACAGACTCCACTCAGCCTAGAATTTTGACTCAAGCTAAAAACTAACAAGAGCCACTTTTTATGTAATGCAGTCTTTTAGGATGAGGTTTTCAATTGCATTATTTCATGTTCTGGTGATTTTAGAGGATACTACAGTACAGCATAACAATCTGACTTAATTGCTTGTGGTTTTTGATACAGTCCAAAGCTATAGTAAATTATCATTGTGCAATGCAGAAAACAGTTGTACAAGACCCTTAGAAGCTGGGTGTGGAAAAATAGTGTAAACTTATTCTACTGACTTCCCTGTCAGTGGGAAATTGTTCCCTAACATATACTTGCAAGTGTTTTCACCAGCTTTTCTTTGATACCATTAATGAAGTAGTTTTTAAAAAATGACCCCGAGACTAGCCCCAGAATTACTCCTCTGAAAGTCTCTTCAATTGGATTCACAGTTTTTTTTTCAGGTGGTTTGTGTAGTTGTGTGTCCATGAGACAGCAGCCATGCTTAAACCAAAATCATAGTTTTTCACTTTTGGGAGACACAATATCTAACACGTATTACACCTGCTATGAAATCTCAGTTTTAATTACATCAGTTAAAAAGCACCCATTGATCTGAAGGGAATATAGGATTCACCTCTTTTGTCTAACACTTAGCCAAGTTTAAAAAATATTCTGTCATTACAACTGAGCTTCTTGATCCAATGTGTATCTATCCGCTTTTGTTTCACCCAGAAAAAAAAAGCACTGATCATAGTAGTTTTGCCATTGCAATACTTGCTGCATTCCAGCAGCTCTTCATTTTTTACAAGTTAACAATTAATTCAAATGATTAATCTTTAAAAACACAGACTACACAGTAAGTGGGATTTTGTTAGAAACTCTCTTAGATACTGCCAAGTGTTTTCTTCAGTTTTGCCCTGGCCTTTGGCATTTGGCCAACATGGTTCCCCTGCCACAAGTTAGTCTTTCTCTATGTATTTTCTGATCATAGGCTTGCCTAGGCCCCAGGATTGCAAATGTTAATGCAGGAAATTAGTTCCAGTTATTTTAGTGCAACTTCTTGCACTGGGCAAGTACACATATGTATAGATATTCAGAGAACTGAGGTGTTTATCTCTGAAATTTTCAAAACAAACTTAGATCATTAAACTTATTCACTTCTTGACCCTCAGAAAGTAATACTGAAATCTTTCTGCAATAATATTTATCAACCTTTCTAATTTCTCAGGAACATTTTATAGCCTGAAAATTATTTCTTTCGGGTTGTTTAGGTTTACTCTTTTTTTTTTTGTAAGCTACCAATATATGGCAAAGGTCATGCTATAAGTCACCAGTGCATTTGTGACTGAGCTACACGTCACATGGAAAAAAGACAGGAGAAGGACAAAGTAATATTGAATTCAAGAAAGCCCATAAAGAGAAGCAGAAAGAAAGTGATTGATACAAGCTGTTGCTTCTTGAATTCTGAATTGGTCCATCTGTGTAGCCTGAAGCATTGGAATGAGGTAAAGGAATATTTGGAAAGTTCACATAACTTATTTAAAGCTAAAAATAACTGGTAATGTTAGAAATTAACTGTTTCTTTACACAGACACACCATGCAAGTGACTTCTGTGTGTAAACAAATGTGCAGCTTTGAGGAGAAAGTAAGAAAAAGATGCAAATCTCCAATTCTGTAAAGTCAGAGTTCAGACATGCATAGTTAGTAACTGACTGATTTTCTGAAATGCTGGAGTGGATGAATTTCAGAGATATTTATTTTCAAATTGAGTTGTCAGTGCACCGCCAATTCATAAAACCAACTCTGCAATAATATCAGCTCATCACAAAATAAGCTGACAGACTGTACCATATTTTTATAGTGAATCATTTAAATCATGAATCATTCATAGCTTCACACAGGTGCTGAAAATAGTGAAAAACCTGCTGTCATACTAGACAAGCCTGGCACATGCTTGCCACAAGTGATAGGTTCTTCTTTGCAGAACAGATCAGCTTTTAATCCTATTAGGAAGGAAGAAAGATCAAGGAAGAAAAACAGAAAAAGGGCTCTGTTTCCTTCCCTTCCTTTCCCCCTTTCCTCCCCTCCATTTTTAATGATATTATGTTGCCTGTTGAAAATGGAAAATGGAGGAAAAATATTTTGATTCTCGGTTGCATCTGTTCCTGCTTTTGTTCCATTGACAGGCAGATATAATCCATGTTCATCCAAAAGGAGCAAGTCCTGATATAGTGAACATGTCAGAGACGTCGTTCTGAATCACCTCCAGAATGTCATTCTGTTGGCGTATGTATTTGTAGATAATTAGCTGCATGCATCAAAATAATCCAAGGGATCCGGGCATTAGTACAAAAGGCAGCAGCAAATGATAGGCTAGCATTATAGCTTCTGCAAAATCTGCAGAAAGCCTGTCATGGCACAGGGCAGTCTGCAGATGCCTTATTCCCTGCCCTGAATGAGAGTAGAGAAACAGATTGCAAAGGAGAATTAAGATACCCGCGTGAAGGGACCTGCAAAAGGCTGAAGGATGGGCCTGATTAGCATACAAAGCATTAGGTGGCTGGTGATGTTCTGGGAATCACTGGTTCCATGTCAGCACATCTGTAAAACGATTTAATGAGCAGGGTGACAGGATGTAGCCATTTCACACATGATTAGGCAGGGTCTCCTTGTAGAGGAACACTTGCCCCATCCCTGGGGGACTTGTTCTGCCTGCCAATTTGCCTGCCCATCTGCAGCTGGCTCAGAGAGACATATAGGTCAAAAGAGGAAATGCTTTAGGCCCATCTTAGACCATCAAGGAGTAAGAATTTCTGACGAGCATTGCAAGACTTAACTCAGGCACTTACCTTCAGGCAGCCTTAAGCCTGAAGGTATAGGGAATAAGTCGGGCTGCTCCCAGCCCCTCATGTTAGAGCTGTTCTAGTTTGCTTGCTATAGTTAGTTATTCATTCAGCCAGGAGAAAGAATATGGAAAAAAAAGAGGAGTGGCAGCATGGATCCTTTTAGCCTGGAAGCTGAACAATATTACCAGTACTGACCAGAGTGAGGGGAAAACCTGAGGCCCAGTCACTATGTTTTTTGCTATTAATATGTTTAATCCTAAATTAATATGAGAAGGGGTGGAAATGAACCTTCAACATTTGAGAGAATGGTCTTCCATGAATTATTATGAAAGAGAACTACAACCCACCACCAAATGTTTTGTGTTGACTCTCTCCTTAAGGGGTCTTCTGAGAATGTGTCCTGCCTTGGACCATAAATGACAAGGCAGGTCAAAAAAACCCATACTGCTAGTCAAAACAGCACAGGTATATGAAGGAGCTATGGAGTTTCAAGGATTCCCAGAACTAACAGAACTTTATTGAAAAAAACCCAGTAGGTGCCTACGGCCTTTTGGAGTCCCTGGAGCTAGACAGCAGCTCAGAGTTTCTGAGATATGAATGTTGGACTTTTAAGTCTGAAGGCTTTAATGATCTAAAATGTTAATTAGTTCATCTGCATATCCAAATGGAAATGGCCTCTTAATCCCCTAGGCTATTTCCAGATCTGATTCAGAAAAATCATGGACTTGGAAAAGGGCCTTTTCTTGCTACTGAAATAAATGTGTCCACTCTGCTCAAATCCAGTTTCTCCCAAGGGAAATTTTGCATGGAGGACTGATACAGAGCCTGCTTTCGGCTTCCAAAATGCCATACTGGTTGTCTATATGCTGGAGACTCTTTCGGTCTTTGGCTCTTCTGTTTGTATGTTCTGATTGCCCATGTTGGAAGTGACCTTCTGGGACTTGGGACAGCAGTTTATCTAAGGGCTTTTTAACATGTAGATTAAGTTCTTATCTTTAACTAATTTGGATTCATTTTCTTTGAATTTAAAGCCAATTAGTTAAAAGCCTTTAAAGCTCTGTGCAAAAACATTTTAATGCTAAATATGTGTTACTCAATTAAGATTAATTTTCTTTAGACTTCTTGTGTAGACAAACCCTAAGAAAACTTCATTATTAAGTGATAACTGTGTTCATCCCTCTTTATACTGACTGGAGAAGGAAGAGATCAGAAATGGAACATCATTTTTAAGGAAAATATTTTAATTTTTTGTAGGCATTTTGCCCCCTTTTTACTTAGAATCATCTACTGCTAGTAGGTCACACAATTAAGGTAATTCTGGTCTAGTTCTAATACATAGGTGTATAAATTGTAGAATATGACTTTGTAGGAACCTGAGGTTTATCCTTCTGCATCAGGTAACTGATAAACATATGTTAAGTTACCAGTGGTGAGCACTTCTTGCTGAAAGGAGACGGATGAACAAAGCCTGCTATAGCCCGGTGGCTCCAAATGATTTAAATAATAGAACAAGACAAAAATAGACTCATTAGGACGTTCTGTAAGATTGTTATTGGGAGTACTAAACATTTTGACAACTCACCATTTTATCACAAATTTTGATATTAGCCAACTTGCAAAAAAAATGTTTTGATGTGCCCATAGGGATTCACTATTTTGATGGATGAGTGAAATTTCACTTGCATTACTGCAGACAGAGAGCCTGCACTGATCTGCACAGAGTATATTCACCCAAAAATAGATTGTCCCTACTGTAAATAACCTGTGACCACAACAGAGGAAGAATGAGGACTTTTCATTACAGCAAAAAGAGAAATTAAGTGATTTACTCAATGTCACAAAGAAAGCTAGTGGCAGAGAAAGGAAGTAAATCTAAATCTAAATCTTCTAAGCCTATGGCAGGAATCCTGGCCAAAAACCTGATTTTGGAAATGGTTTGTATTTGAAAATGGCTTATATCCTAATCATGGTCATTGTAAAGAACAGTTAAATAGGTTTCTGTGTATAATTAACATTACATTTGCCAAAAACATCTCCTATTAGTACTGATAACATTTTGAAGGACCTTGTTTAAATTCCAGCCATATGTCTTAACTTGGTAATGAATTCCATGGTGAAAAAAATATTGATTTGGGATTGCTTTAACTTACATTGTTACCCTCCTTTACTTGAGTAATATGAGCTACCTCGTTCAGATATGTTTAGTTGTTTGTGAAGTTTTTTAATGCATCTTTATTCTACATAATCTGAATCCTGATGTAGTACTAAACATGATTCTTTAAATTCTCTGGAATTGCTCCCTAGTAGCAATTAGCAGATTTCTCCAACAGTAAAAATTGAGCAGTTTTCCCCAAACACAGGTACATCAGTGTTCAAATCATGTCATTGTATATTATATGTGGCCTTTTCCAGTCTAAGTTATCTCATTATCTAGCAGATTTGGAACCTTGGTTGATGTTAGTGTGACCTGATCAAAGACAATTAGGCAGGACAGGATGGGAAGGCAAGGAAGAAGAGTTGTGATTTGCAGGAGACAGCAGCAGGACTGCCTGGAACTCTGCTTAGGAATGGACAGTGAGCCTGCTGAGAGCTCATGGGTTGGAATTAGAAGGAAGACAACATGGGTGACATTGTTGTAGGTTTCTTTTACAGACACCCTGATCAAGAAAAGCTAGATGAAACCTTATTTAGACAACTGGAAAACGCTTCATGTTCACAGGACTTGGTCCTCATGGGGGACTTTAACCACCTCGGTATCTGCTAGAGGGACAGCACAGCACGCACAAGAAAGCCATGAGATTTCTTGAGCGCATTGATAACATCCTAACACAGATGATCAAGAAGCCAATGAGAGGAGGTGCTTTGCTGGACGAATCAGTTGTGGATGTGAAGGCTGGGGGCCACTTTGGCTGCAGAGACCATGAGATGTTGGAGATCAGTGTCCTGAGAGAAGGCAACAGGACAAATAGCAAAACAACAATGGCAGAACGAGCAGACTTAGCCTGTTCATGGACCTGCTTGGAAGAATCCCATGGGAGACAGACCCAGAGGGAGGAGGAGTCCAGGTGAGCTGATTGTTTATCAAGGATCACTTCCTTTAAGCTCAAGAATGGTCGTTCCTGGTGAGGAGAAAACAAAGGTAACAGGAAGCCTGAATGAATGAGCAAGGAGCTCCTGACTAAACTCAGACATGAAAAACAAGCACACAAGAGGTGTAAGCAGGATCAGGTCACCTCAGAGGAACACACAGACACTGAAAAGTTTGGAAAGCTTTAGTCTTTACTGGTAGATTTTCTTTCAGGAATTCCAAGTCCCTACAACAAGTGGAAAAGTCTGAAGCAAGAAAGACTTAGCCTTGGTGGAGGAGAATGCGAGTAGTGAACACTTAAACAATTTGAACACACATAACACCATGGGACCTGAGCTGATACACACATAACTGGTGGATGTCAAGGTGAGGCCACTCTATTACCTATGAAAGATCCTAGCAGTCAGGAAAGGTTCCCTAGGACTGGAAGAAAGCAAATGTCACTCCTATCTTCAAAAAGGGAAAGAAGGAGGATCTGGGCAATTACAAGCCAGTCAGCCTCATCTGGGTCCATGGAAGGTGACAAAGCAAAAAATCCAGAAAAATATTTACACACATATTAAGGACAAGGGTGGTTCGGAGTGGTCGATATGGATTTACAAAGGGGAACTCATGCTTGACCAACTTGACAGCCTGCTACAATGAGATGACAGAGGAAGAGGGCATGGGTCAATACAGTAGCAGTCAACTTTGGATCTTCACCTGTTTTATGTGAGTACCAAAGAGCTGCATTTAAGTTGCCAAGAAATACATTTCCAACATTTTTATGCATACACAACTTATTAGGTTTTGTACAATTGCAGTGCCTTTGAGTGGGCCAGTGTATGTAGGGTCAGCAATATTTTCTTTTACTTGTCTCCCCAGCTAAGGACAAAGGGGAAACTTTGATGGCTGCCACTGAGATGCAATTGCATCAAATCCAAGAGATACCTAGCCATTGGCTATACCCCACAGAGAGACAGTTTTATTGCATTATCCTAGACTAGAAAGAGGGTAGAAGAAACTGAGAAAGTGTAAATAAAGAAACCACGTACTAATACTGAGTTTAAGAAACGCTGTATATAAGATACTTTAGAAATTAGGCAGATCTTTCAGAAACATGAGAAGCTGGTATGACTCAGAAGAGCAAGCACACACTTTTCTCTACCTAAGGCTTAAATGGGGGACCAGTCAGCGAAGAGGGAATCTGCTGAGACAAGAAAGAAAAAAAGCATGCTTTATTATAAAAGCCACCTGGGAAAATTCTTGACTTCTTAGAATCATAGAATCATAGAATGGGTTGGAATCATAGAACAGGTTGGAAGGGACCTTCAAAGGTCCTCTAGTCCGACCCCCCTGCAAGCACCAGGGATGTCTCCAACTAGATCAGGTTGCTCAGAGCCTCATCCAACCTGGCCTTGAACATTTCCAGGGATGGGGCATCCACCACCTCTCCAGACAACCTGTTCCAGTGTTCTACCACCCTCATTGTAAAAAAGTTATTCCTAATGTCTAATCTAAATCTATCTCCCTCTATTTTGAAACCATTACCCCTAGTCCTGTCACAACAGGCCCTCCTGAAGAATCTCTCCCCATCTTTCCTGTAGGCCTCCTCCTCTCTTCTTGGGAGAGTCTAACTTAATTTCAAACTAAATATCTCGGAGAGGAAACGTGTGCTGACATTTATTATCTTGAATAGAGTTCCGCAGTTCCTATCTTGGCTCCAATAGACTGAAAGTCTTTGAAATTCACACAAAAGTTGTCTGTTTGTTGGCTTCAAGTATCAGTACTCTCAGAGTAATGAGATAAACCCAGATAACATAGAAAATTGAAGAGAACATTTAAATTAATAAGAATTTTCTAGTTGTGGAAGGAAGAAATATCTTCCTTAGACCAGAAGTAATCTAAGGCGGAGGAAGTCCACAGAGTCTGTGCCCTTAAAGTTTTTGAAAAGCTAAAGAAAACATCAGTGTTTTGTGTGAACAGACCAAAGCAAGCTGCAGAATTTGTACACTGTACAGAGCACGTCTCTACCACAGTCGATGTGATGCATTCCTCCTTTTATATTGGAAAAGCTATCACCTGATTTAGTTCATGAAAGCGCATTGTGCCTGAGCTGACACCGCAGAAGATTCTTCTGAGAAAGGAAGAACTGTATTGTAATCTAGTTGTCCTTTACTTTCACACTATCAGGAAGTCTTGTGGAAGTCAATCAAATGCTATTTCTTGGCTGTGGTTTGAGTCTGTAATTTGATCTCCATCTCTTATCCAAGAAGAAGATTTTAAAAGGTCCTTAATAAAGTCCTCATTCATCACTTGTTTTTCATGTTTTGATGGCAGTGCTTCCCTGCCTTCTATTGCATTTGTACTTCCATTGTTTTACACTAGGTTTCTGGCTTTTTCTTTTTCTTTCTCTTTTTTTTCTTTCCCTTGCCTGTCTCTAAAGCATTTCAGGGAGGGACGTTTGTTCCTTCAGTACCTTCAGCAGAGTTAATAGATTATAGTAGTATATCTATGTCTTGACAATTGTGTCAGTACAATTGTACATGGAAATTCGGTCTTTAAGATGTGGTTTTACGAATTATCCATCTGGGTATGCATCAAGACTGACAACCCTGGATCTAATCAGTGTTTTGACTGGTTATCTGCTGTCTTGACAATAGTAAACAGAATATTTAAAAAGGCAAAAGAAAACCCAGCATTACAAGACAAACTTCCCTCAGGAAATTGCCTCCTAATTCCCCATTCAACTGTAATGGCCAAAATGGAAATTTGTGAAAGATAGTTATCTTGCTGCCAGTATATTAAAACAATGAAAAACACAAGGTGGTGTAAATGTTTGAAGTATCAGTGTTTTTGATAATTTTTAAAGTATCATTACTAAGTGGCTTTGAAAAATTGTGCAAAATGTCAGAACTGTTACAAGAGTTTGCACATTTAATGTGCCATGTTCTTTATTTTACTCTTTCCTTGGAAAACTGACCTTCCTATGCCAAAAGGCAATCACACCATGGTTTCATTAGGTATTTGACATAGGGTGGGATACTAAACACACTCAAATTTTAATTTTTTTTTTCAGTCCCTTCCCTAAATTGTCCTAGATTATCTACTACCCATTTTGTGAAAAATGATACCTATAGCAGTTCCCTCACATGGCATAGTCAAAAATGTCTCTGGTAGTGGAGGCTGTTGTTATTCAGGGACTGCTGTTGGGATGCTCTACATCCAGGAAGACATGGGGCATGCTCTGATGGTGACAGGCTTTGTGCCAACACGTGACATTCAAGGGGCTCACAGGACCCCTCACAGTGTATCTACTCTGTGTAATTTACCTAGCTCTGAGGCATTGTCTCTATGTTTGTAGAGCCCCTTGATATATTAGAGGTTGAGTAAAAGCAATAATAGTTTATGATGAAGTTTTTTCCCACTTTCTTGGACACTTGCAAAAATTAAAAATATATCGGTACGAAGATGAGTATTATATACCTGAAGGTAGTGTCTGCCCTGACAATTGGCAAGTGTGGCTCAGTCCTTGTAAGCATCTTACCCAAGAACATATTTACACAATCTCTGAAGGGAAAAATCCAGACATAGGGCCTAAAAAGCAGTAGATGTGCCTTGTTCTGCTACCAGATGAGGAAGAACAGCACCCGAGTGCTGGCTCCCAGATGCCCCAGCCTCATGGTTCCTTGCAGCAGGAGAGGACAAAATGTCACAGCCAGATCCCAGAGCTGTTCTTCATTAAGGTCAGAGGAGTTTATATTTCTGTCTGCACACAAATCTGCTGCAACAAATTATGTTTACTCCTCCTTCACAGAACTGCTGAGAATTCAGTCTGTGTCAATTACTCTATTTGAACTGGAACCTGCAGCATTTTACTGTGACTTTGCTAAAATGACCCTTCTCAGTAAGTGCTGCAGACCTGAACACTCTTAGAGCTGGAAAACCTTCTTCTTCTTGGACATTCAAAAATGTGCTTAAAAATTGTCTGGGAATGATTTATAGTGCTGACTGGACCAAGTACATTTCAATACTAATGCATAAATCTTCTAACAAATAAGCCATCTACAGAGTTATAGGCAGAAAGGGGTGTCTTCCTTCTCTACAATGAAAATATGTTTGGAACGATGCCTATAGTTAAATCTAGCTCACATTTTGACCTCATGTGAAGAAATTTTATAGTTTTTATTATCCTTGACTTTGAAAACTCCTCATATATGCTTTAAAAAGACTAATGACAAAGCTTGCTTACAAGAGACTGGGAATGAACATGTACTGTGGCTTAGGGCAATGATGAAGAGTCATTTTATTGTAGTAACATGAAATAAAGCTTGTAATGGTACAGAAAACAATATTATACTTGCAACCACTGACTGAATCTGCTCTACTGTGAAGCTTCTGTTTATTGCTGCAGTTTCTCTCTGTTCCTTTCTTTCTCTGCCTGCTTTATTTCTTGTTGCCGTTTTAGAAAAAAAAAATTCTGCATATTCTCAGTGGCTGCTGGTACCTTTAAAATATTTTAATATAATTTATTTAATATGAGTCTTAACATATGTACAGATAAATCTTAAATGTATTCAAATATACCACTCTTAAGATGATACATAACTTTTGTGATACATACACAAAATCTCTCTACTTAAATGTATCTTTTCTGACTAATTTTCCAAAATTTGATACTGACCTCTATATATTATAACATACATTTTAATACTGAACATTGGCCATTTACATGCCCCAGCGTGTGGCTTTCAATCCACTCAGTTATGTAAATGTAGTTAAATTCACAGTGGAATCTGTACGTCTGAAATTATTCATTATCTTCCATAAATTCAGTCCAAATTTCTATCTGTTTATCCAGTTTTTGATTTTATGGAGCAATTAGTCTGCCAAATACAAATTTAAAAAAAAAGGTTTTTTCATTTATCCTAGGCAATGTTTGTGAGGTAGTCTTCATATAGCTAATTCTACAGATTAAACGGTTGGGAATGAATTTGCCTACAAATTTGAATTATAATCCTACATATTAGCACTACCTAAAATAGTCATAGTACCTAAGGAACAAATGTGGGGAAATAATCCTCTGTCAACATAAATTATTTTTCAGCCTCTAGCAAGAAATGTGTAGCACTTGCTCATTAACTGACTAAATGGGGGAACATGCACTTCCTTATACAACCATCATTATCCCCTGGGCTGATGTGATTCCTGCTTCAGTCATCTTATCTCAACCTGAAACATGCAGTGCAGACAAGTTCAGAAGGGCAGAACCATATTTACGTAAATAAAAGAAACAGGACCTGATTCTCCGTTACCTTTAGATCTAGCCACAAAGTATAATCATAACTAGAAAGATGTATAAAGGAAGTATAAAGCACTTTCAGGCAGACATTATCACAGTTTAAACACAGACTAATATCCATTTATGCCATCAAACACTTTAATGATGCCTTAGTATGTGTAGCTGGCAGGTCTGAAGAATTCGTTTTCCTAAGTCACTTGTATTTTTAGATCTCGTATATCTTTTGTCTCCTATTTTTTTCTTGGAGCTGTAATAACAGGAAATCTCTCTGGGAATGCTGATTTAGGATCCAGTTCAAAAGAACTGGGGAGCCTGGTTTTAAGTTCTCAGTGAATATATTATTTTGGCTTTTACATCTTATTGACTCTCCTTCTTTTTCCCTAACCTGTTTCTTCTCCATGCTAAACATTTTCATTTCTTTATTTCTTTTTTTCCTTTATAAATATCTTCTATGATACGTACAACTGAATCCCATATATATAGACACATACATTTTAATATAAATATTTACAATAATGTTAGACAATATAAATGTCACAAAGACTGTTTAGATAAACATCTATCCTTACACAAATATAAACTTGATATATTATACTACATAAATACATGTATTTAAGAATTTATATAAATCTGAAGCATATGCAAATATACTATTTTCAAGATAAATAACATCTGTAAGCTAAATATGTATAAGATCTTTATACATATATCTTTGCTATTGGATTCATCTTGAAGAGACTGATTCTTGTGAGTGAATCTACTCAATTTATTACTGATTATTTACTTCAGTTAATTACTAAATGTCTATGCATATTTTGCAAAGACCCCTCTGAGAGGACTCCTGCATTCTCTTCTGCTTCCTTTGAGCAACATTCTGCAGCCTCATCCCTGTTGTGGAAAGTACCTGCATCATGGTCAGTCTCAGACAACACCAGTTTCTGAAAATACTGGTCTTCAGAAACGTAGACATGAAACTGTATATTAATTCATCCAAAGTCTTCCCTATTTGACCATATTTTTAGAAACCAGGAGGCAGCAGCAGCTGCATCTCCAGTTTCCTAATGTGACTATAGCAGTCCCTTCCTACATGTTAATGTAGACAAGCAGAGGAGAAATTAGTCCAGTTCTGCGATCATATTGATAATCCAGCAAATTTTGTATAGTCTACCCTTTTTTTGTTAGGGCTGCCTTATTTTGGTGATTAATTCACCATGACATATTTTTGGTTTTTTTTTTTTTCTGAGAACATCTGTGGAATCCAGTTGTAGGAAAGTATTTAATATCTTCTTTTTCCCTCCAATATCTTATCTTGTAGGCAGCGAATCTATTTATAATATCAGGATTTCATCTTTTTTTTCTTCTTTCTTTTCTCTTTTTTTTTTTTTTCTCTTTTTCTTTTGGCCTCTGGAGACTCCAAGAAGTGAACACATTTAGATCTTTGAGTTTTTGCCTTGGGGTTACAAACTTTCAGTGGGGCTATGAAGTGATGAGGGTTTTCCAACTTAGCTTTGTAATTCTTACCTCTGGAAGATGGATGGAATGCAATTGCATTGGTCCTTTGTCACAGAATCACAAAGTGGTTTGGGTTAGAAGTGACCTTTAAAGATCATCTAGTCCAACCCCCCTGCGATGGGCAGAGACATCTCTTACTGTCCTTCTAATGTTTGTACCCTCCTTTTTGAGAACACAGGGGGACATGCTTTAAAATAAAAGATACAATTCATTCTCAAGTATTGTTGTAATTCATTTATCTTTCCGATTATTCTTTACTTTTAATACTCAGGCACCCTCTGCAGACACACATTCAGTGCTGTAAACCTAAGCTTTACCTGTTATTATTTTGCCTCTGTTTTGGTTTGGGTTTTTTTTTTTTTGTTTTGGTTTTGGGTTTAGGGTTTTGGGGTTTTGTTGTTTGTTTGTTTTGGTTGTTTGGTTTTTTTTTCCAGGGCTAATAACACTGTTCTGGGTACCACCTTGGCTTGAACACCTGTGTCCAACTTAAAATTAAAAAGTGTTCCATTTGTTTTCAGGCTGACAGTTCATTCATCTTCTGCTGCTGCTTTGTCCATTATTGCAATAAAGAACAGCTCTGAGCTAATGGCTCTGTAGTCATCCTCTTTGTCCTTGCTATCTATTCATATTCTGCTGGTACTTGCAACCTTTGGCAACATGATAAAATCCACTCACTTCTTATATCTTCTTCCAAAAACTATCAATTGCAGTGGTGAGTGTTGTTTGCTGCAGGATGTGTACGTTCATGTGTTGCTTTTTGAAGCTGCCAGGTTTCTGTTACTCGAAATATTTTAAATTCTGTACAATCTCCTCATTTTCAACAGCATCATCTGCACTCCATAAACATCAGTCTGGATCATGTTTTGCCTTTTCTTCAGTGTCTCTGAGTTGTTTTGTAAGAAAGGAACAATTCTTACTTTCCAGAAATTGCTCTTGTGGTTTGACCAAGGTCATAGCTGTGATCTCACCTTTTTTTTTTTTTCTGTGGGGACTCAGCCTCTAGTAATCTAAGAAAGACTGACTTTTTACTTCAGATACATCAAAACCTCTTCAGTTGTTTATCTTTGGCCAGCTCTTTGAAAATCTGTCATTCTTTTTTCAGGTATTCGTGACGTACAGTAGTGTTCAGTATTGCAATTGGCTTCTTTTACTGCCTTTAGACACTTAAAACATTAAATTTGTCATAACTAAAGGCACTTCCTGCTAGTTGCTTCTTTTGGACTAACACATCTTGCTTGCAGATAAAGGTGTGCTCCAGCTGTATGTCACCTCTGGTAGCATTACATACGACTCCCTTCTTCACATACTTTCTTAGTTTGTTTTATTCCCATTGGTCAATAATCACACTTAGCCCATAACTGCAACAAAGGGCTGCTCCATTAAATGTCTTGACATCTGGCAATTTGTTCCAATGAAAGATTTCTGCTTTCAGACTCCCATAGAGGGACAGTTCTCTACACAGTCTTAATCATAGCACTGAACCAACACCTGTATTGCCATGTGTGGTAGCCATACAGTGGGTACGTCAGCAACCTGAACGCAGAATGGTCCGACCAAAACATTCCTGATCTGCATCTCTTAATTTCCTAACACCACCATATTCATTTTTAAATATGTTTAAATTCCTTTTGAAGGAGGTTAATATTAAAATTAAACAGTAAAAACATTAAATTAAAAGGAGGAGGTATAAGGAAAATAGTGTCTGACATTATTAGGAAAAGTATGGAGAATAAACCAGAAATCATTGATATTCCACTGTATAACACTGTCATACACTTGTATTTTGTTTACTGAGTGCAGTATGCAAGACAATAAAACTAGAAAAGAAGAGCAAATTGTTATGAGCGTGATGCTGAGTATGGAGCAGTATCTCCCACTTGGGAAAGAAATCAGTGACAAACATCGAAATAGCAATTTATGCATCATAGGTGAACAGGAAAGGAATTAGGAATCATTTAGAATTTCTCCCAGCCTTAAGGTTACACAACATTTTTTTTAGGCAGCAGATATAAAACCAACAAACGAAAATGCATTTCCAAGCTAGAAAAAAATTCAAGAAACCATTGCCACTGGATTCTTAAGGGCTGAAAATGTAAATGAGCTCACAAGAAGTTCTGACATATTCACAGAAGATAGGTCCATTGACAGCTATCACTAGATCATACTTAAGTATGATCATCTAGATGCAGCCTTTGATTAGGAGTGCTCTTCATCTACAGACAGGAAAGTATATCTGGGGAAATGTTTCCACACAATTAATTACCTTATTGCCAAACTAAATATTCTAAAGATCGGTGGTGCCCATGATTACAGAGAGACACTTGGTGTGAAGTGCCAAGGAGCTGAGCATCTTCTCCTTCACAGGCTTGGAAACCAGCGTTGCATCACTGTTGGTGAGAGATGGGGGGTACTATCATAGGTTTTTCAATTACAAAAATCCTGTCCACCTCCCAAAGAAATAACTGGTAGAACCTCTGCAATTGACCATGTACGCAATTTTATGAATATGGCTAAGGTACAAATACAGATGAAAAATTAAAACCAAAAGATATTTCATATGGAAAATTGCCTTACCAATTCTCCCATGGATGAATACACATTGTTTAACAAATTTGCATCAGCAAAGTAAGCAAGGTTTTAATTTAGAAAATTATTTACAGTATCTTACATCTGAAGGAAGGATTCTAATGTTTTGTTTTGATATAAATATTCTTTCAAATTCCAAACGTAATGCATACAGAATGTACCACATAATCAACATTTATTTTGGATAAATACATTCAGAATTAATTATTATGAGAGTTTTGTTTTAATGCATACTTATCATAAGTTATAAAGGAAATGGTTGTCTAATTTTCACATTGTTATCGCACCTGGAGTACTGCATCCAGCTCTGGAGCCCCCAACATAAGAAGGACATGGAACTGTTGGAGTGGGTCCAGAGGAGGGCCACGAAGATGATCAGAGCACTGGAGCACCTCTCCTGTGAGGACAGGCTGAGAGAGGCTGTTCAGCCTGGAGAAGAGGAGGCTCCAGGGAGACCTTATAGCAGCCTTCTGGTAGCTAAAGGGAGCCTACAAGAAAGACGGGGAGAAACTTTTTAGCAGGGTCTGTTGTGGTAGGACAAGAGGTAAAATTTTTACAATGTGGGTGGTGAAACACTGGAACAGGTTGCCCAGAGAGGTGCTAGATGCCCCATCCCTGGAAACATTCAAGACTCCACTGGACAGGGTTCTGAGCAACCTGATCTGGTTGGAGATGTCCCTGGTCCTTGCAGGGGGGTTGGACTGGATGGCCTTTAAAGGTCCCTTCCAACTGAAACTATTCTCTGATTCCATGATTCTATCTTTTGCTTTTCCAAGTAATAGATTCAGTGTAGCATAAACAGATATTTTCTTTTTCCAAATTTTAAAATATTAAATGTGAGCTTTTTCTTACCTACTCAGGTTACATATTGCAGAAATGTCAGACAAGATACCGCTGTCTTAAGTAAATGACATAAACTTAGCTTTATAATTCTCTAGTCAATGCCAGTTACTGTTCTTTTTTTATTTTGATTATGTTATGGACAGCTGACTATCTTCTGAGTAACCGCTGGTGTAGCCAGGTACTAAGTCACTGGATAAGCATATAAACATAGCATATGCATACAAGACACTTTTGGGCTCCTGTACATACAGGAATAATGTCTTTGCGTAGGCTACAAGCCTTAGCTGACCACACATCCTATTTGTATATACCCTGATGTATACAGCAGTTAGTTAAAGGAATTGGAGGCGTTATGCAAACATAATAAAGAACTTCTTTTGTTGGTCTTGCTTCTTTTTAAGCTACCGTTTGGAGAAAATATGAAAATGACAGCAACTTCTCTCAGGTCTACTGCATCAGGATAACTACAGACTAAAGCAGACTCTGATCCACAACTTCTTCAGCATTTATGTTTGACAGTACTGATCTCAACACACCTCTGAGCAAGGGACATGGACACAAATCTTATTATAAGAGCAATAAACAATTGATTTTTCAATGTCATCTGCTAGAAAGGATATATTTCTACTTTAGGACAATAGACAGTTTGCTATGATTGCTTTGAAAACATCTCAGATAATGCAGAGAAATATTTGTTCAACCTCACCTTCCCCTTAAACTGAAAATACAGCAATCATTTCTATACATCCTGTTCTTCGAGCAAAACTTCTCGTTGAACAGTAGGCCTTAAAGAAATTTCCATCTTGTTTTAATATTTTTATTACATCAGTATCCCTTTTGGAACTTTTGGAACTGAGTGATACTGGAAATCTGTAGACCTTTAATTTCAAAATAGATTTCACCACAGAGACAGCTGGATTTAGTTTAACACCAGCTCTTAAATGTTTCAACTACACTTATTTCTTCTGAGCTCTGACTCTCAAACAGATGGTGATGTCCAGCAGCACCTTATTTCCAAAGCCCCTAACTCATCAAACACAGCTCTTATTGGTCTCCTTTTCATGTTTCCCTTTCACAACAGCATGGTCTCTTTGCATTTTCAGGTTCAGACAGCTGTCAGAAACAACACTTTATCAGGCAATATTTTATAACCAGTGACATGGTTGTTGTGACTCATGTGACTTATTTTTTAACATCAGTAGGACATGGGCATAAACTGGCAATAATACAGTCTTTCAAAAGTGACTTTGGGAGGTAATAGATATTCCTTCACAAGTACATTATGATTTTTTGACCAGAAAGTGAACTACTCTGTGCAAAGCAATGGGCGTGGTTGTTTACAAATGGTATACTAACCTAAAGTTAGTGTACTTCACTTAAGGATATCAAAAAACATAACGTTTTCTCTCCGAGCATATTGGATTCATTAAAGCTACTTCTATTTTTAAGCCCTAAAGTACGAAAACATCTACCATTGAGTAGCTTCAGTCCGAAGGATTCTGAAAAGCAGAGAAAGTGCTGGACTTGTGGAAAAAATGAAAGAAATGCTGGGAGTGGGTAAAAAGCATGCTAACATGTTCCAGTTCCAACCCCCATGGAAAGCAAAGATTTCTCTAACCTATTTTTATTTTTCCTCAGAGGTGGAGGAAAGGAAAATTGGAAAACAGCTGAAAAAAAAAAGACTTCTGAAGGACAGGATACTTCAGACCCTTGAGATACTCAGGAAACACATGCAGTTATAGTAGGATATTGTGTAACTAAGAAAAGGCAGTGACATACGTGCTGGGTGGTCAGTTCTCTCCCTATCACTCCTGATGAATTATACTTATTGTAATCACATTCATCTCTCTCTTTTTTTTTTTCCCAAATTACTGGGAGAGCAAGGGTGCTTCTCTGTATAAACAGGAGTGGTAGAAGCTTGAGAAGAAGGAGCAAGGGGGAGGCAGTGCTGTGCTAGGATTCTGCTTCCTACCCTAATAGTGACCAGCTAATCTCGGGCTACACTGAACCAGGTGCAGGAACAAGGTATCACACGGTCAAAGCAAAGACACTGGCTGCTACCATGAAAGAGCCTCAGCATTCTAGAAAATCCCACCCCAGCCTACATCACGTTCACGCTTTCTGTAAGATCTTTGTGTTAAGAATCCTGTACTAGGTCGAACACTTGGCAAATAGTACCTATATTCTGCATAGTATATTTTTATTTAATTTGATTACCTAGGCAACTGCAAAATCACATTATGTCCTACAGACTCTCTTTTGTTCCATTTGTATCATGCTGCTTTTTAGTCTACCTACAACTATCTGACATGTTTTCTGCTATAGTGTATCTTTTAAGAAGTGGTGTCTTATTGATTCACCTATTTTGACTGTCTAAATAAATATTCTCAGAGCACAGTAATATGCAGCACAACATGGCACTGTGTAAGTCAGCTATTACAAACACTTGCCCTTGACTTAATAGTAGACTGGCATGGTTGCTTCTTTTCTGTCTTTCCAAAGATAAAGACTCAGTTTGTGAAGAGGGTGATTGGATATGCCATGCAAAATGTCATCTGCAAAATCAGTGCTGAAAAGATGTGGGCCTTCACAATGTTGAAACAAAACAAAATATATTTAATTCTTCCCCTCCAAAATTAGTACAAAAGAGGGAAAGAAAATACACATAAAAAGTAAATCCAGTTCAGTGATCAGTCACCATTCCTGCAGCGGTAAACTAGAGAGACAGCAGGAAGTAATGTGTAGAAAGAACTTCAGAAAGCTTAAGAAATACAAAAGACTTGCCAAAAGATACAGTCAGCAAAAGGAGAAAGTCCAGATAAATACAGATGACCTGAGAAGAACAGAGCTAAGAGTTACTGTAAAATATCCTGGAAGTCAGTGAAACCCAACAGTCCTCGATAAAAAACAGGGCAACAGAGAGAGTCTGGTTAAGGAAACCAGTGACCAAAAGCACTGCAGGATGCCAAACAGGAATCTGAATTTATCGTACCCCAGGGTCAAGATACAATTATAGATGGATCATTATATGTAAAGTGCACTGCGTATCAGAGTATACTTGTGAGATGAAAGGAATTTTCAGGTACCAAAAGGAAACCATTTTTCTTTGGGCAGGAAGAGTCACATAAGCTGTGCAAGCATGAAAGTATCTCTGACTGAAATGGCTAAATTACCCAGTACTTCCCTGCCCTGACATGTGGAAAGTTCCTGGATAAATCTCTAACCCCTAGATATGTTTCAGGGTCTGGGCACCTGCTGGGCATCTGTCTCCTGGCAGGGGACCAGAGGAGGCGGCGGCTGCTACTGTCCTCACAAAACTTTAAGGCATCAACCTCTTTCAGTGCAAATCCAAATGCTTTCATGCTAAGTTATGATAGAACAAGTCCCAAAGCCAATTGGCACAAAACCATCCTGATGGCAGTTAGGAAGCCAGGCAAGCTGAAATATGATCAGCCCTTGTTGAAAACTCAGTTTGAAAGCCCTAGTGCTTACAATGTCAAAGAAAAATATTTTCAAACCTAGCTAATGTCTCTTCTATCTGGTGATTGCTTATGACAAATAAAATTGGACAATGAAAATGGTTACATGGCAGCTTCTGGACTCTTTTGTGGAGGGAGTAAGGATCAGCATGCAGTTCAGAAAAGCAATGTTGGGTTTCTTTGTTTTAGGAGACCATGAGTAGTAACAACATCAAGTACATGACAGCCTTTCTAGAGCTCCGGTAACTGTACTAATGCATTAATTTTAATATTTTTAGTAAATGTTATTGTTTGGCCAAGGAACCCAGCCCATTTTATTTTGTAAGGTGTTATAGAAATGCATGAAGCACAGAAGCATTATAGTCTGAAGAAACATTCATGATTATTCTGCCTTTCCTCTTTCATAACGTAAGGTATAAAACTTCACACAGAGATGTCTGCATATGCTGGTTTTGACTGGGATAGAGTTATTTTTCTTCATAGTAGCTAGTATGGAGCTAAGTTTTTTATTTGTGCTGAAAGCAGTGTTGATAATTCACAGATATTTCAGTTAGCACTGAGCAGTGCTTACAAAGAGTCAAGACCTCTTCTGCTGCTCACATCACCCCACCAGCAATCAGGATAGGGGTGCACAAGAAGTTGGGAGGGGACAAAGCTGGGACAGCTGACCCCAATTTACGAAAGGGATATCCCATACCATATGATGTCAAGCTCAGGATGTAAAGCTGGAAAAAAAAATAGGAAGGAGGGAACATTCTTAATGATGGAGTTCATCTTTTGAAGTAACTGTTACGCATGATGGAGCCCTGCTTTCCTGGAGATGGCTGAACACCTGCCTGCCGATGGGAAGTAGTGAATGAATTCCTTGTTTTGTTTTGCTTGTGTGCACAGCTTTTGCTTTACCTATTAAACTATCTCTATCGCAACCCACCAGTTTTCTTACTTTTACACTTGTAATTCTCTCTCCCATCCCACCAGGGGGCAGTGAGGAAGTGGCTCTGTGGGGCGTAGCTGCCAGCTGGGGTTAAACCAGAACATTGCATCAAATCTAAAAATCGGGGGAGACTATACAACATAGTATCTGGATAGCGCACATTTTTAGGCAGATCCTGATCTGAAGGTATCAAGTCGTGGAGAACTGCTTTATCTTGCTTGAATGAATACAAGCTACAAGGGAGTTTGGAAGGCGGGGAAAGGACAAGGGCAAGGACAGAGTGAGAGGAGGAACACGGGAAGAAGTGATCAAATCCAGTTGTTACAGGAAAAAAAAAAGAGTGTGGATAGTCTAAGAGGTCATAATCTCAAAATTATTTTCCTTGCTAAATAAAAATCAGCTGCAGTTCAAAATTTGGCAAATACATATGCTGAAACAAAGAGATAGCCAGAGAAGCAAGAAGATGCTGGGGGCTTCAGCAAGAATCAACTAAGCAAAACAGGATGAAATTAAACTGATAAATGAAATAAGATTGTGAAGCCGCAGAAGCTCTTTGAATGTAGTTGTGGTTTTGTTTAGTGTGGGGGGGCCTAAGGTGGCAGCTTCTCTAGGAAACTGCTAGAAGTCGCTCCCCTTTGTTCAGTGGATTCGGCTGGGCCTAGGGCAGACCTGCTGCTAGCCAAGGCTGAGCCGATTGGTAGCAGAATGTTCTGTGATAACGCCTCTGCAATAATGTATTTAAGAAGGGGAAAACAGAAAAAAAAAAAAAGAAGAGAAGATGTGAAGAAGCTGAGCGGGGGCAGAGGCCCAGAGGTGAGGTGTGAGCCTTGTGGGCCTTGCAGGTCTCATGCTCTGGCCTCTTGCCAGGTGGCCAACTGGGCCTGACTCGGCCCAGCCCAGCTGCAAGAAGTGGAGAGGAGATGAGATGGATGATGTGAAGAGATTCTGAGAGGCATCTGCCAGCCTGTTGTGAAGAACTTTTCTTGTGAGAGAAACAGCTGCAGACACCAAGGTCAGTGAAGGAAGGAGAGGAGCAATGCTGCTCCTGGCCAAGATTCCCCTGCAGCCTGTGGTGATGACCATGGTGGAGCAGGCTGTTGCCCTGCAGCCCATGGAGGTCCACGGAGGGGCAGAGATCCACTTGGAGCCCATGTGGACCCCACACTGGGGGAGGTGGATGCCTGAATGAGGCTGTGGCCTGTGGAGGGCCTGCTGGGGCAGCCGTTCTGGAGAGACTGCACTCCGTGGAAAAAAAATGACCCACACTGGAGCAGTTTCATGAAGCACTGTGGCATATAGGTGGGACCCCACAACGAAGCAGGGGAGGAATGTGAGGAGTTCTTCCCCCGACTATGAAGCAGCGGCGTAAAACAACGCGTGATAAACTGACTGTAACCCCTATTCCCTCTTCCCCTCTGTGCCACTTTTCCATAAATATTCTCTGTCCATTCAATGTGTCTTCAGCATATGCAATGGAAATATTCCTTATACAGACCAATAATTTTCACAGAAAAAAAAGCCTGTGAGACTGCGAAGTGAGTAGCTACAGGTGCTATTTCTCACCTATTGCTTCCCATCCATTTCATACACTCACAAAATACTCAAGAGATTGTGGTAAAATTTGTGTTTACAGAAATGCCACTTGAGTTCACTCCAAAGGTACATTATACAGATTGTATTCTCCTAACCATTATGCTCTCACAACAGCAATTGGGTTTCAGTAAGGAACTTGAACAAAATAATTATGATGGACTTGCTTGCTTATCATATGAGTAGCTTGCCTTAAAAAAAAATAGCAAGACAGATCCTTGGACCACATTCCAAACCCTTGACAAACAGACTCCTGTTGACTTCTCTGGGCTTTGGATTATACTCACTGCCATCAAGATGAAAAATTACAGGCACTTAAAGTAAAGGTTCTGGATGGATTGAAAGACTAGATTTATTATCCCTCTAAGGGCATATCTGGAGGAAATTAGTATGCAATATATCACTATACACAAGCAACCTCACATTCAAAATCAGGATCTGATATATTGATAAAAATATAATTTAATAGAAACCTTCATAGCTCTTATTAGCTCTTTTCAGTTCTGAATTCAACTACTTTCTAAAGTGAATTGGAACTTTATCTACATAAACAACTGTATGAGCTTCCAGACAGGCACAAGATAAACGACAACCTGCAGTACAAGAGTGAAAGTAAGAACCGTTAATAGTGTGTGGTCATCAGGAAGATATTTTTTGATATCATTCTTCTACTGGGCATAATTTTTGGTTGATTTGCAAAACGCTGTCAAAAGAGAATTTAGCTGCCAGGAAATTCTCAATAGTACTATGAAGTACAATATATGCAATGGTTTGTCAAAATATGAATTTGCAGAAAAAGAGGAGTCTGAACCTAGGACGTCTCATACCATCACATTCAACATGGACAACCAAGGAGGGAAGTAAATGTGAAACCATGAAGTGCTGCCGATCTGCAGAAAAATGAATTATCCATGCTGAAAATAGGCCACCTTATGAAAATGAAGGTATGTTTTAAATGTGACTTTCCTTTTAGCATAAAGAAGAAGACACTGTTCATATAAAGATGGAGGAAGTGAGAACTAGTTTCTGTCAAATCTGGCACAGAAGAGGGTTGAGTGAGTGAGTGAGTATATTTGCATGATTCAAGCCACCGAAGGAAGTAGGAGAGTAAAAGTTAAAAGCAGTTTCTACAGTCAATGGGGCAAACATGTCTTAGGCTGCTGAAGAGACACCAGTAAAAAGAAAAATGTAGAAAAGAAGATATCAATCTTCAATGTTTCAGTTGTTTTGTGGAATATACCAATATCCTTTTTTTCCTCTGTAAAGAAATATATTTTCAGGGTAGGATTACAATGTCCAGTGTGTGACTCTCCATGTCGAGGTCCATAAAGGTGGTGGCACTGATAAGATTCATCTTCTGACCCTGAAGACACAGGTTTTGACAGGCTCTGGAACAGCTTTTGGAGAAGTGAGGAGTGGGAGCATTGCAGTTTATGCTAAAAGTTCGTTCTTCTGCAGACAAGTCACAGGTGAAATCCTGGCCCTTAGAAAAATGTGAGGAATGAGGCAACTGAGGCTAAGAAGGAGGTGATAAGGTGTTACCAGAGGTCTACTATTTCTACCCAGCACATGGGAAAGGCTGGCTCTGCATGAGAGATGGCTGCCTCAAGACTCTGCTTGCTACAAGCCCCGTGGGAGCAGGGTTAGATGAATATCTGAATTTTCTGTTTGTTGGCTGAGCAACAGTGAGAAATTGTGTTAGGCTGAATGGAATCCTTTGAGGTTCTTTAGCTCTTCCTTGTTTTGTTTCTTTTACAATATTTTTTCCTAACCTGTTGATCAGCTTCAAAATGAAAATTAGTAGTTTATTTTTCAACTTTTCCATCTTTTCTTTCCCCATTCCTCCTTTTTTTTTTCTTTTGGTGAAATTATTGCTTGATTTGTCACAAATCATTTCAGTATCCTCTAAATTGCATTTTTGATGAACTGACTCTTCAAAAACATTGCTCAATTCTACCCAGTGGGAATAATTCATCCCCAGGCTTCCCAGAAAGGATGCTGCTTCACACTCACAGCTTGGAGAAGTTATAAAATGACACTGTTCTCCCATTGCTGAGAGGTTGTTGGATGTTTTAAAGTTAGAACTCTGAGGATTTTATATTCTATGGAAAACCATACCATGAATAATTTATTGAAAAGTTTGTTAAACACTTATAGACTTCACATATACAAAAAATAATTATAGATCACTGCACATATTGTTTAATGATGCATGAGAATAATAACCCTTAACCACTTAAATTAATAAATTCTCCAGCTGTCAGACATAGTCATAGTATATGAATATGCAAAGTAAGCATATAATTTTGCACATTTTGCAGAAAAAAAAAAAAAAGATAGAAATACAAATTCTTATTCTTTACTCTTTGGTTCCTGCTATTCTGGTCTGAATTTAAGGATATTCCTTATTTCTGTGACTTAGGTCAGTTTGATAACATAGAAGATTCTTCCCTCCAATATGTAGAACCAAGGAAACAGCTGGAACAGAATGAACAGAGCAGGAAATACAATCAGGTGTTCATTCACACACCAGAGGTCTGTATTTACTCTGGTCATTTCTCAGACAAAGTTTTTTTAATCCTATCTATTTTGTTTCTCCTATGAATGAATCCTTTTGCATTCCTTAAAATCAAACTTTCTACCCCAAACACTTTGGTCATCATATTGTGTGGCTTGATATCTTGAAGTCTCTATAACATCTTCCAGTAGATAACAAATGAAGACAAAAGCAGAAATGGACATTGAAAGCCACCTTTGTTTCTTGATGGAAGAGGCACTGGCCTTCATAAGTAGTAGTACACTACCATCACTCCTAAGCAAAGAAATTTAGAGTTGGCCAGATGGTTTTCAATCTCTATGTTTGCAAAAACTAACATTTATATAAGAAGACATGACAGGGGAGTCTCACTGAGCGAGCAGCTGTAAATTATTGAGGCACTCATCTGGAGGAGACATCTCCATTCTTAGCACATGTTTGTAATTGAAACAGTCGAGCTTTTCCAAACCTCCACCAAGTGAGTCACAAGGACAGTTCCATGCATGGTGTCCCGCAGCTAACGTTCTTTCACTTAGAGTCATTCGCATCCACCCAACACTGTGACATTTTGAAATCAGCGCTCCCTTTTCTGGTCAAGCTTTCAAAGCCTCCTTGCTCTGCCATTGTGCTGTATACATCTTATATTTGCATCTATCACTTTGCATATTGCATGTTCTGGGAAGTTGACCTGAAGACAAGGCAATTTGGAAGGCTAGAGACCAAACTGCATATCTCATGTTTCATCTGATCACTCTAATGGTATTTTTGAGGCAGCATGTACAAAACCCTGGTGACTAGCTTTTTAGTGTTGAGTGCAAACAGATTTTAGTGATGCACTAACTTCAGAGAATGGGAAATAAGGACATATGAGCTAGAAAGGAAGAGACTGTTAAGGGAACCCAAGCTTTTACAACAGTTTTTTGCTGAGACTCATTAAAGTTTTGTGAAACTAGGGAATGGAGCGTGCAGATGGCTGGACTGATGAGCCAGTGTAGAGTTTACTCTGAGATGCTACATTTAGTGGTAGGAATAAAATGAGGAATGTATTCCACTTCTCCTCTAAAGTTTAAAGGCCACTTGTGAACAATATGCACAACTTTGCACATAAGATTTAGTTGTGATTAACTTGTATATTAAGAGGTAGGTACAATGCTATAAAACCTTTATCATTCTTCATGTGGGGATTTTAACACTGTGTGGGGATTTTAACACTGTCCACATTTGGAGATTAAAATAAAGCACTGAAGGGTCAGTGAATGCAGGCATTTTAATGAATTTTTTAATGAACTAGTGAAGTGAAGGTTGGCTTTTTAGTGAATCGCTAAAGACCGGAGCCCATGAATGCAAAGACATTTTCAATGAGTTTTTAATAAATAACAACAAGGATACCAAATTAAATGCTGTGAACAGTAGAAAAGAAAAAGATTAAACACACAGTTGTGACCAGTAAAAAGCATTATTAAACACACACAATCATGTGCCAAGTTAAAATTTTAAACACAAATTAAACAGGAGAGGTTTATATAGTTTACAATGCCCCATCATGGTATCTACCAGACTTTCCAGGGAACCTCTCTACACTTTCATTATCTTTCCCAGCTCTGTCTGTGACATCTTTACCGTGTCTTTGTCTTTCTCTCTTTTTTTTTCCCCTCTCTTTCCTTCATTCCCTTCTTCCAACTCTTTATTACTCCCTTAGGGTGCATATTGATTTTTTTCTTTTTTTTTCTAAAGGCAATGCCACTGATAGAGGCTAATCACTGCAGGGACAGTCCAGTAGGCAGTCCCTGCTTTGGAGAATGAAACATGTTAGGTGTGTTCTCCAACAATGAAAACATTATCTATCTAAGAGATACCTGTCCAGCTGGGAAACTTTGTAGTGATCTCTTTTGCCAGAATGGTGTTTTCGGAGCTGGGAACGTGGTGAAAGAGAATCACAGGCACTATGGAAAGCGCCAAGTGAACTGCATTGCCATGCAATCTGTGTATCAAATTAAAACATATTCTTTGGCTTGTTTTTCTATAAAGCAAACACTCGTGGATCAACATAAGGGGTGGTGCAAAATAACTAGAACTCTGCAGTAACCAAAATATCTTTCTCTGCTGGAAACATTTGTGTTGTGTGATTTGGCTGATTTACCATATCATACTTCATGCTGGTGGCTCAGAACACTTTTTTTTTCTCTATGTAACTACTGCGTCAGGGAAAAGTGTATTTCCTTTAAACTTAATCCACACAGTGCCACCATTTTGGATGAGGCTAATCTGGGGCCTTTGGTGGTAGAAGAGGAAGGAAGTAGAAAAGCAAATGTCAAAGTATGGGCAACAACGATCAGGGGGCAGCAAGTGACACAGATGTGGAGTATGGATGCAGAGACATAAAGAAAAGAACTGGGAAACCCATACATCTCTAGTATAGCTCCTGGATATATGCTAAGTAAAATCAAGGGAATATGCAAATAAAAAGTTTTTGCTTCCTCTCAGTTTGGGGCAGTGGAGACCACATTAATTTCTCACATACGCTAAGTGATGGAGTTGACCCACTTTTCCACCCAGCACTTCCCTGTGTGCAGTCTCTATTTTATAAAACAAATGTTGGAGAGAGAAAGTCAAGAAGACAAAAAGAAGCAAGGAAGAACATCCTACAATGGTAGACATCTAGTAGCACATCATCAAGCTGTTAATATCTCCTTGCCTACACTAGCTCCTGCCGGTGACTCTTCTCCCAGACACAGTTGCCCTCACAGCTCAGGCAAGACCTCCCAGCTCTGTTCCCCTGAACCTGCAGAGATTCTGATGGATCTTTGATTTCAAGGACAAACTGTCTGTCCCACATCATGAGGGGAAACCACAGAGGTGTGCATGAGGTCAACCAAATGCAATGCCTCAGCAGTGAGATCTCATACAACTGTATCTCACACAGTTCGTCTCCTTATAGTAGATACTTATTTAGTGAAGTCTCCTGTGAAATACATTACTTTCCTCCACATGTGTATGCATCTAGACTGCCTTTACTGTGGCATGGGCTTCATCTCAGTTTTGTTCAAACACTACTTAGGAAGCTGAGCACTGACATGATTCCGAGTGAGAACTGAAATCCACAACCTCAGGCTTAAGCTGAGGCATGAGATCTGATTCAGGTACATGAACTCATGCAGAATATACTGTGGCTGTAGAGCACTCAATAGTATAGTTTTATTGCACCAGCATGACCTAGCAGTAGCAAGGGGTCACAGTGGAGAACTTTGCACATGCTCAGCCACCCTTTATAAATAAATTTCACTGCTGTGGAAAATGTCACCTCTCACTGAAAGCTACTTCCACCATACGTTTATTATTGTACATGAAAACAATGGATTGGCAACATAAACATTGTTTGAGAACACTAAGTATTTCAACATGGAATAGTACAAGCTAACCAAAAAAAAAAAGAATTCAAGCATAGACAAGCCTTCAGCTGATACAACCTGACAACTAATCAAATTATTTCAATCTGCCATTATTGTTCTGACATGGCAAGCGTGCTTGTGCTGTCCTTTTAGGAAAATTGTGACTATGACTTTTCACCCTGTCTTTCTATCAAGGAGTCAGCGCAAATTAGGCACCCAGAAGCAGATGCATTCATGTCCTCAAAGCATTTTTTTCAGGTCTCTTATTACAGGCACTTTGTAACACTCCATTTTGGAAATCACAGTTTTTCAATATCTCGTTTACTTGTTACAGTTTTTGTCCCATTGTAAGAAAAATAATCTTCAACTGGAATTAATATACTTTTTCCTTAGTACTGCTTCAAACCTAAAAGCCAGAAGATCTATAAACAAACAAGGCTCTATTTTAAAGTGCTTAATTGCCACGCACTCATTTGCCCAATTTCACTGGAACTGAGAGGCTAGAAAGGGATTTTTCTATAAATCTGAGGCTAAATAGAATGACAAGGGACCTCCTGTTCTCAAAATTTGCCTGGGCATATCATCTTGCACATAGACAAGAGATGAAAAACAAAAACTGAAAGAAAAACTCAAACCCACTGCCCTCCAAATATATAGAAATTGCTTAAAGTTGTTGAAATAGAGGATGAAATATATCATTTAAATCAAATAAAAACAGAGTGATCATGATCTTTCTAGCAACGGTAAAAGCACCGGGTCAAACTCTCTGTTACTTAACCTCTAATGATAGTTCCACGTAAATGTTACACTGATCTGAAATGAAAATGCTGCAAAGTCCCAGAGTTTTAGACATATAATTAAAATCTCTTCCACTAGACTGAAGAGCTATTACCATGGCTCACATTCCTGCCTCTGTCTCAGCTGTTACTTTGTCTGGCCTCCATGCCTTGATTTGTGCTTTCTTTCCATCATTACTGTTTGCTGTAACAACAACCCCAAGAAGGAGTGAGGGGTAAGTTCTGAACTTTTCATGGTTACCTCTCCTTCAAGTATTAAGCATTCACTTTGGAAGACAACAACAGGAACTATTACTATTTATTTGGTTTGGAGACTTAAACAATCTAGTTCTCCATCTCCAAGTCTGAGATTGGAATTATCCCAATCAAAGTCTACCATGTCCCCTCAAAAACAGCATGATATGTAATTCCTCATTAGTTGAATCCTCATTCCTCCCCAGTAATGCACTGTATTCTAATTAAATGCTTCTGTTGTCCAAAAAGAAGTTAATTAGTAGGATAAATTAAACCCTCTCTGGAGAGAAGAGAGACCTCATGAAGCCAAAGGAAAAATGTTACCTACTGCCAGAGAAGCATGTATTAATAGCAACGTAGCTAACAAGGACTACATATCACTAACTGCGCAACAGCTTTTCTCAGAGATAAACGCATGATGTCTTCAGATCCAGTGTGGATCAGGAAGCAATTACTCTATCAGAGTCCCTCTGAGGTGTAAGTGCAGTGCTGAGATCACAGGATCTGGCCAACTTCTGTATTAGCAATGCAGCAGTTTCTCCCTTCTGAGAGCCAAATATAATTTCTTTCATGATACATAACAAGTGCAGTCACATAACGTTTAGTGAGATTTAGGATTCAAAGTGATTACCTCCCATTCTAGCATAGGACAGAGGTGCTGCAAAGCTGCCATCTGATGTCGTAGCACCAAGGAGTCCATTCCTGGGTACCTGTGGGCCCCCAGACTTAGACTCAGCAGAGTTAGTCGTACTGGACAATCGACAGGAACTTAAGCAGTTTCATCTCCCCTTGGTTATGTTTCCTCTTACATGTCTGTCCATTGTTTGTCTTATAAGTGTCATCATAGCTCTAACAACGAATTTTTCAATAAAGATTTGTTTTGATGTGGGACATTTTATTTTGCTGAAAGGCTGTTTTCCTTTTTTTAAGTTATGCTAGTTTGGATGTAACTTTAACAGAAAATGATTTGGACAATGTTTTTTCATCTCCAAGATGACATTTCTAGCCAAAACAGGAGAGGGAGTTAGCAAGTCTGTAGACATGCCAGCTCTGGTTGGGAGAACTCTGGGCATGGACTCTGGTTATGGGAAAACAAGATTCAAATCTGTCCTCTGATTTAGACTAAAGATTTGATCTCAGACTTTCTGTATCATAAAGTAATATACAACACCTACAGAGTAATACTAACACCTAGTACAATGCTGTTCAGACCATCTTTCTGAAGTTTTTTTTTTTTTTTTCCCTGAAAGAAAAAGTAAAGAAAGAGCAAAGAGTAAGAAGCAAAGTAGAGTTAAGGAATCCTAGGGCTGCAGAATCTGACTAGAGTCCAGCGGTTATATTTTTTTAAGGGCACTTAAGACCCAACATGATATTTGTCTCCCCTAGCTCTAGAAACAAAACAAAAATACCTACATCTGAGGCAGATTACTAGAAACCTTTTGCAGTCACTTGAGAGGAACAGGGGTGCAATATATCACTATAATGATAATAATACCATTAATTACACTGACTCTAGGAACTGTCTTTCACCTGGAATATTTTCCCTTTTTTCTGTTGCACATTATGTTGCTTTTTGTATTTTTATTTCCTCTCTTTTCCTCCAGAGATTCCTTATTACTTTAAATCTTTTTCCAATTAGCTTTTTTTCATTACCGGGTAGCAGTCTTAAGGTATTTCTCCAAGTTTAGTGAGTTCATCTTTATAGGAGTCCAACTTCTAACACAATTCGCTTTCCAGCTTTTTCAAGAATGTCTCTGCTGCTTCTGGCTCTTCACATTTCCTTGTGATGTTTCCTGCTCTAACAATTAATGTGGCAGGCAATGGAGTGCAATGACTCACAGGACTTTATTCTTCTGCTGTAGAAACAGGAGTGTTGTATAAGGTAGTTTTTCTTCTCCGTCATTCCACTAGTTACAGATGTGAAATCTGTTACATTTTATCCTCTCTGCATTATTGGTTGCTCATTGATTTGACTACTCTACTACTATTCTATAAAAGAAATTTTTTTTCTGAGATATTCAAAACTTTGCAGTTAAGGAGCAGGAACTGCTGTGGATTTTGGCACTGGGTATCCATGGGCTCTTCCAATTTCCTAATTTCAAAAATCATCCAAATTTAACATGGTTTATAGCTTTTTTTTTTATATACAAATTTTAGCAGAGATTCCAAATATTCTTCCCTTCTTCCCCTGCCAGAAATGCAAAGGTTAATGCTCAAAAGTTCTATGGTTTCCAAATTTTATTTCTTATCGTTGTTATTTTTATGAGGTTTTAGTTCACTATTGCTTTATATTCTCCCTATGAAATTTTAAAGTAAGTTAACATTACTCCTGAGGTAAGGCCAGTCAGAGTGGTCTTTCTGACTATCATAGAGACATGCAGAGAGAGATTAGAAATCACTTATATATCTGTAAGAAAGTTATCACTGTCTTTTCCCCACTTCACCCAAGTGTCTGTGACAGATGACATTTAATCTCGATTTTTCTCCTTATCTAGGTGACGTGCAGTTTAGGGATTTCTAAGCCAGAGATGGGAGGTTTGTTTTAACAGCCCTTAGTGTATTGTATTTCCGTGGGTTTCACCAGTCACAAAAAACTGTTGGGCTACAGAACATCTGCAATGTTTTCCACAAAGACTTTACATGTATGAGTAAGTATCACCACTAGTATGCTTTCACCCTGATCTTTTGATTTGATGTCTCCCCTGGTTTTGTACTGAGACAGTGTAAATAATCTTTTCCTAATCATATTATGTTAACTATCAGGTTAATATGCAAAACACGGCAGAAGGATCTTTACCAATCAGTCACCTTTTCAGCAGGACTCAGTACTGTGTCGGGGAGTATAAGCAAGGGAGGAATGGCCTGAGTCAGTTTAGTAAATGGAGGTTTAGGCACAATCTGGGCACAAGATCCAAAACAACCTTGCACAGAAGAAAGAAATAGCCCATCAAAGGCAGTTTTCCCTATGCACACTAAAACTGCTCTTGACATTTGGGGAAATGTTTATCTGAAATATATATTTATCTGTGCTTTATATAAGCACAACTATTATCTCCGAAGTCCAGGCAGGTAGGGCAGATTTTTCCTGCATTTTTTTCCCCGCAAGGCTGCTAAAACAGCCACCAGGGCTCTTTCACTTTCTTGGGTCTGTTACTTGCAGCTCTGTCCCTGTCAATGTGGACCTGTAAGAGCACATGTTCCCTGCAGAAAGGCACACTTGCTGTCATGACAAATCCTTACGCAAGAGCCTCCCAAGAGGAACTCAGGAAGAGCAGGGCCATTGGGGACTGTGGCTCCGCAGAGGCAGCAAGCAAGATCACACGGGTGTGGTGGAGGACTAAGGGCAATCTGCAGCCTGCAGCAGCTCTACATTTTCAGGCAAAGCCAGAAAACTCTAGGCACGCAGCACAGTAGCCACTGCTGTGTTCTGTGGATAGCAGCTTGTGATACATGCTTACCACTGCTACTATGAATTTTCTTTGTCTTTCTTCCCTCCTTTCTCCTTTGAACACTCAGGAGAAATTACAGCTTTAGAAATTTAAATCTAAATGGTATTAGGGTTATGGGCTTAAATCCTCCATATTAAAAAAAAAAAAATTATTCTTGCATCACTGGTGGAACTTTTCAAGGCAAAATTGCAGATACCCTGCATAAGCTGTTCCACTGTGGTAAATATGTAAGCATTTTTGTTATTACATGAATGCCATCCATTGTACAGGGTGCATATTCTGGTTGAGTTGAAGTCATTTTCAGGAGTTTACCCTTTTCTGTTCCTATTGCCTGACATTTTAAACTCAGAGGACCCAGCCTGGATTTGTCATAGGATTGCCTGACATTTCTGTGCTGAAATGCTATTAGCCATCCTGGAGGTAAATGAGCGTGAGGCCTGTGATACCTGCGAGCATACGGGTGGATTCTCAGATGGCTTGTGGAGGTAGAATCATTTTCTTCCATTTTGTTCATGCTTTTAATATTACGACAGGCAATTACCATTCACTGGAAGCCTTAACTGAACCCAAATCAAAACTTTTAGTAGATGCTGGGCCACAATTACATCGTTGCTTACCCAATTTGTGACTATGGGACAGAATGTACTAAAAAGCTTTTTGCCTTTAAAGAAGAAATCCCATACAATGTTAGACATGGGAATAAATATGGCTAGGTGCAATAGCAACCAAAAGGATGGACTGGCCATTAATCTTATGCAAGTGAAGATAGCATGTTCATTTATTATTTTTTGAGAATAATACATCTGTCATGTTTCCACATACACCTGCAAGTGTATGATTCATATGTGAGTTTTTATATGCTCTTATACTATTGTCCGAAAAGAACATATGGACAGTAAAACACACACTGTAGTTCAGCAACAATTTTGGAGGACAATTAATACTGGGGCAACAATGTAGGGCAGCCCTGAGGAAATCGGCAGCCTCAATGTCAATGCAGTCAAAAGCAGTCAACAGCTGGGTCAGTGCAATCTGTCTCGTCTGGCTTCAGGATGATGCGGCAGCTGTGCAAGGTACAGACCACAATAATCTCCAAGATGAGGCGAGAGGGAGATGAAGTGGATGTAAAACCATCAAGGGACAGCCTCACTCCTGGTCCCCTGAGTTTACAACTTCGCCGAGCAAAACCTTACCAGCTCTGAAAGCAAGCATAACACTTCCAAAGCCTCACCCGGTACAGCTGCTATTGTGCCTCTTGTGGACTGGGGCTGGGCAGGTCTTCTTCAGTGCCTGTGACAAGGGCACCTTGTCCAATCGGATTAAAGGCATTTAGTCTTTATTTTACACCACCCCCAGACTTTCATCCAGCATAGAGGAGCAGGAGAGGAAGTCAATGTTTCAGCAGTGAGGAAAAAGGAGTACCTGTGGGACTTAGCAATGGGCACGTACAGCGCGCCTGCAGAGCAGGATTTGAAATGGTATTATTTGTCTTTCCCATACAAGGTTTGTTAGAAGGAACTTAATGTTATGGGTTTTATGATACTGTCATTTTAAGCCAAATCCTAATGTCCTCAAAGTTGAGCTGCCTTCTCAGCTACATCAGATTTATGCTGGCATAAAGTTTTCTTGGTTTCAGGGGAGCTAATCTCAGTTTACTTAAAGTGCTGCAAATCAAAGAGAATATGGAAAAAGAACAACTCAAAGTCAGGTTAATGGGAACGTGACCTGAGTGAGGGCCAAGTACAGTGGCCATTAGTGTGCAGTGAAAAAAAACTACCTTCATCTTCAGAAATCATTGCCAAAAGCCTACGCCTTTTTCCTTCACAGTCTTTGACCTCACCAGAGAGTCTTAATTTATGTTTCTGTCCATTTCCACTCCACTGCTAATTTTAACCTGTCATTCCATGTCTCTCTCTATATGAACTTGCAATGTGATCCCTCTCCTTTTCCTCCACTCCCGCCGCATCTTATATTCTTGAGATAGATATCCTACAGGAGATCTCAGTTACAGTGTTCTTCCATATGGTCCCATTCTGAAAAATTGTTTGGAAGGACTGTTCTGGTGATTATTCTTCCCTAGAGTATGCTACCAGAGCACCGTCTTGATGTTGGAGAGAGAGTGACACATCCTAGCAGACAAGGGTGATCTTTAATGAAACATGGAAAGAATTACAGATGGAAGATCGTAGCCATAAAGTTTTAAAGATGAAGCTGCATAGCCTGACTGAATGAATCACTGAAAAGTTTTTATACCTGTTTAAATTTTGATAAAGAAGAATAGTTTCAAAGGACTTGACATTGGAGATTTTGAACTTACACAATAAAAGCCCACAAAACCCATTTCCTTAGAATGAAGTGTGATTTTGCTGAAATGTCACATTTTCCTCTCACAAGAGAATGACCATTTTCACAAATCAGAGAACTTTCAAAATAGTTTTCTCACCTATAATTGGAAAATAAGCAATAAAATATAGTTTTGGTAAGAAAACAAGAACTTTTTTTTTTTTCTATAAGTCTAGTGAAAAACAGTTGTATCATTAATATTTTGTTACTGGAGAAGTGAGCTGTGGTTATGGCTCAACAGACCCTGGAAAATTTTCAGCACAAATTATGCCAGAAATATCACATGGAGGAAAATCCTTCATTCCCCCTATACTCCCCCCTTCTATTGAGAGTTGCAATTACAAGCTTCTTATTGAGTAATATTATAGAGACACCTACTTGCCCTGCTGTACTTAAGGGTTTGTCAATGCTTCCATTATAAACTTCTCTTTTTAGGGGTTCACATGACTGTAAAATCTTGCTCTGGACTGAAACTTGGCATAAGATCATAGTAAAAAAGCATGTTTTTTTCCTATAATTAGTTTTTCTTCAAATTTGATCATTGGAAAAGAAAATACTACAAAAATTAAAAGAAAAACTATTTCAAAACATAGAGTCTTCATACATTTTATTTGCTTTTATTCACATTACTGAAAAAAAAAAAAGAAAAAGAAAACGAACAAATAGGTTAACATTCCAGATCCAGTTCAGCACTTAAAGAGCAAAGACATTCTACTTTAAAGCTGAAATTGCAGTGGTCTCTTAACAGTGGGTGATCTGTCATTCCATGTGGGTTGGCCACAAAGGTGTGAGTTAAGTATGGAGTTACAGTCTTTAATTCTGAATTTCCTTACCTTGGTGAGTTTAAGACAGATGCTTAATGCTCTTTCAATGTAGTGGTTTATATATTTTTGCTTTGAATGTATTTTTTGGACATCATGCCCAGAACTGTTTTGAAAGTCTTTCCCCAGAGGTAGGAAAATGAAAGTATGTTGTCATTTCCCACTGCTCCCTCAAAGGAGGGGTTTTGTTTGCTGTTCTGGATTACCGTTCTGTTTTCTTTCCCCCTCAGTCCAATCCTGTGAACAGCCCCATACATATGAACTTTTTTTTTTCTGCTGGTGAAGATATGAGGTATCTGTATTTCTGTAATCCAATGATATATTAAAAAAAATTATATGATACTACACTTTTTTTTTTTTTTTTTTTTTTTTTTTAAATCTTCTTTCTAGGCTGAAATTTTCCGGCTGCTTTCAAGTCCAGAGAGTAAATATTGGAACATTTGAGTAAAATCCCTTTAACCACTTTTACATCATTGACAAAGCCTGCTGGAGCCAATGGAAAGATGCCCGCTGACTTCAATATTCTTTGGATCACACACTTGCTGTGTGAAATAGAGGTTCTTTTTCTGTTGAAATTCAGATATTCTTCACCATCATGGACTATAAATTATCCAGGAGGATTTTTTGCTAGCATAGAATTTAAAATCACCACAGGCAGGAGCTTTTCCCAATAGCTACACTTCTGGACCTACCTTACTTTCTTCCTCTTTAACACCAATGTCATTTATACATTTATATATGTCTTATACATCTTATACATTTAAGATGTATAATTCTGTCAGACAGGCACCACTTTTGCTGTGAAAAAAAACATTATGTTGCAATCAGTGGTTCATATATAATATGACGATACAAATTTTTATCAACCAACAGATCATGCAGAATGACCTTATATCAGTGGGCATCTCAATTGATGCAATAGTTGCAGGAATGGGAGAAGTTAGGGCTACAAAGACAAGAAGAGGACTTGGGTTAGTTGTGCATGATTCTTCAGCCGCCAGCACAGTAAAGATTTTTTGAAAAAAAGTGTGTATTTATAGCTACTGAAATATGCAGATGAAGCAAAGGACAAAGGGAATTTAGAGAAGTAGCCTGAAATACCATGCACCACAGGTAAAGGCTGGTGAAAGCTTTTTACAAGTATTTCATTCACTGCACAAATGATGTGTTGGCATAGTAAATAGTCTTAAATTTTAGTTGAATGTCTGAATAGTTCTGATCCTTTAGAAGTACACATATACTTGGAAGCCTAGATAGAATAGAAGAGGAGAAGAAGGAAGAAGCAGGGGATTTATTTTATGATCCACACTCTGCCTTAGCAGAGTGGAAAGAAACTTACATCACCAGAGGGTAGATTTTTCTTCCATAGACTGCCCTTCTTAGGACAATCCAATAAATCTGGCAGGATACTTGTAAAAAGCAAACGAAAACTATTGTATAGTTTAGGAATTAACACACCCTAAGGAGAACTGTAGCTTATAATCCAGAAAAAGATATTTTAATGCTAAATGGAAGTCTGTCACTAGAGAATGCTTTCTAGCACCATCAGAGAGATTCTTCCAAGCTGGAGAGTCCATCAGAAAAATGGTGGATCCCCTAGCTTTAGGATGAGGGAAGTACCCACTCAGATTGTTGAGGACCACACATAACCTTGCTTCTGATTCTTAACTATGCCCAAGAGGCAAATGAAACTTTTTGTTTCAGACTGAGCTGAAAATCTAAGCTTTCCTGTTTTACATGAAAAATACCAAAAACCCAAAAACACCAAAACAACCTCTCTTTTGAATCTTACACATCTTTTTTTTTTTTTTTTTTTGGTCAGCCTAATTATCATTTGTCCTTATTCTAAAAAGGAAGGTTATGCTAGGGGCTTTCCCACAGACATGGATATTTAACAGGTCACTTGTTAAAATGCTAAACAGGTGCCTGTTAAAAATGCAATGTTACATTTTTAGAAAGTCAGGCACTTTGTCTGAAATACAAGGCTGAGACTCACAGAGTCATAAAGAACAGTGTAGATCAACTTCTCCAACCTCTCTGCTCACAGCAGGCTGATTTCTTGGGGTCTGTCTCAGGCTTTCACCTTACAACACAGAAGTTTCATTGAGCTCAGTCATGTCCAGAACTGGATTGAACTAACTGGAAAGAAAGCTGTAATTAAAATACAGATTTTTTTAGATCAGGATGAATAACTACTGAATGCAAAAGGTAAGTGGAAAATTGCAGGATCTTCATTGTGTAATTTGTTGCATTTCTTTCATTCGAACTGTGCTAGATAACACACGTAGCTCTTGTGGAAAAAGAAAAAGGAAGTATTTCCCATATTGACTGATTCATACTCAGAGTACTCAGATGCTTTCAGCTCTCTGCCAATGTACTCATGAGAGTGTTTATGGCATACCAACTGGAGTTATCTTAGGCATTGTAGTAAGGGCTCCTAATGACAAGCTGCAAAATGTTTGAATCTCCTGAGCCAACCTATATCTAATTTGCTGGGAAATTTCTTGATTCACCTGCTGAGTAGAACAAAAGGAGAAGAAAAAAACATTTTAAAAATGTGAACAAGCCATTTGATAGGAAGCATTTTGTTTTGTTCTTGTGCTGCTGTTCAAACCAGAGTGAAAAGATGAGATAACTTTTTAGAAACACTTTCTCCCAATCAGATTTCATTTCAAGAGTTAAGACCCCCATAGGAAAATATTTGTTACAAGAAGACAAGATAAAGAAGTGAAAGACCCTGAAAGCAAAGGAATAAAAGTGATAGTATATATTCTCTTAAGCGGGTGTTAGGCAGAGATAAGAAGAGAAGACAGGAATAAAATAGAAATGAAAGAATTCCTGTGTCTGTGGTTGCAAGTGGTCAAGAGATTAGACAACACGTAAATAATTTTCAGTCTGTCATATCTAAAATACCACATGTGGAGGGAATTTTGGGGTGGGAGGGAATGTTAGCCTTACAGGATGTGGAAGCCTTGTTTTATTACAGACATTAGAGTGCTTCAGCCAGATGTTGAGCCTGCCTAAGGTCTCTGCAGGACAGAAGGGTGAAGCTGTCCCTTCAGCTGGCACATCTGCACTGCAGCCAGAATAACCCGAATGGAGCCATGCTAGTTTAGAGCAGCCAAGGATCAGGCCTTCTGTTGTTGTGAATGATTTGTCCTAATCGAGACCTTTTCCCAAAATATAAGTTAAGACTAAGGCTGAGATAAAGTGAGAAGAAAGGAAGAAAGTATCCTAATTTGTGAGGAAGGGTCCCTAGACTGTATGTTTACCAGGAGAAGATACTAGGAGTGTTTTGCACAGTTTGGCAGCTTTAGTGTTTGTCAGTTGCCCATGGGTTAACTACAACCAAGGGCTCACTGTGCTCCTGTCAGCTAGAATACATTACAATAGTTAAAAGATGGAGAAACATCTGAGCTTGCACCTGGCTTTAATTAACTGGTCTGGAAACAGGGGTGTGAAGGGGAGAGCTACTCCAGAGCATGCAGGGAGAAGTGCCTGAAACTTGGGTATGTGCCTAATTCTTGCTTTTATTTTTGAAACTTTTTTCCCCATGGCTGATTAAAGTAAAATAGCTCACTTAGAAAATTCAAGCATTTATGTGGTTCTTTACACACCACTGAAGGTAGCTCTGTAGCAAGTATGTCCTATTACATTTGTTCCTCCAGATAAGCTTTAATTGATACCGGTGATGTTGAACATTCATTTACATGAGAAAAAAAAAAAGTCTTATTGCGGTTGTTATCTCTTCTATAGCACAGTTATCTCTTATCTTTGGTCTTGCAGAAGTTATGCAAATGGAAGAGGAGTATAGCTTATTTAGAGCTATAAGCATGTAGGCTACTGCTGAAATTGAACTTATTTAAAATACCATGGCTCACCTCCACCTGATCCAAAACCCACTTCCAATATAACCCTTTTCATGGACTCTGTTGGAAACTGGGGAATTCCCTCAAATTTAATATTCCTTCAATGTTTAGGAACAATTGCCTTATATGAGACTCCCAGGTAAAAGAACTGTTTTCTGCTTTTCTGGAAAAGCTGAAATGTAAAATTCCTCTCCACCTTTTCAAGCTCAATGTCAAAAGCAAGAGGTTTTGTTTCTCAGTATGTCCAGGAGTACATGCAGGATCAAACACTAGGGACTTAGCTAGGGCTGAGGTTCCAGCCAATAGAATCAACAAATCACTACTTCAGGCTCACTGGTGAAACATAACTCCAAATTTACACCACACAAGCCTAAGGGCTGGCTCTTCTTCCCCAGCCTAGGTAATACTACTATGAGACTTAACGAGCTGGAAGCATGTTGTTTGGGAGGAAAACCACTTAATTCTGGAACTGATGTCTTTGCTGCTCACTAAAAGTCCAGGTTTACTACTTATGAGGCTTCAGACCTGTCTTAATCAAATGGTAATGCAAGTAATGTGATATTCCCAGATTATTTTTTTTTCTTTGCACAACTGAAACTGTGCAGGTTGGGTAATAACTGGTGAATTAAACTTTGTATTAAATAACTCATTTAAAATCTGCAAGTAGCCAAACAGAGAATCTGTATTATTCTCTCTCAGGAATCATTTAAACACTTTAAAACAGTTTTCACAAAGCCCTTACAATGGAACTTTTGTTTGATCACAACTGCCTCCCTGCAGTTGTAGCTTTAAGCATGCAAGACTCAGACAGAAAAGTTTTTAAGTAATTTATGTCTTACTCCCTACTCAGTGTGTGTTAATCAGGTATCCACCCACTTTTTTTGGCAAATGATTTACAGCCGTAGTGCATATAATCACCTGTAGAATATGAGTCATGGAGAACGTTTTTGAACCCTACACCTCTGCAGGCATGCAAAGGAACAAGGCACCTCCCGCCCCTGGTGAGTCTCAGCAGCCTCGTAGTTTTGCACAGATTCGTGCTCTAATTACATCTCACAGCAGGTGTTTTCTAAATCATTCTTTTCAGGTGAGGCAAACTATTTCTACCGGAAAATATTAACCAGAAGGCATGCTCAAGTTTTCAGGGAACATGCAGCCCTTCTCACATTGAATGTGTCCCTCAGTAACTTTAGCAAAGCACAAACTTTATTAACCTTATCCTTTACAAAAAAAAAAAAAACAAAACAAAACAAAAGAAGTAAATAATGAAGCTGATGTTAAGTCCTCTTGGACTGCAAATTGTAGATCTGGGATTGTATTTCACACTTTAGCTTACAGGTCTACTTTGCCATAATATTATTATAAGCAGTCACTTGTGCCTCCCACCTGCACTCTCCAGCTCCCAATGCTCTCAGCTGTCAAAGTTCTTTGATTTTAGACTTTCCCAGTGCTGGGAGCACTTCTTCTTGGAGCATGTTAAGAGAACAACAAAACCAGAGCATTATCGAAAAGGTCAACCCAGCAGCATCCTTGCAGGATTCTACAAGTTCTCTCTTCTGCACCCTTCTCTGCAGGAAAGGGTTTTTTGCTTTGATTTTTAACTTTTTTCTATTTGTTGGAGCAATGGCTCCACACAGACAAAAATGCTAATATGACCCACACAAACATTAAAGAATTGAACAATGTGGGAGGTTTTCATTACAGAGAGACAGCAGCCTGTTCAGTATGATGTCATAGTCACCACTGTAAAGTCCTTTAAAAATTTTAGTCTTGCTACTTGAAGTAGCAAGGACAATTTCCACTTAAAGATACCACTTCCTCTTTTTCCTTTAGGAAGAGAAAACTCTCCCTAATATTCTTTTTTAAATGATATTGAAGATCTTAATAGTTATTTTTATGAAGAAAGAAAGCTGTTAGCTTAAAAGTACTAGAGAGTTGGTGGTTGTTAAGGCCTGAACCAGATTCTTTGCAGACAATACAAATAAAATACACAAAAGGGAAAGGAAAGATTGAAAATGAAGCTTCTTCCTCTGTTTTCAACCCATTGCATCCCTGCAAGAGACATCTCCTTTGTCCTTTGGTGCTTGGTGTGAAAACCTCCATATAGGTTGAAAGTGTAAGCAATTTTTCAACTGTTGTGTTGCATCTCTAAGCTTTATTTTTACAACTCACTGTTTTGATCTGCACTTCTGCCAGTTATCAGATGCATTCCTAAATCAGCATTTTCTTTGTTTTTCTCTTCTTGCCTGTTTCCATTTGTCTAGCTGTAATTTTGAGCAGTAGGTTTTGTACACTTCCATACAGTTGTAAAGAACTATCTACAACAACACTGAGCTCTGTTCTTGTTATGGTCGTCAGCTGAGGGCATAACCATAGGACAGAGTTTAAAGTCAGAATATGAACTGCTTTGTGCTCTTCCAATTTTAAAACAGCCCCAAGTAGCTCCCTTCCAAGTGCTCAGGGCTCATAGAAACAAGAGTACTCTGGCTACAAACCAGGCACTGAGCTGGGATGGGACCGGGTAATGTGCTGACATGACTGATTTTTAACATGATATGATTCCTTCAAGACATGGAAGATTTCCAAATGGCCTCTTAAACAACTTTTAAATTGCTTCAATGCTTTTGGGCAACATGGCCCAAGAACTGCCTCCCAGAGCTACAAAGATGGTATTCAGCAGGGGCCATGACAAGTGCTAACTGTTTTCTGCTAGCTTAGACTTCTACGAGCCTCAGAGCCGAGAAGCTAACTCTGAGATCAGATGTGGCAAAAAGCAAGAGAACTTTTCAGTAAGTGAATTACACTTTTAATATGCTGTTTTCTGCCGATGGCTCTGTGGATAAAATAATTTTCTACCATATTACCAATTTTTCTGCTGCCTGCCATCACACCCAGAAGCATGGATAGAGTTCATTAAAAAAAAGACATTAAAGGACTGCTGTTAAAGATGCCAAATCAAGCAGTTAAAAAGTAAGAAATGCCAGCAGTAAGATTGTCTCACCAACATCTTTCCTGAGCATAATGATGTAGCCTTTAAATATATGATTATAATACCCCCCCCCGTTTTGTTTTCTTTTCTTTTCTTTTTACTTGATTGCTGCCTCATTCAGCTTTCCTCATCCCAATCCAACTCTTGTTCAAATATCTGAAACACTCCGACTTCTTTAAAAGTTACAGAAGTCCTTAAATGATATATTGGTTTGATTTTTGATTTTTGTTTCACTATAAAAAGTGAAACAAAAAAAAAGTGAAAGCCCCTTCCCATATTTCCCCTGTGTTGCTAAGTGAACATTGCATTTAATACTGATTTCCTGATCATAATTTCCATAGCTTTTTTCATAATATCTGAATGCTCAGCCCATATATGTGAGCTGGAAAACATCTGACTAGATCTTCCAATCACATTAAAGACTGATCATAATTCATATACACAAGCAGGAAGAATTAAAATTTCATTCATTTTCATTTCCTAACTTCCGAGTACTTGGTTTGGCAACCTTAACTTATTTTTAACATAATGGAATGTTCTTGGCTTAAAAAAAAATAAAAGGGCAGCAAAACCAAATTATGTTCTGGGCCATTTTCAGGACATGTCTTCTCCTGCTAGATGATCACCTTGCCAAATTGTTAGTTCTTTCTTCAGACCCCAGTGTTGCTAACATTTGAAGAAGGAATAAAATAGGCATGCGATCTACATTTAGGAACAGCTCCCACTTCCCCCTTAAACACTTATTTCCATATTCTTAATTTACAAGGCTGCCTGCTGTGTTACCACTTATTGGTTCCAAACTAGTGCAACACTCATTCTTTAAAAAGAGAGAGATTCCTGACAAATTAGATACTTTTAAGATATGACAACAACAAAATAAGAAATCAGAGGAAATAAAAACTAGTAGCCGATAGTCTACTTAGCATTTTATCCCTTGTTCTAACCGTTGCTGTGGCATGGCAGCTAATATATAAATTCTAAACAGCAATGCTATAATGTATTACCAGTTACCTAGTAAATATACAAATTGTTTATGTTTTATTTTCATAGTTTATTACATTATCTGTACCACTTATTTCCTATGGCATATATTTTACATATAACTTCCAAGTACCCTATCTGAATCTGAAAATATATGTTTAATTTAAATTTCAAAAAGAAATTCATTCACAAAGCCCTTTTTGCAATCAATCCCCCTCCAAAAAAAGCCTCCACATTTTCATAGGTATTGTATGAAGATGAATATGTAGTGAATTTATTAGCAAGTTGTCTTGCATCATGTTCTTCTATACGATGTTATAAATTGAAAAATACGATAATGAGGAAAATGCAATAAGGATTAATAACAGCACTGATAGATGCATAATTCTCAATGTAACAGCTTTCAACTACTTTCATAGAAAATGTCCTCGTGGTGTCATCATCCACTTTCTAGTACAGAACAGACAGACTGCGCTGTAGACTTGAAACATCCAAATGCAAATGCTGCAAGCACAACTAGGGGTTCAGTGATTTCCAAACTATTTATCACTGTTGAATTCTGTACAAGTGGAATTTATTGCCTCTCAACTGACCAAACAACAACAACAAAAAAAAAAATTAAAAAATCTGCTGAATATGCATCTTTGCACAAGTTACTTCTTGTGCATTAATTCTGAGAGTAAAGTGTTCTCTTTAAAAGCCTTGCAGCAGGCCAACCATTTGTTGTATCTCCTTCTATTTTTCTTCATTTTTAACATCTTTTAGCATTTTTCTCCATTCTCCTATTAGCCAAACTAGTTTATATAGGAAACAGTGTTCACTCATTTTCCAGCTTTTTTTAATACTCCAGGTGGGGATTTTTAAAATTTAATTATAAGTGAGGGTTTTTTTACAGTCAGGCCCCTAACCTTTCTTATTTATGATTAAACTATTCTCTTATAAATGTCCTGTTATCCTTCCCCTTAGCTTTATTATTACAAATATCACAACAATGTCTGTAGTTCCCAGGCAAGACTAGGAATCCATCCTATTACTTTCTCTCTAAACACCCAATAAGAGACGAGATCTTTTCAAAGTGTTATAATCTGTATGGACAAGATAGGCAGAAGATGGCAGAAAACATAGTTATTATCATCTTTGTATCATGGATGAAGAGTGGATGACACAAAAGAAAGTATTTAGGTGCTAAGTTACATATTCTATGATTCTATATTTAAACACCTTTAAATATCAGCCTGTGGAGAAGCTGCAAAATGAAAGAGCAGCTGGTGAGATGCATTCCATAGCTTTAGCCACAAAATACTAAAAACCTAAGAATGAGATCCACCCTCCATTTTTCATGCATAATATGGCAGGAGAATCCTTTCTCTCTTCTGCATGGAACTCTCTGAAGCAGTCCTCCTCACAGATGGGCATGAGCAGAAATATTTTTTACCACAGCTTTTGTCACAATTGCACAGCTGAAATCCTAAATATTGTTTTGTTGACACTGACTGTACAGTGTATATAGCTCTTAAGATTGCCAGCTTTCTTCTTTTGCTCATCCATGTATGTTAGTTCTTTCTTCATGTTTCAAGGACATCTAGTTCCTTGAGAAAGACCTTTGGAAATACACTATAATTAGCTGTACTGTTTACAGGACAGTTGCATTGTCAGACCCAGTCGCTGTTAGTTGAAAATGCTCATAAACAGCAGTATCTATCATAGTCTTTCCTCTCCAGTCTCTCAGCTGTTGGTGTGCTGTTTTTCCTGTTTGGTTTTTTTTTCAGTTCTGCTTTAGCTTTCAGCAACTAGTGTATATTCTTCTTTGTGTGTGTAGTAATACAAATATTTACTGTGAAGTATCACTGATTTGATTCAAAAAGTGTGCTTTATGGAGGCTCAGTGGGAAGGTTTTCAATATTTTAGCATATTCTGCATAGTTTTTAAATTCATCAATGGTAAGAGAGTAACCCAGTGTGTTTTATGTGAATATTAAGGCTGAGGGAGGCTGATATATTCATTACCAAGTCTATGCAAGTGTATTTTGAATACAGACTCAAAACATCCTTGAGTTTTACAGTTGAAGAATGTGTCTGCAAGTTAATTGGTCTCTAGTTACATCCATGTTGTCACAGTTGTAGCTCCACATGTGACTCCAGGATCCCCAGTCAGTCGTACGTCTTCAGATGACTCACATTCTGACTATTGTGAGTGAACTAGCTGTTTTTCTAAGGACAAAAACACAGACATAGGGTGGTAGCTTGTAGTCCAACTTGATTCCTACAGACAATAGGGACACAGCTGGCGCTGGGTAATTTGGATTTCGGTCTAAGTGGGAATGAAGCTATCAAAAGCTTTGTAGGTACACTTTCTGTGGCTATACTCATCTATAAAATCAATATAAAGATTATTTTTACTCACAACCTTTCCCATCTTGCTTTTGAAAACACTTCATTTCACACTATATCCGTAAATTATTTAGTGTAATGGGACCCTTATCTTGAGGGCATGCAAATAATTATGTTCACTGGAATCATCTTGCAATGATGCTAAAACTAGGTAAGGGCGGGGAGAAATAATAAATATATTTGGCTATAAGTAAGCAGTGTACAGTAACCGCTCCTATGAATGAAAAGCATAGCCTATCAAAGTAGTTCTTTAACATGTGAACGCACAGGGGAAAAAAGTACATAATATATCAAAAAAAAGTGCTTGTACAATGGAAGGGTGAAATTCTGAGTGTTCAGCTAACATAACTTTACTGTACAGAAGAGAAAGCAGAAGGTTTGTATATAAAAGAAGAGAAACTGAGTCTGTGAATCTGAATTAAGGAGAGAAATACTCAGGACAGCTGTTCTCTGTAGCAAACAGGGAAGCCTAACTCTTTAGCTCTGTGGCTGTGCAGGAAGGTAGAAACTGTTCATTCCCCACCTGGGAATGAACAGTTTTTGCTGCAGAAAGCTGCTGCTCCCATCACTGGTTTCTCCTCCAAAAGCACCTGTGCTGCTGGCCTCAAACATCAGTTTCTGCCTGGCTTGGTACATTGAGGAAAAAGCCACGGAAGGGTTGTGACACGTTTGTCCTGAAAGGGTCTCCAGCAAAGTTAATTTCTTTTTCACTGAATATTTCTGCCCAATTGCAGATTTTTAAAAATCATTTAATAGTAGGTGTGAATCATAGAATAGTTTCAGTTGAAAGGGACCTTTAAAAGTCACCTAGTCCAACCCCCCTGCAAGGAGCAGGAACATCTCCAACCAGATCAGGTTGCTCAGAGTCCTGTCCAACCTGGCCTTGAATGTTTCCAGGGATGGGGCATCTAGCACCTCTCTGTGCAACCTGTTCCAGTATTCCACCACCTTCATTGTAAAAAATGTCTTCCTCATGTCTAATCTAAACTACCCTCTTTAAGTTTAAAACCCTTACCCCTTGTCCTATTGCAACAGGTGCTATTAAAATGTCTGTCCTCATCTTTCTTATAAGGCCCCTTTAGGTACTGGAAGGCCACGATAAGGTCTCTCTGGAGCCTTCTCTTGTCCAGGCTGAACAACTCCAACGCTCTCAGCTTGTCCTCCTAGGAGAGGTGCTCCAGCCCTCTGATCATTTTTGTGGCCCTCTTCTGGATTCACTCCAACAGGTCCATGTCTTTCCCGTACTGAGGGCTCCAGAGCTGGATGTACTTCAGGTGGGGTCTCACCAGAGTTGTGCTGAGGGGCAGAATCACCTCCCTCAACCTGCTGGCCACGCTTCTTTTGATGCAGCCCAGGATACACTTGGCTTTCTGGGCTGTGAGCATACATTGCCAGCTCATGGCCAGCTTTTCATCCACCAGCACCCCTAAGTCCTTCTTCTCAGGGCTGCTCTCTAACCCTCCACCACATGTGGTTCACATGGGCCCAGTTCTCAAGCTTGTCCAGGTCCCTCTGAATGGCATCCCATCCCTCAGGTGTGTCAACTGCACCAATCATCTTGGTGAAGTCTGCAAACTTACTGAGGGTGCACTCAATCCCTCAATGTCATTGACGAAGATATTAAACAGTACTGGTCCCAGTACGGACCTCTGAGAGACACCACTCATCACTCTATCTTTACATTGAGCCATTGACGACTGCCCTCTGGATGTGATTGTCCAATCATTTCCTCATCCACTGAACAGTTCAGTCATCAAATACATATCTCTCCAATTTAGAGAGAAGGATGTTGTGGGGAACCATGTCAAAGACTTTACAGAAATCCAGATAGATTACATCTGTAGTTCTTCTGTTGTTCACTGACGTCACTCAATCATAGAAGGCCCCTGGTCTGGTCAGGCAAGACTTGCATTTGGTGAAGCCATGCTGGATGTCTTGAATCACCTCCCTGTGCCTTAACATAGCTTCTAGGAGGATCTGTTGCATGATCTTCCTAGGCAAAGAGGTGAGGCCAACAGGTCAATGGTACCCAGGGTCCTCCTTTCTACCCTTTTTAAAAATAGGTCCAATGTTTCCCTTTTTCCAGTCACCAGGGACTTCACCAGACTGCCATGCCTTTTCAAATATCATGAAGAGTGGCTTGGCAACTGCATCAGCCTATTCCCTCAGCACCCTGGGATGCATCTCATCAGGTCTCATAGACTTACGTATGTTCAGGTTCATCAGGTGGTCACAAACCTGATTTTCTCTTACAGTGGGAGGGACTTTGCTCCCCCAGTCACTGTCTTGCAGTCCATCCACTCAAGAGGTGTGCAGAGAGAGGTTGCCAGTGAAGACTGAGGCAAAAAAGTTGTTGAGTACCTCAGACTTTTCCTCATCCATTGTTACTTTTGTGTAGCTAGTAACTCATCAGCCTTCTCTAGCATCACTTAAATTTCCGGCCCTTTGTGTAGTTTGGTTAGCCTTTGGTCTCCACTGGTTGATTTAAGCTATGCAGACAGATGGTTATCTTTAGGGTCTCCAAAATTAACAAATAGGAGATAACCTGTGGACAACACCTTTGCCTTTTTTATGTAAGAATTATGGGTCATGCTTCTGACTCCATATATTACTAACATTGAAAATAACTCCTCAATGTAAAATTTTTTCCATCTTTATTTGCTTGATATTTTCTTAATTCTCTTGTATGAGTTCCCCATTTATTTACTCTGAGCCAATCCAGCTTCTAAAGAACATAATGGTATAAACAGTTACTTCAAACATACTGGGGTTCTGACCAGCAGAATAATTGACAACACAAAGCCAATTGTCATTTTGATGGTGCAAAGACTCCCTGACTACTGAGTTAGTATAATCCCTTTTGAAACAGAAAGAAAATTAGAATGGGTATGTAATCACACTCAGCCATTTCTTCAGCTGTGCAGGAATGGAACAAGAATAGTCTCCACAGAGTAACCTACCAGTTGGGGCAGGGAGAGATTGTGACTGTTAGTCTGCCAGGACACCTAGGTTTCAGCACAGCTCTGATGGTCTCCATCCTTGGAGAGACTCTTGTTGTGCAACCCTGCTGTGGTTGCATCTTTCCAAATACATCTAACATTACCCATTCTTGCAAAGGGCTTCAATAATCTGCATTTTTGCAATGAAAACCGGTTTGTCAGGAAATTCCTCTCTACTTCTAATGAGGCTGAATGTCAAAAAGTTATTCCAGAGCAATGATTGCATGCTCAGTGGACACAAACACATCTAGTGATGTTTTTCAGTGTGTGAAAAAGTACAGTCTTGGAAAAATTATAATGCCATTGGTCTCTCTCACTCTCCCAACTGCCTTTCAAAACAGTATAATTTGATAGTTCCCTACTATGCGTGTATGTACGGCATGGTTGAAAGGGCACAGCCCTGACTGGCACTTTGCTGTTTTAAAATGCACAGTTCAATCTATGGCAAACCAGTATTTCTTTGGTGAATTGTGTAGAGTAAGCAGACTGTTCATGACAGCTCTATGAATAATAATGGTGATTTTATCATGATGCTTTTGCTCCTGCTGAGTATTATTATGCAAGGCTGTTCCATAGTAACTATTATTCAGTTGCCACTTACAGAGAAGCTCAAAGGCTGCAAGTTCAGTAGAGAAAAACTTTTCTCACTTTTCTTATTTATTTCTGTATTTAGAACAATTCTCAGTTTAACATCTCATACAGATTTAATCCTTTACCCTCTTTTGGTGTGGAAGGTGAAGTTTCAGGAGAAAGGCAGAGTTGTAACAAGTCATCCCTCAGATGGCTTTTCCTTTCCTCTTCCCCTTCCTTCACCAGTCTCCACTCCTTCCAGCCATCTTCCAACCTAGTCAACTATACATATGTTGCCATTTAGCACTTTCTCTGGGGAACCTGGCCTCCTTCTCTCCTCATCCTTGCTAGAAGATGCTGGCAGCCCAGAAGGCTAATAAAATGCACAGAAAGAGGACAGAGATGAAGAAACTGTAAGCAGGAAGAGTTAGTTTGAGATCACGAGTTCTGAATCTTCATCTTTGCAGGCTCTTATACCAGAGCTGCTGCTGGGTTGCATTACCGTTTCCCAGACAGATGACAGACGAAATAAGAGTTACTCGGTTCATACCCATCTCCTTTGTTGGCTGCTAAGTCCCACAGGCTATCGCAGCCGCAGGGCTAAGGTAAAGATCATTCAGAATCAGTCCATCCTTTGGGTCCCCTGGAAGTGCCTCTGTATGCCTTGCATGCTTCAGGGCTCTGAAGGCAAATGTGGAAGATCTCCGTGTATGAAGGTGTTCGGAGGCAGTCAGAAGAGACAGCAGTGATGAGGCCATGCTTTAGATCAGACAAACATTAATGTCCTTAGCCAGGCAGACCTTTTCAATGCTGTGATTTTGTGCATGGCTATATTAGTTTGATGTAATCAGTCTTGAAAGTTATGATCCTGTCACAAATGATTTTTGTTCATATGTAATGAAAGAACTGTAGTGTTTGTGTAAGCAAAATCTAGAAAAGTCCAGGAGAATACATGACGTATAGATTGGGTTACTGATTCAAAAGGAAATGCGTTCAATAGACTACACTGTAAAGGACAGTAATGCTAGGTTTTTGTTTGGGGTTTTTTTTTTTGTTTTGTTTTGGTTTTTTGCTTTTCACCACATTAGTGCCTTTTGAAGCAATTGCAACCTACTGCTATTTTATCTGATATTACCTGGGAAGCCATTCTGCTTTTGTCCAGTGTGCAAAAGGCAGCAGAGAGGATGCCAGCTCATTGCCACTGCTATTTTCAACTGATGCTCTTTCTTACTTTTGCTTGCTATGTTCCCTCTGTGAATTTCCTGGAGGACAGGAAAATGCCCTTCACAAACCTTGGCTTGCAGACTGACAAGAGAGAGGGAAACAATGTCCCAGCAACCCTGCCGACTTCTGTTGGGCACTGCAGCCCCGAGAGCACTCCCACACGGCGCTTATCTCCTGGAAGGGTGTGTTTGAGAGCAATGATGTCAATGATACTATACCATTCCCAGTTTCCTAGGGGGTTAGATCTAGTTTTCTGTCTATGTATGCTAGAAAAGACGAAGGCAAGAAATAAAATGTAGAATAACGACTAACAAAGATTAAAACCTACTTCTTCCTTTTGTCATCTAGCATGCATTTACAGATTCATCCCTTCTTTTTTGTTTGTTTGGAGTTTGTTGGGGTTTTTTTTTTAATACTACAGTTTATTTCCAAGAGACTGGGGCTCTAGTCCTACAAATACTAATGTGTTTCAGCATATGTCCAACCTTAACTATGTACAATATAATTACTTAGGAAATTTTTGAACATGTGTCTCTTACTTTATCTTTCTTTTTTCATATAGGTATAATGTATGAGACTGTTACCACTTTTCCTATTATGAATTGAATTCTTTCCCTTCTGCTTGTTAATTGCTGATTTTTGTTAACTGAAGCACAAAAAAAAAAAAAATAATTCTGGTTTGAACAAAGCACTGCTTAGGATATATTGGGTCTTTCAGTATATGTCACTGAAGTCTTTAATACAAATATCCCCATCTTGGAAAAATCTATGAAAATGCATCACAGGATCTGTGAGCAATTTCATCCATTGATTTTTTTTTTTTCCCCTCTCTTGCATATTCATAAATTATTCTGGAAACTGTCAAACTTTACCAAACTTTATAGAAAATTACGGGGGGGGGGGGGAACTAACATGATTCATATAAAAAGGAGGAGTTTCCCTTAGAACAGGGCTGTATGGTATCAGTTAACCTAGATGGTATATTTCAATACTCATGTCACTGCTAGGTTTTGGTAAATTATGCTATGGTTGTGACATTTTTCCTGGCAACATCTCCCAGCTGCTATACTTTGGGGAATTAGGTTGCAGCAATGAAAACATGATGTGTCTGGTGCTGTGCCATGCCAAGGGAAATGAGATCACAGTTCAGCTGACAAATTTCTCCATGGGAATTTAGTAGACACCTTTTGGAAACAAAAATTGGTAAGGTGTGGGTAACCACAAAAAAAAAAAATAAATAAATGGATATATGTCTACAAGAGGGAAAGTCACCATAGAGTGAATTGTGGTACAGAAAGATACTCATTATATTAATCCTTAGGGCTGATCTTTTAAATATCCAGCAATTTCTTTGCACCCAGTTGTTAGAAGGAAAACTCTTTACTTTGCCTTCCAATGCTGTAAGTGCAAGCCAAAAGTCTCTGAGGAGCATTTGTCTTGGAAGTCTTTTTCAGGTATTTCAAAGAAAAATTAGTGTAGAGTCTTTAATTTGCTCAAAAAATTGACACAAAAATCTCAACAGGCACATTTTTGAAAGATCCTCTTTTCAGCTCTGGGACATGCTAAAACTTTCATATACAGTACTTTAATCAAAAGCATTGACTTGTGTATAGAGAGGATAATACTTATACTACTTTGATACAGGAGTCGTTGTCTTAAATACACGACCACGCACTTTAAGGAGGTCCAGACTATTAAAACCACCTCTGAATTCAAAGATTGTTGAGGTCTGCATCTGAATTAAAACCTGAACTGCAGAGCTCTGAGCCATCTCTATTTGGTATGATTATCCACTATATAAAGTTGTCTGGCCCAAAAGGCTTATAGTGAACTCCTCAGAGGAAGACTCTGGAAACGTACCATTCATCTGATGAGAGAAGAGGGGGTTTAGGGAGTACCTGTGTAAAAGGGAGTACAACCACTGGCATTCTGTGAAGCCAGGAGAAGCTGTGAAAGACACTGACAGAACATCCAGCCCACCATTTCTGGCAGGACAAAGTGAACAGAAAAACGTAATCTCAGGTTTCAAAGGATGACAAGAACCAGAAATTTACCCTAACTGATTTGAGCTGTCAAGTCCATGGCACTACAGTGACTAAACCACTGGTCCATCAGCTGGCAGGGTATAACCCCAAGCAATCCTGGAGGAGAGGACTGATAAGGGAACATCAAAGAGATGCTCTTGAGAAGTATTAGGAATTTGAAGAGCATCATTCAGAGAAGAAAATGTTGCCACATAGTCGGCCAAGGTATGGATCTTGGAGAGGAAATGAAGGCTAGGGATTTTAAAAGATGAGGGGGAAAAAAAAAGATGATATTTAGAGCTTTGCCTAAACTTCTGCGACTGTACCAGAAAGATTCCCCTAATACCCGCAGGCCTTGCAGCAAGCCTGCTATGCTTATCTAAGTGCATGGGAGTGTGCAGGGGAATGTCAAAACTGACCCTAAGTTTGAGAGCTGAAGGGGAATGGTGAAGCTGTCATCAGCAATGGGCAGAGGAGGTAGAGTGGCAGGTTCAAATTAAAGAATTACCTATGATCTTCTTAGCTTCGGGTGACAAGGAATCATCTTGAATACACCAAACTGTCAGTTCAACTCACAGAATGGAACAGAAATGGGTAGGACAGGGAGATGAAAATATTCAGCCTGGGAATAATAGCAGAAAACGAGAAAAGAAGTGTACAATGAGGAAGAAGGAGTCTATAGTGGCTTTGAGAGTCCCAGGGAGAAGGATCTGCTCTAAAAGATGCTGAAAGAGCAATAAAGAAGGTAGATGGAGAGCCACAAGGGGGTACTGCCACAGAAGCCAAGCAAGAAAAGAGTGATCAAGGGTATCAGATTAGACAGGAAGGTCAAAGAGGACAGAGATTCCCCTGTTAGCCAGAAAGAGGTCATTTGAGACCTTGGTGAATTAGTTTGAATGGGGAGGACTGGAGCCAGATTGCAATGAGTCAGAGGAAAGGAAATCAATGCAGTGGTCGTAAACAGGCCTTTCAAGTCACTTAGAAGTGAAAGGGAGAAGGGAGGGCTGTGAGAGAAAGAAAAACTGACCTATTTGCACTGAAAATTCACAAACAATGTACTGCTTATCCCTTTCCCTTCCTCCATGTATGAATTACCTTTTTTTGTTTGTTTGTTTTCTGATGGATTTTGTTATTTTCATTTTGAAGATCAGAGAAGTTTCCAGACTCCCTGATTTTAAGTCACCCATTAATATATCTCAGGCACCTACCCAAGGAAATGCATACGTATAGCAGCCTGTATGAATTTCTGTCTCTTATTTATTACTCAATCTCTGTTTAACCATAGAGCTTCATTTGTTTTCATGATCACTGCCTGTATGATGTCTGGTACTGGAATTCATTAGTGCCAAACTAAAATTAAATTTGGTTTTAAACCCTGGAAATCCTTCAGAAACATGAAGTGAGTGATTGTGCTATAGAACACACTGTAGAGAAGCCTGACTTACCATGCTGTTTCTCAAAAAACATGCTTATTCTTTTCAAGGCATACATTTTTTTCCACCAATCACAGATTTTGCCAACCTGGCAGCATTTGAAAGATACAAAAAACATTTTGATAGCTACGCAATTGGTTAAGATTTAGTCCTATAGTTCTCACTGGAATGAAAAGGTAGTTCACAATAGGAAGCATCTGGGAATTGCATGGGAATACAGACTTGTGATTTCTGCGTTGCCTTTGGGGTCAGTAAGTACCTTTGCCTGGAAGAAAAACAGAGGAGTGGGGTTGAGAATTTCCACAATGGACTTGAAGCATTACTCGATGGCTGATTTTGAGACCACAGTTTTCATGTGCCACCTTTTTCTCATGATGTCTTGACTGAACACCCTAAAAAGAAAAGCTCCTCAGTTTGCTTCTAAAAACATGCCTGATATAATAGACATTCTCTATAGGAGACAGCTCTGCAGTCAGGTCACTGGTGACCCACAGTGCTTTTCTGAGTGGCCCGTAATAGATTTTATTCACAGGAGTTCCTTAAAGATACTGCTAACGGATAAGGAGACAGTGGCTGCAGAGCCACTTCTAGCCATGTGCCCCCGCTGTGGGCATCAGCCTGGGACCTGGAAGCCCCAAGGTTCCTTGTGTCAGGGGCAAGCCACCCCCCAGCTCAGATAAATTTTGTTTTGCAGCCTATGGTCTGTTGTCCCACATGCAAAGTGGTTCTCCACAACCAAAACTTAGAGACTACCTAGTGCAGGCTACAACACATCTTTAAAAGGAAAATCATTTAAATGATATTCAGCTTCACCTTTCTCTCCTCCAGAGCAATAAAGCAGTTTATCTAACTTGATTTTTTTTTCCTTGATATTTAGATAAATAATTACATCCATGTTAAATTAATACCATCTATGGCAGATATAATTTCAAGTTACGAATAAATAATCTTAGAGATTTCACCCATTTTTCAAATAGTGAATTACTCTCACTTCAGATTTCGCAAATGTGTTTTTGATTTGCAGATGTGTGCAGAATATTCTGCACAAATACATCTCCAGCTATGCTGTGCGCTGAAGCTGACCCCAGAAACAATTAATGTGGTTGGTCACCTAGTTCTTATAGAAACCGCACCCAGGATTTAATGAAGCTTACAATTTAAAAAGCAAGAAATTACCTTTAACAAGCTGTGAATAATCTTGATTGCACACACATGCACATACACATATTTAGCTCATCTACATTCAAATACAAGTTTTTGGACTGAAGTTACCTGCTAAATTTCTTGCGGGGAAAGCCCACTAAAAGAGCCAGAGTTTAAACCTCTGAAATAGAACAATAATTATGGGCTACATTCCCACGTTTTACTCTGCTGTAATGTTAGTGTGGGCAAGGTAAATATGGCAGTTTTTTGGCCCAAGAACGCAGCTCACAGTCTCTCCATGTGCCCAGCTATGTGCCATTTCACCACTCCACATGACTGGCACACAAGAACCAGCCTACCTGGCAGTGTTTCCATCCTCCCTCCAGGAAAACAAATGTGTCAGAAAAGTCATTATGTCTTCCAAGTTCCCTTTAGTCATGTGTAGGGCTGCACGGGGAGGGATTGGATGCTATGCCCATGTAATAGGATTGCTCTTCAGTGACTGCTTGGTGTCTCCAGAGTCAGAGCTGTATGGCATCACCCAGCTTTCTCAAGGCCCTGTATCATGGTTACACTCATAGCCATTTAGATTTCACTTTTTTTTTTTTAACATGTTACCCACCATATAGAATATTCTCCCTTCCTTCTTTGTCTTTAATGTGTCCTCAGGAACCAAGTTTACTAGTAGTAAGTACATTACAAGCAAACACATGAGATATCAATGTTTATTTATGAAGTACCTGGCAGTGGTATTTTATGCTCAATCTTTCTCCCTGGTGTATGCTATGCACAAAATGAAAGTTTTCTACCTCAGATTGATTTGGTTCAGGTGGTTTTGACCAAATTGTGTGTGCCACAGTTAAGAATTCACAAATACTACAGATATTGCCAGAAAGTGTAATTAACACTATGGCATCTTAACAAACTATTAATAATCATTCTAAGCATTCAAAAAACATTCACACTTCTTTAGTTCCTGGCTGATAAGCACTACTGTCCAAATATTCCACAGGGAGTCAGCCCACAGTTGTGTAAGATTCTCACATGACTACACATGTCATAAAGCCACTAGAAATATTACAAACTCTGTCCGTATTTTTGCTATGTTCCTTGGCTTTCTCACAATACCATCTGATGCAATGTCAACTTCTGAATTGCTTCAGGCAAAAGTAAGGGATCCTGAATTTTGTCTTTCCTCATACAAGTACTAAGAAGTTGCAAAGTGTTGACTTTCAACAGTGTTAGCTCTTTTAGCAAAGTGAAGAAATATATAGAAGAGAAAAAGGAGCACGGTTAAAATGCCATGGTACTTTGAAAGGAAGAGAAGAAGCCTTTGCAATTCTGTTTATTTAAATAACTATATAGATTAGAGATTAACTATAATCACTAAGCTACAAAACTTCTGTCCTCCCATTAAAAAATTAACAATTTTGGCCCATTTTTATTGACATCTTGTTGTCGTACTTTAAAAAGTCTAGCGGCATGTATTCTGTCAGCAAATAGAGTACTCTGTTAATAGAATTTCAGGATGATGCAGCTCCGTGGCATGACCTCAAAATTGAGCACCAGTGTGAGTCAGTGGGCATTTTGAAGAGCAAGTATCGAAGAACCCTTTTAATCAACTTGAGGAACAAGGCAAAACAGAGCCATGCGGCTGAGTGGGAGGTTGTCTTGGTGTTGTGGTCAGCAGCTGGAGCAGGTTGGATAGGAGAGAGTATTTGAATCAGCCCTCAGTACCACATGTAGAATAATGCTCTAACTGCACTTAGCACTACAGGAGAATGGAAATTCAGATCAACCAAAGGCAGGGAGAGAAAAGGGACCTTTATCCAGAAATGCAGAATTTTATCACTTATTGCAAGATGAACACATTCAATCACCTGTGCTGTTTATTTTATTACTGATGAACGCTTAGCAGTTATGCAGTCAAAATAATGTTTTACCCAAGGGGAACAAATGCAAAACAGGTTTGAAGGAATTAAAATAAAGCTTTGCCAAATTGTATGCAAATTATTTCATGCTGGTTCCTGTTTGGTTTTCCACGAAGAATTACACATTGCATAATGTATATTAATGCAATGCATTTTCATTAAATACAAAACAATAAGTGACAAAGTAAGGAGCAAACAGAGTTGGACACTTAGCCTGAGGAACTGGGCTCAAAAAGTTTCTATCAATCAGCTTCATTTATACATTGCCTACCCTGTTCAGTTTTAGGCTAGTCAGTTTTCCCTGCCTCTTTCTGTGGAAGGTGGTACTATCAACTTACAGCTTTTGTGGATAAAGGTTGTTGAAAGTGAGTCACCTGAAAAGGCAGAGTGGTTACATCTTCTCCAAAGTCATGTATTTTGACCATTTACAAGTTTTTTTAAATTGAGAGCTTGATCTCTGCTAGGTCTCAATAACCCTCATTTGTATCCTTCAAGAATGTTGCCATTAGTCCAGTATTAATGTTCTTGTACGTTTGTAGTTTATATGACTTTCATAAGTCCCATATCCCTAATTCGTCTGGTAATTCGAGGAGAGTCTCATGCTTGTTTTAGTTGCACCTGCCTCTAGAATCTCTGTAGAGAGCAAATTTTAAAAACATTTTGTTCTGGCAGTGTATGGACTCAATGCTAAGTTTTAACCAACATAACATGTGCTTTTGTCCCAGTAGTTATGCTTTTTCTACAATAAATTAAAAACTTTTATCTGGATACATCAGTAGAATGTAGAAGCACAGGTACAATGAACATCAGTAGCCTGCCTAGATTTTTGAGAGAGAGATATTAACTAAATTCAAGGTTTTAATGGATCCTGCTTTTGGTATTCCTTCTAAATTCATGGCAATGAGATTATCTGAGAGTTGTGCATAGCTTCAAAGACTACATCTGAACTGTCATTTCAGGAATTATCTGAAATCTCATGTCCAGCAGCACCACACTCCTCTTTTCCCACACAAGGCAAGGAAGCTGAGGACAGGGAAGCTCAGGCAGCCAGGTGGAACAGAGCTGCTCCCTCCCTGCACCTGCACACCAGGCACCAGGACTGCAGCAAACATAAGCAAAGACTGCAGCTCAAAAAGGAACAAATGGTATGAATAAAGCCCCGATGACACATGTAGTCCTCAAAGATTCTTCTCAATGACAGAGCAGCTAAGGTAGTTACTCTCCCCAACAACCTGGTGCTGCACCTTATTTATGACTTTGCAGCTTCTTCCTCTGACAGGGAACCCCTGGGTCCCAGATACTGTTTTATAAGAAAGGAGAAACAGTGCCATGAGGCAGAGAAAACAGATTTAAAATGCCTTTTCCTCACTAAAATTGTGCAGCAACTGCAGGTCAACCAAACAAGGAGATAACAGAGTTAAGACACCTACTTAAGTCAAGAAATAGGCTGTGTTTACATCCTAGAATAATTTTTTGTCCATCAAAATAATGTTGAGAGAAACAGCATTTGTGATTCCCAAAGACTTCATGATATTGATGACAAGCTGAAAGCAGCAAGCATTCCTTTGAATCAAGCACACAGTTTTGTTCAAGTACTGCCTTCCAGATGAACCTTAGGTGACTTATCCCAGACATCGCTCCAATTGGGTCTGAGTTTTGAAGGGAACTCCTCTGTGGTCCCCTGCCATGCTCAGGTGTGCCCATAAAAAGAAATAGGTATCTCAGACTTGAAATGAGCCAGACCCTCAGTGATCCTAGAAAGTGAACACGGTACTTTTTCCATGCCTTGTTAGACTGTCAGCTTTCAGTATTTCTGAAATTTGCCTTAGAATTTCCTACTTCTCCTTCAACAGCACTAAGCAGGTCAGAAATTAAGTAACCAAACATCTCAGTTGTCGCTTTCATAAGACTTGCTCTCTCAAATAAAAGAAGTAGAAAGAGGTCTTCTTATGGGGCTGTGAGAAGCTCTTCACAAAAGGCTATACCCATTCTTCCCCAGAGACCTCATTCAAAAGGCACAGCTGAAGAATAACTACAAAACTCAGGTGAAGGTGTTTTCTGATGCAGGTATGCCAGGACTATGAAATCAGGCAGATAATGAAGACAGACAGAGGGTGAATTCTTATCCATAAAATAATTTCTGACCTTTAGAAAATACTCTTTATGTAATATTAAAGAGTAAAAACACATTTTAGGCTTTTAGGATATAAGATTTTTGATTGTTAGTGAAGCAAAAAAAAAAAGAGAATATTAAAGAACAAAAGATCATTTTAGCTTGGATCAGTACAAATGACTGCTTCTTCTACTGTTACTTTTAAAGCCAAAGTTTCTGCACTATTAGCTGGCTGAATATTTGCTTATTTTGCATTTTTTAACACTACACCCTGTACAGTGCCACTTACTATGAGGAACTGAAATTTATTACAGTTTGCAGGAGTTTTATGACTTGGAACAGCAAAGTGATTTAAAAGGAGTGAACATTCTAGTAAAGATTTTTTTTTTTTTTTTTTTCAAATGTGCTATCCAATTGTTAAATGGAAAAAAACACGGGTAAGAGGATTAGACTAAATCATGAATAACTGGCAATTTCCTTTTCTTCCTAGAGTAACACAGTGTATCAAAGATTTAAGCCATTTCAGACAAGTTTAAATCTCCTTATAGTGTAGCACAAAAGAGGGCATTATTCAGCATATAGTGTTTGCAGACTTGTTAGTTTTTAAAAGAACATAGTGATTCCTGTAGAAATTAGACATGTCCGCAGGGTCGCATTAATGTGAACAATATGAAGAGAAATATGTTAAACATTGAGGAAGTTTGGATTCAAAGACAACTCAGGCCCAAAATCTAGGCATGAGGGACTCTGCAAGGACAAGACAGATTATAAAGCTAAAATAGGGACCTGATGCTCCTGAATGCCATCGTGATCATGCTAGACACAGGTCTGAACCCAGATCTGCACCCAGATGTGGGTAATATACTCTGATTTTCAAAGACTTTTCTGTGGATACAGAGCACCTGCACATAAGGCGCCCAGCCAGACCACTGAAATCAACTTCCCAAGCCCAGACTACAGCTCTGACTGGAGCTGTGTTCCAGAGGTCCCCAGTGCCCAGCCTGCAGGGCACCACTGCTCTGCTCTCCTGAAAGGCAGCCGGCCACAGGGCAAAATGAGGGTTGAGAGAGCGGCCTCTGGCCATGCTCCAAGCTGAGACCGGAGACAGGAACAAGGTACTAAGGGTGACCTGGAGGGTCCCATTGAGGAGCCAAATATCTTCATGGTGACCATGACCCAGCTTCTCAGTTGGGCCAGGCATGCCACCATCCACATACTGCAAGTTGGTTTGAAGAGGGAGCAATCGTAGCTTACATCCACTTCAGAAGTACCACATAGAGGTAACCCTCTGTAAGAAAGGAATGAATAAACAACTCTGGCTGGCTGATCAAAAGTGATGGGATGCCTGCAGCTCCCAAGCCTTGCAGACAAAGACTTGCAGATTCAGATCTTTCCAACAGCTGCATGCAGACAAGCTTGTGTAACTCTGCCCTGGATGGAGGAACGCTGCGAGGCAGGCACGCAAGCCAAGGCTTGTGCAGACACCTCAGTCACAGGCCCTTCCCGCTCTATGGGGTGGGAGAGGAAGACAGGATCCCCTGGGGGATGCACAAAAGCTCCAAGCATTTTTTTTTGCCCAGAAGCAGTGAAATAATGGGAAGCAGCTACGGGGAGGGCAAGCACTGGCATGACCTCCCAGCAGGGCAGCCACAGCCAGTGAGAGAGTGTGCGAGCACGGCAAAGAAACACGGGATGTGTAAGGAAAAAACAAAGTCCTGCTCTCCCAGTCTCAGAGAAAACTTTATGAAGGTGACCCCCATGCCTGCCAAATGAGGGACATGATTTGTTGCATCCAAACAGGAGTATGATTTTTGTTTAGCCAAATTAAGCGACTCACAAGCAATCTCACCACTGAAGCACCTTCACCTGCTTTCCATTGCCTTCTCCCAGCAAGGCTCAGGCAATTTTGGCAAGACTTGGCAGAGGTGACAAAGCCTGGGTAGGTCACACTGCTAGTGGGCAAAGGAAGGGGAGCACCTCAGCCCTGCATGGCAGCTGGAGACCCCACAGCTGCATGGGGCCAGCCCCCGTCTGTGCCCCTTCATGCTGGCTGGCAGGTGGGAGATGTGGGGACCTGAGCAGGCAGAGGCCAGGGTTTCTAACTGGGATGAGCTTTGGGAGGAATACAGGGTTATTGGAATAAGGTGTAGAGCTAGGGGACTGAGGAGCTTTGGAAATTGGGACAGAACTAGAATAACTGCACCTAAATTGCTGAAAGTGAGACTTCAGACAGAAGAGAAATCCATGGGGAGCCATAGATGGTAGTTAGGTTGGCAGCTGTAGCAGAGAGATTAATACCTTCCTGTCTTTTGTACCTTCAGAAAAAGCACCAAAGCATCTGGAATAATAGAAATGGCCTAGTATAACGCAGGAAATTTTTTTTTTTTTAAGTGCAAATTACTAATTGCTTGCCTTTGTGTTCTTACTTTAAAGATCTCCTCTTTTCAAAATAACCTGCAATTTCTGTTTTAATTTCTTAATGTGAGGCTCAGTGTTAAAATGCTGTTCTCAGACTCCGAGTTCCAAACTGAGATAGGTATTTACAGAGACAGTTATGGATAGCTACTTAGATCTGGATGGTTTCATCTACTATTCTTCCATTACAGTCCAAGAACCTAATATTTTATAAGTTCTTTGTCATGTCACACCTAACTAAGAACAAAATATGGTAATTACAGCTGATTGAAAAGTTGGTTTCCCACTAGGGTGGGGAAAAAGAGAAAAGGAAAAAAAAAAAAAAAAAAAAAAAAAAAAAAAAAGGAGTGGGAGAGACTTAGAAAGCTGTGTCCATCCAACATCAAGCTAAGCCCAAGCCTCAGAAAATCCATTAGAGGAAAAAAAATCTTTGTGGATTGGGTTTTGAGCCAAACTTTAAAAAAAATGAAATATCAATTCAAGCTGGAAATATTCATGTAGAAAATATTAGATTTATCAATTTATTTTTATTTTCCTTTTAATAGGCAAAAATGAAGTGAAATAATCTTTTGACATCAACTAGTTTGATATCAGTGAATCAACATTTTCAGACAAAAAGGCATAGCCAGAAAATTCCTACCTCATCTACTAGATGCCCCAAATCACATCTTTCTCAGATTAAACAACTTTTTTTTTTTTCCTTTTTTTTTCCTGAAGCAGACAGTTAAACCATGCTTCTCTGTGACTCATATTTATCCCAGCATGAATTTACACATTTGTAATGTCAAAAAGAGCAAGCTTCAGTATGATTAAAAAACCCAGCTCAGGCTTTCCTATAGAAGATATCTAAATAGCACGACAAATTGCAAGATCCCCTTTTAGCCTGCAGGTAAAAATTGATGTAGAGATCAACAGATGGACTGATAAGCATAAAGAATACAACTGTACCTGGCAAGTATTATAATCTTCAAGAACACTTGGCACATCTTACAATATCCATTGCTGTGAGCTGATGCAGCTTAAAAGGTTAACAAATTTATACATGCTTCGCATTCTTATGTCTCATGTGGATCTTTCCAAACATGTCACATGTACTCATTCTCACTGAAGATTAACTGCACAACAACTTTCAAGTGTTAAAAGAAGCTGCGTTTGAGTTCTGGGAAAGCAAACCCAGGCCACAATGCTTTCAACAAAGCAAAAATATCTTGGTGCTTCATAGCTCAAGTAGACTGCCTGATTTTCTAGAAACTTTCCCAGAAACATTCACCTTCGCTCATCTGTGACCTGGTGTTAAGAGTGTTTCATCGACGGAACTTTAATGGGAAAGGTTTATGGGATAAAAATCCTGTACTTCATTCCCTAGAAGCAGCTTCATTTAACTTATGTATTCAAGACTGCAACAGAGCAATTATTAGCCCCGTATGTTGTTCCTCTTTATTTCAGTGTTTCACTTTGCATCGTATTCATGCTTTCAGTAGAGAATAAAGACAATGCTTTCTAAAAGCCATTTAACACTTCCACTAATTGCACTGTTCTAAGAACATGTCTTCAGATTCAGGTGTTCTGTCCATAAAGTCATCACATGCTGAAGAGGCCAGTTACTTTGCTAATAATGGTAATTAAATTCACTTCCACAGTGGTATTTTCAGTAGTTACTCAGCTATAAATGACTACGAAATATTTTTTGTAGGTAACTGCATATCTGTTGTTCTCTGATGACTGTCCTAACTATTTCCCTGTAACATATTCCTGTTGTTTGTGTGCTCCTTGAGAAGAGATGCTGTATTCCTCAACATAAAAGGCAAACCTTCAGGTGCTGCTGATTCTGTTACTGCCTTTACAGGTGGGTAAGTAGTTGCCAGGGTTTGATTTGTTCCGCTAAATTACTTTTATGTCTTTTAACTGCAGCACGCTTAAAGGTGCCTTTTCTTTCCTTCTGGTGTTTAGCGGAAGCTGTACTTTTTATTAGATTTAGTTGCTAAACCTCTGCTTTGCCTTACTTTACTCACCTTTACTTTCCCTTTATGATTTCCGCCGCCCACCCCCCACCCCCCTTAGTGAAGTGTAGCTTGTGACTTGGAAAGCAGGACTGAAATTGAGGAGAAGGGCAGGGGGTGAACCTTTGCCAAGCACTGAACATGCTCCCATGCTGCTGATGTACCGGGCAACGTTACCCACCCCTGAGCTGCACACAGGCAGGCACTGGAGGGCTGCTGACTCACTGCACTCCCTAGAAAACGAGAATCCAAAGCCCTCCACCTCCAGCACCCAGAGGTAAGAGATAGTGAGGGGGATATCCTGGCTGACTTTGGGCACTGGTCAGCAGTACCTTTGCTTTGGGGAGGAGAAAGAAGCAGAGAGGGATTCTGAATCACAGGTTTGTCTGTCTTGGGACAGATTTCATACAGAGCCTGGCTCAGTAGTTTACTGAGAATTAAAGTTTGGTTCTGAAGCTGTAGTTTTTCTCCCTAAACAAATCAAACTTTCCTTAAGAAAATATAAAGGAAAAGATGAAAGATATTTTCTTTTCTGGGAGATATTTCCAAAGGGGGAAAAAATGTAGTAACTTTTGAAGCCAGCTTTAAAGTCTGATTTTCAGACTCCAGTTGGTCCATTCATAAATCCTCCCATAAGCCAACTAAAAGTCATATAACTTTGCCTAAATATAACTTACTTTTTATTTTCATTATTTTTTTGCCTGTTTTCATCTTCTACCTCATTTATAAGGAAATGACTAACCTTCCTCCCATCTATCCTTTCAGCCTCCAGGCTGAATGTAATTTGCTTCACTTTAGTACTACATATGCTTTAAAGCACAGGGGAAATGGGTACTTCCAAGGAAAAAAAAGCTATATAGCAAGGTGACATCAGGAAGACTTGATAAGAGAATGAGACAAGATAGAAAAGTATAATAAGGGACATCTCAAAAAAAAATAAAAAATAGGACATGTAATGCAAATACATAATAAACAAAATCAAAGTAAATAAAGTCACTTCAGTACTAGCAGTACCTTAAATCTCTTAATTCCTTTCTTGCCTCTTCTTCTTCTTGAGAACACAACAAAGGACCAGCATCACTCATTCTGTGGTACCTTACTCAAGAAACAGCCTCACAAAACCCAGTTTCTCTGCTTAGGGAGAAGTGGCAATTTATAGCGCATGGCCAATTACACTAATTGGTGCATCCTATTTCTGCACCTGTCTTAGGCATTCAGCTGATCTTTGGTAGGTTGTGGGAAAGACTTTGATGGTTTTGTCCTGGAGAAGAAAGGAAACCCAGTTCATTCCCACTTAATGTAATTCCCTTTTGAAGAAACCTCTTCCATTTCTTTTCTCACCTCTGGTAAGGCTGATTTTTCCAGGTTAATCTAGCTCTCTTGCTAGAGTCATAATGATATATTCTCCCCTTAACCTTATGCCTGGATGCCCTGCACAGAAAGGATCCTGCAATTATAATTAAAATAGATCCATCGACTGGTTCAGCAGCATGCCTATACTCGCTCCCATCTGTTAAGGGAGCAATAATACCCACTAACAAGGTGACAAGCCAGTTTCAATGGGGCATAAAAGCCAACTGAAGATTAGCTCAGAGAGGAATCCTAGCAAACACAGCAAGTGCCATATTTTCTGCCAGGAGGACCTTCTGTTTGCAAACAATGCCAGCTCAGAGCCAAATATTTCATTACACAGGACTGTAGCACCTGTGGACATAATCCAGTGAATCAGTGCCTCTCTTCTGCCTCTAGTTTCCGTGTCAAGATAACTGAGTGGAGTTCTACCTTCAGTGGCATTATATCACTATTTATCCACACTTTTTGGTTATGTTTGCAGCAGTACCTCCTAAATGCTAAGCCTTCTTTAGTTTCAGTTAACACTACCACTTTCCTGAGGGTCTCCCCTGAAGAATCCTTGTGCATAGACTGTTGAAAGTTCAGTTTTAAATCATTGCTTTTCAGAAATAATATTTTTTTTCCTGTGCATGTTACATATCTCAATGGAAAGACTGAGAATAAGAATAAAAATAAAGAACATAAACCAAACTAATCTTAGTTTTATATAGCACTTTTCAGGCTAAGCATACCGACCAGCACCTGACAGCAGGTGAACTGGATGCTCCCAGCTGTCCTTACTCAATATTTTAGAAGGCAAGGGGCTTAGCTTCAGGAGAAGGTTTGGTGCTCTGGATCCTGGATGGTCAGAGGTACTTCTCTCTGAGCTTGAGAAAGAAAATTTCAACCTAAAATGGAGCTGAACTTCAGAGATATCTGGCCTGTTCTCCAGCATGATTTTCATTACTTGGTGCCCCCTTGAAGAAAATCCTTTCTGAAAGGCTCACCCATACCTCAATCAGACAGAGCAAGGGTGCTGCTCTTGCTTTCAGGGCTCCTTAAAAAGTTATGACAAAATACCTAAGGATATTTTTTTTTCTGCAATATGTCTAAATGTCACAATTAGTGATCTTGGTCTCGCAGCAGCTAGGTGTTGTGCTCTCACATAAGAAGTGAATGTGAACATGCTATACAATAACTTTCAAAAAAGTAATTAGTGCATGTTTTCAGTCTTCTTCAGCTAGATTTGGCAAAAGTACTTCTGCCATAAAAACCTGGGTGCATATTTGAGCCAACCTAATAAATAATTAAAGGAAGTACCTACTTTAATGAATTTTTTAGAACTTTAAATTTAATATTTTATTATGAGATTTTTTTTTTTTTAGTTTTCCAAGCGGATTTTCTAAGAGGAAGGCTAATCTTGAGACAATTAATGGCTGGATTTGCCCCAGTGTCTGCCTTCTGTATCTTTTAAAGCAGTCAAAACCCTGGGCAAAATGCAGGGATGGAATCAAGTATAACCTGAAATGAAAAGAGGAAAAAGAAGAGACAGAGGTTCAGCGTCCACACAGTTTTTACTCCACCGTATGACCTGTGGTACACAGGGTACAGAGGGCAGTGGTAATGGAAAGGCTAAATCCCATGTTACCCTTCCCTCTGCCTCTCCCTTGAGGCAAATCTGCTCCTACAACACATTTCTTTGCTCTAATGACCATTTTTTAATGTGTAGATAGCATTCTCTATTTACACCACTCCAGTTAGTATTTGTGGTACAAGACAGCTTAATTGGGACCTCCAATGCAATTAATTCATAGATATAATTCCAGTGAGAAAGGACTATAACACAGGACTGACAGGGAGTCCTGTGCGACTGTGAATGATGAAAGAAGAATGCTACTTGTAATTTGCTGACATTGTACAGAATTAGGCTTTGTGTTCCCCAGTCATAAAATGTCTTTCGGGATGAAAGGCAGACATTTTGGGTTAGTTAGATCCTATTTAATTATGTGGCATCCAATGTAAAAGGGTTTATTGAAAAGATTCAAAAAGGGAGAAGAATGGAAAGGACTCTCATACATATTTTCAGTTTTTCAGTTTTTTATTATGCAAGTACTCAGGGATCTCACCAGAGTAAATTCTGATTAAAAATGAGAAGTGCTTTCATATTTTAAATAGTATTAGACAATGCTAGGGAGACTACAACTTCCCTTGGATATCTCAGTGGCTTGGTTTTTTTCTTGCAGTAACTGGATGAAATGCAAAGAAACTGCTACACGTTATTCAGAATTTAGCCCATATTTTTCTCCTTATTTTAAACCTAAAGTTTTCCATGTTACATTTAATCTCATTATTTTTGTGCTAATTATTTCCTATGTGACCCACTTTGCCAGTGTCCGTAATGAATCCCATTTAATTGATTTCAGCCCATTTCTCCAATGTGTGATGATTAAACTGTATTTTGTTCTCATTCTCCTGTGAATTTGCAATCCCTTCCTGCTTTGTGTCATCTGAAAATACAATTGACATTCTCTCTATTTCATCCTTCAGTTCATTCATGGAATCATTCAACACATATGGCACGTGGGATACTCTGAAGTGAAGAAAAATGGACAATGAGATACAGATGCTCTGGGACAGAATTTGTCAGCAAGATGTAAAATGAGAAAGCTAGAAAATCGGTCTAACTTCTGAAGCATTTTCCTGAACCTCTAGGCAAGATTCATTAAGGGTATAACAAGAGAGTCCTGTGGATTTCTTTTTGCTTGTAATCCATTCAATTTTTATTAGAAGAAGTTACATTCCTGGGAGAATTTCACATCATAATCTGGCTGCAAACTTCATATTGGATTGATATCAGATGTTCACATGTATTATGTTAATTGGGTCTACTTTAGTAAGACAGATGAAAACAGTGTTAACAATAGAGTAAACAAAATACTGCACACAGAACTACCTGGGCATAAGTGAAGAATCATCTGAGACTGCAACATATTAATACCCCTACCAATTTTAAAAATAATATTAACAAAATCCATAGAAGTTGAAATAAATAGGTAAATATGTTGATCCTTTTTCTTTCTGGATAGCTATGACTTCCAGATAAACCATTGAGTGCAGATAAACGTTAATATTTTTTCAATGCCATCAAATTTTCTGTGATTGCTATGGTAACAGAAAATCAATCTGTCATAGATACTGAACAGTGAAAAAAATAATAAAAAGGGAATTTATTCCTTTTTTTGAGCTCGTAACTAATATGGTGGAATAAAAAAACAAGTATCTCAGGGCATTTTTTTCATTAAATTTTTCTCTATCAAGTCACAGGCTCTTAGGGATTAGTACTGCGGTATTTGGTAGCTGTTGGCTATGAGACTTAAGTTTCACTTAACACAGTGCAGTCTGGATCTAGCACAGTCATGGCACATTGGTTAATCACAAGTTTAGACGTGTGCTGTTGGGCACAAACATGTACAAGCAAGGAAACATAGTTAATCCAAAGCCAAGGAAACATATATTTACTTGTTCTGTTCAAGACTTATATTCAGCAAAGTATTAAGTTGTATGGATTATGCTGTAACTATTGGGCAAGGAAAAGCAGACAATAGGGCATTGTCTGTTCCCTAGGATTGCTGAAGAAGAGCTCCTCCTTCAGAAGCATACTCCTATTTTCTCCCGACCCACAGGTATTCAGCTATACCTCTTCTATTTATAACCAGAAGATTGAAACTACATCTAGAAAATACTTTGTTTCATTGCATTTCTCTAAAGTCTGGTAATACTGTGACTGACCATCACTAGTAAGAGGTGAAAAAGCCAGTTATGGGATGTTTGCATGGTCTTTAGAGTAGTGTGTTCATACCTCTGGACTGAGTTAATGGCACAGCCCATGATTCACCAGATCTAGCTGCAGAGCCTTATCTTAAGAATATATTGGGCTGGTGCAAGGACATGATTGTTTAACAGTCTGTGTTTGCCTTGCTTTTGACACATTTCAAATAGTCATGCACAATTTCTGAAAGTTTAAACAAAAAGGCATCAAAGTTTTGACATAAAATTGCTGGATTCATCATTTACCATAAAGATGAATGAAGACTCTCAGTGTTTTAAGGCACAGAGAGAGAAAGCACTGGAGTCTGCTATGAAATCTATCATGATGGGCACTGTTGCAAGAAGAATTTATCTTGCACTGACAACAGCTCTGAATGACAATGAACATAACAAACAGGGCCAATCAGGCAGTGTTGTCAGACCTACAGTCCCAGTGGCCCCTTTAGATATGGACTAATGATAGTCTGATGTTTATGGCTCCTGCTTCAATGCTGTGTACATAACCCAGCTGCTTTTTGCATACAAGCTCTGTAGCAACAACAGTTTGAGCCTCCAAGTCCTCCTGCCTGGATTGTGGATTTCTTTGAGGAGCATTAGAAATTAGAACATAAATGGAGCTTGGTGAGACCAAAGGTCACCTTTGACCCACCAGCTCATCTCCACCAGAGACTAGCCACGGCAGCCTGGGGAAGAGTATAAGAACAGAGCAAGCACATAGTGGTACTACCCTGTGGTGGCCCTATCATACCACTGCAGTTTCCCTGTATTCTGTCTGGGAAGGAAAATTACCTCCATTCTTTTCAGGACCTGTATAAATGACAGTCCTTCACTTCTGGATTCATTCCTGTGAGAACTTCCCTTGATCCCTTCAGCTTTGAATAGTCTGTGGCAACTGACTGAAACTTCTGTGGACCCAGATGTTCATATGAAAGCAATCTTTCTCAGTGAAATTTCCCAAATGTGGATGATTCTTTCATTCACATGTATCTAACTTTTTAAAAACACACTTAGAGGTTTAACTACTATGCCTTGTTTCAAGGCAAGTCATACCATATTTTTGAGGCTAGTGTGGACATATATTTCTGAAGTAGCCATGCAATGCTTGGATGCCAAACTGAATTTTTGTACATTTTATATGCTGAGCCAATTTAATTTGTCTCCAATATGCTGTCTTCATATGTATTAATAGCTGGATAACATCCTTACACAAACACAAAGCCCAGCTCTCAAGTGCTATTGGAGGACTGGTTCCCTCAGTGGGATTTGAATACTGACTATATAGTAAACTGACAGCTATTCCAGAATATACCTTGTCGTAGACAAGCTTATGTATAACTGAGACCGAATCATTGTAGTTTTATGAATCTTGTTCAGATTGCACTATTTTTTAAAGCTGACCATAGTACTCTATGTTTCTGAGCTTACTTGTGCATTTAAACAGAGCAGAGTGTCTCTATCATGCCCTTAAATTTAACCAATTTCAAAAAGAAAATTTTCAATACCTTTCTGTTTTTCTCCCAGACAATTCCCACAGAGATACTGTGTGATATTTCACAGTGATTCAATGAGTCACTCTCATGTTTTTACTATTTCTTTATTGCAAGACTGGATTATGAATTCATATGTTTTGAAAAGTGTCTTTTCAGATATAACTTTTAGTTAAATAAGAGTCATGACTCTGCTTTTGTTCCTATATAGCTTTGTAGATAAGTCATTAGTTTGTTAAATGTCTTTGCATGTTGGAAACACAGATAATTATTAGTGCAGTATTCAAAATACAATTGATTTTATGCATCATTTCATATTTTCTGCTGCAGGGTATATAAATATCATCAAAAGGAAAAGAAGATCAGATGAGTGTTGTTTAGCAGCAAGTAAGGAAGTAGCAAATAAAAAAGCAGCAAGTAAAGAAGCAAGTTACATGGGGGTAATAGGTTGTATATCAAAACAGTCTGCATATCCAAACCATCTCATTCTGTCTTCATCCTGTGAAGCAGAAGTGATACAGAGTGAACACTATAGGATTGACAAACAATTTAGAAGTCATAGCTGAATAACTCATCAGGCAAGAGCAATAAAAAGATTCAGAACATGAACATTTTGTGGTGAGCTAGGGGTCAGCCTTTTCTCTCGTGTAGACAGTGATAGAACTAGAGGCAATGGTTTCAAGCTGCGCCAGGGGAGATGCAGGCTGGACATTAGGAAATATTACTTCTCGCAAAGGGTAGTCAGGCACTGGAATGCACTGCCCAGGGAGGTGGTGGAGTCACCGACCATGGGGGTGTTCAAGAAACGTTTGGATGTTGTGTTGAGGGATATGATTTAGCTGAGAAGTATTGGTGATGTTTGGACTGGATGATCTTTTAGGTCTTTTCCAATCTTGATAATTCTGTGATTCTGTGATTTTGAAATCCTAATGGTTTTGTCTCTGTCACTATAGATCCTCTGTGTGCATATATGTATATTCTATATACATGTAAATAAATAATATTATAAAAATCACAGAAGGGACAACTGAAAATATACCAAAATTTATTTTTTTACAAATTATTTTTCAATCTCATATTTTAAAAGAGTAACATGTTCCTCTAACTCTAAGAGATACAGTCAACATGTCTAACTTTCATTTTACAGAAAAAAATACTTATAATATTTAATATTTAATTAACTTGTACTCCTGAATCACCTGGAATGACCCTTTTTGAAATAACATTTGAAATTTGAGATTCATATACAGAAGAATGCTAATATAAAAGAATGCTTAAGACAACCATTAGCCAGTACTAAAACATATGTAAAGCATTTTGAGTCCCAGAAGAAATACTTATGTGATCAATTTTACTTCATTTCTTTTTAAAGTGTTCAACCAGCTGAACTGTAAAATATTATGCTTGACTCTGTGTAAACAGATGATGAATGAATGCACAACCCTATGGGATTCACAATCTCATTGAAAGAGATTTTATACACTTAAATGCCAATGCATGTTATAATTTACAATTTCGCATCTTTTATATATATGTAGTGTATATATATATCTATAATGCCAAAATAGCAATCACACACAACATCTAATTTTGCCTCAGATCCTTTGTTAAAAGTGCTGTGAATTTAAATTCCTATTGAAATAGAAGGCCTTTCAAGAAGCTAAACTGTATTCCACGCAAATTACTGCAAAAACCAAATTCCCATTTTACAGGCTTCTGAAATTATCATAAGTGGTTATATATACATGATGCTTATGCTTTACATTTCATGATGCAAAACAAGGCCTTATATTTTCTATTACAGGCACATGCATGTGTAAGTAGCTTGCAGTCTAAATTTTTGAAAAAAAAAAAGATAGAATTTTTTAAGAAGTAACAGCCAGTACAAGGAACAACAGGACAAAAAAGGTGAGATGAGTCATGAATCTTATTATGAACAAATAAGGGACAAATTACTGAAAAGTATGCAGGAATGCAGGTAGTGATAGCTATCTCTCAGGAAAGACACCAGACTCCTTTTAAGATGGAAAGGCAGACTCCTTTTAAGATGGCTAATATATGTAATATTTAATTAAAAGAATATTAAAACTATTCCCCATGGAAACTGATTGAAAAAGCTCTATTTCCACCACCTCATCTTTAATAAGGAAAGCATGTTGATTTACATCTGTAGAACAGTGATCCTTTTCCTCCACCTCTCTAGAGCACATGCTTCTGGAAAGAAAAACAAGGATGGCATCATATGAAAATGTATCTGTATACCTGCCCCATGCAGACATGGGACTTCTCTATGGTAACTTCATTTCATTTCTCCTTCTTAAAAATCAGTAAGAACATACAATACATAACTGAGAAAAAATAAAAGGGAAGGAGAAATCCAGAATATGTCCAACTGGGGTTCAAGGCAGAGAATCTGTTTCTTATTTTTAAAATCTACCTCTGTATGCATCTACACCTGCCTTACCATCCACAAAAAACATGGAGTAACCAAAAATTTTCAGGTAGGGAAAAAATAAAAAAAATAAGGGACCACAGCAAAGGAATTTATAGCAGATATATATTCTCTTTGTGGTGTCACACTCAGACAACACAGATGGCTTCATCCGTTTAATTTAGCAGTGTAGATTTTTCGTTGTAGTTTCCCCTAGACTTATTAAATTAAAACAAAATGCAATTATATTTTTTACTGGGGGGCACAAGTCACCCCCAATTTAAAGTGTCTTGAAATGAATGTGAAGAAATCATGACTGGTGGAGATGGCTCAAAACTCAGGACCATACTATTCTACCTTACACAAAACTGAGTTATTTTACCAATTAACGCTGTGACTTTGGCTACTAGGATTATACTGTCCTCATTTAACCTGTCCTGCTCATACAAAGGACCTGGAGACAGGTGATCAATAGACAGCATAGTGGTGCATGGTGATAGCTACTCTGGTGTTTCTTTCCTCTACTGAATGAAAATTGTTTGAACATTAACAGTGTTATAGGAAAAGGATGATGGAAGGCAAGGGCATATTAAAAACTGTATAAAGACATTTCCATTTTCCTAACACTTAATTTTTGTAACTCTTCACCTTTACCTTCAAATGACCATATTCTCACTTCTAAATATTTCAGTTCTCATTTCAGGGGCATACATTTATTAAAAAAAAAAAAAAAAAAAAAAAAAAAAAAAAAAAAAAAAAAAGCAAAACTCATAGTGATATAATCGCCTGGCAGCAGAACATGAAGAACCTCATCCAAGACTAACGTGGGCTTGAAATGTGAATTTTCATGGAGGTGCTGGAACAGCTCGTCTCAGTGATTGCAGGACTGTGTGAACTTGCACATGTCTCACGGGGAAAATTGCCTTTAACACCACTCTACTCTTCTCTTCTCCTGTTTTTTCAGGATCACACATTTCATATGTTACTTAAGAACAATAAATCCTCCTCACTCAGAGGTTTATGTGTTCTGGGCACTTTGGACTCCTCAGTCACTCTGAAAGCCAAGGGGTATACACCAAATATAGAAGAGAAGGGAGCTTTAAATTACACTGCACAGCCCAGATCTATCATAAAGCCTTCACTGTCTCTGGGCTATTAATTTGGTATGGACAAGTGGGATATTAATATACTACACTTGCTCTGCTTAATTATAAAACCATTAGCTGAGTCCTTGTGTTCTAACAAGCTAATAAAAATAATATGTTTGCAGTCTATCAGTAAAAGACAAGGTCAGTTGCATGTCTCCTTTGCTTTCCAGTATTTTCCAGAAGATCAGGATATCCAAAATCTTATAATCCTTCACACAAGTATCTCCTGGGGAGCTCGGCTATCCAACGTCAAAGCCATGTTGCATCAGTATTGTATACTTTGTCTGCCAGATTAGGGTAATTTTAAATGCAATTGCTGCATTTTTTTTCTCCCCAATAGCGCAAAGTTGCATCCTTTGTGGAGACATTAACAGTGACTAAGATTGTAAAAAAAACTTAAATAATAAAGAACATTCACAGGATACGAAATATTACTGAAAAAGAAAATGAAAAACTTCATCATAAGAACAGGAGGTTGCTTGATAAAATTTGAAAGCAGTGTTCAGTCTCTGGCAGGAAACCTCCCCATTTCCAGACCTTTGCAAAACTGAAAAAGGTTCAGAGATAGAAAACCTTCAACACTTAGAACAGGAGGATTAGAAATCGCCAAGCTCACAATGTTAGTCATTATGGATTCTGAGTTAGTTTCCCCGAAGGTAGGCTGTCCTTTCATCAGGGACACATCTGATGCTGCCAGCATCAGAGTCAAAGCAGAACAGTTTGAACCACTCTGGCATAACCCTGTGTCCCAGTGCCGGTGGTGAGTCCCTGATGGGTTTCCTGTTATAGCTCAACAGCTGTTATGGCCCCACAATGACTTTGTGCTGACTGGATACCACACTGAGAATCCTCAACCACAAGCAAAGCAGTAATCCAGCTTCTCAGTACCTCTGCTATGGCGCGAAAAACTTCATATTACACACAAGGAAGAAAAAAAAAATATAAGAAAGATGCAAAAAGCAGGAAAATAGAACAAGATGTCAAAACGCAGAAAGAGGAATTGTTAATAAATAAATTGTCCTTGAATTGTTTGCTTTTTAATTCCTTTGCTCCAGGTCACCAGACCTCATCACCATGATAACTACTGGTTTGTGTCTTACTCATTTCCTATTATTGTGATGTCATGCCCAAGTACATTAGTTCTTTCCAAGCCTTCAAAATCTTTCACCTGTGCTTAACTTTTGGTGAATGAAAAGTCATGGTCCCTTCAGTGGTACAGGCCCATGGAAAGTTCACCTCAGACTGGGGTGAATTGCAGTTCACATTTTTCATTGTGAAAAAACTTTTGACACGAGTGAAGCATCTATTTTGCTTAGTGATCAATCACTTTGTTTTATATTAATTATTTCTGATTTTTTTACAAATACAATGTGAAGACAAATTTTAGGCTGTGATTTATTCTTAAAGCAGTCACTGTGGCTATTTGTGATTCATAATTAAAGACTGATAATTAGTTACCTAAGTGGAATGGCATTATTTCTGCTTCCAGCTTGGAGGACTGAATCATAATAAGCAGAGGCAAATCATTTTTTGGGTCCAAATAATTTCCATACTAGCGTGCTCACCTGTACAATGAGTATTTTGTGTTAGTAATAAAATGAGTGTTTTCTAGCTTAACCATGAGTGCACCTCACAACGTTATCCATGCCAGTATGCACAGCCTTGTTTGTTCACAGTAAGCTTTCCTGTGACTACAGCACTCCTGCAAAAAAAAAGAAGCTATAAACACTGGAGAAGCAACTTTGTGACTTACTGGAATAATATTTGTTCTCACTAGGCAAACAGTGCTACATCATCCACACAAGAGAAGCTGGGAGCGAAGAGCAGATTTCCTTTCAGGAGAGCAGGCAGAGGCCCCTGCCACCCCTTCGTCCATTCCCTGAGCAGGCCCTGCTGCAGCATTGAGTGTGCATGGGGACAGAGAGCAGTGCTCTGTCCCTCCTCGGTGACAGGGTCTTGGGGATGACCCCAAACAACGTTCCACTCTCTTCCTTGGCCAGGCACGACTTATGGCTTTGCCAGACCAACCTGACTTTGCCAGGACTCCTGGCAGAATTTCTAAGATCATAGCATTTTGATGGAGCCGTAGGACCATAAACACCATTATAACCCAGTCAGTCTGCGTGAGACCTTTATGTGTTACTACTGCATTTTTTTCAACAGTGTCAGGGCACTTATAGGCCTCACGGGCCCTCACAAACTCTCCACACTTGCCCCCAGTGAAGGACCCCATCTCAGCCTCCAGGGCCACCAGTCCCCGCCCCAGCGATGCTGCAACCAGTGTGGCTGGTTCCAGCTCCCCACAGCTCTGCCTGGCCTGGTCATGGGCCTTCCTAAGCCAGGCCCACCCACAGGCCCATATCCCAGCCTGGTTCTCAGCGGGTTGCCCAACACCCAGAGCTAGGGCTGCCACAGTGCCCCCAAGCTGCCCTGCTCCTGGCTGAGTGGTACGACAGGCCCAGGCTCCATCACTGTGGTCACAGGGAGCCACTGGCCTCCACGGCGCCATGACAAGTGGCGACATCAACAGTGTGATTTCAATTGCTTGTTGTAAGGCCACAGAAAAGGAGTCAGCTGGGAAGGGACCTCAGAGTTTGCTAGCTTTCAGTCCCATATTTAAAGAAGATTAAAAGCTGATATTGACAGGGAAAAAAAAAAGAAAAAAAAAAGAGAGAATAAAATCAAAGAAGCAGGAGCAAACTAATATGAACACTAACGGTATAATGACCGCTATAAAATGCATGCTAGATTCCAGGGAAAGGTAGCGGAACACCATTCAAGTCGGTGACTTCCAGCAGCAAAGGGGGATCTGGCAGATCCCCTTCCTCTCCCACCTTCCTCGTGTTGCTGCCCTCTGAACTGTTTGGTGGGCTGCCCACAGCCATCTGCATCTGAACAGACTAGTGGTCTGAAACAGTTCAGAAGCATATAACTGGAAGGCAAATTTCACTCCTTCAAGTGAACAGGTATTTCTCTGTGTGTCCTTCTGCCTTACCCTTCCCTCTGAGGAAAGCAATGCAGTGGGAAAATAACCAAGTCTTCCTTTCACAGTCTCCCTTAAGAACAGAAAACTGAAATATTTCTAACTTCTGCCTGAGTCAGATGTGAAGAGAAGAAAAACACCTCTAGAAAATGGGAGATGAAGCAAATACTCTGTACCCACATGCATGACAAATGACCACAAAACTCATCTGAGACTCAACCTGATTTTGAGATAGTTTGTCGGTGACCTGTGGGTGGATGGAGGAAGAACAACTGCATTATTTCTTTGTAATTCATATTGAACCTGCAAAAAGTACACTCTTGCATTATGCTTTTCTGAACAAAGCCCATCATTTAGGCAGTAGCTAAAAAATAGTATGAGAACAAGAGAGGCTTCTTGCAAATCAATCCTAAAACTTCTTGCTCCCACACTTGAAATGGTAGCTTCTGGCAGTGACTAATACGTATATATTCTAAGGACACTTATAAAATATGACAGTTGTCCTGTCCTGACATTTAGAAGCAGATGCTCAAACAGCCCACAACAGGGAAACTTCCAGCGCTCTGTGAATCATTGACTTCCTCTAGAAGTCCTGTATGATAAAGATCATTCAGGATCACTTCATTCCATTACCACAGAAACTTCTGCAAAAGAGTTATTAGGAACTTGATACTCTGTTCTTAATACTTTACCTACATCAGACCACCGTCTCTCATAACACACATAAGGTCCTCCTCCATCTTTTTCCTTCTGCTATTTGCACTTATTAGCCATCAGACTATGATATATCATCTTTAGCCCACTGTATAGTCATGAAGGGGATAAAGTTTTATTGCAGATACACTCCTGTGATTTTCCTGAAAAAGCCTGGTAGAACCAGAAAATATAATGCAGGCTTATCTGGAGTTGTGCCTCATCACATTGAAAAAAATGCTGATACAGTTTTCTAAGGACTATCTCTTTATGCAATGGTCTGTTGCAAAAGCCGGTTTTATACTCATTCCTGTAGTTCTACTTCATACTTCTCTTGATATGAAAATATGGTTCATTTTCAGTTTGGCTTACCTTAATTTAAATTTCTTTTTAACAAAGGCAATGGGCAAAAAGCATCATTAAAAGAACATGGAAGTGAAGAAAATAAATCACAGCAGATCAGGTCAAGTAACAGAGAGTGCCCTGATCCTGATTTCATGAGACACTATACTGAAAGAGAAAAGTGCACAAAAGCAAGATAAATTCCATTAAAATAGTTCATCTCACCATCTGGACAGAGATTTGTTCCCTGATTCACTGGTCTCCAATACAGGAAACTGTCAAACTCTCGTCCTAGAACTTCCCAAACTACTTGAGTAACAATTTGCCTAGGAGCTGTTTAGGTTTCAATATGTCAATGCCAAAGACTAGGTTGGAGGAAAAAGAAAAACTTCAAGGGCACAGACTGAAAGGGGAATCAAATCCAAAAGAACCAGAGAGATATGACAGCAAAACAGAAACCACCAACAATACTGAGACATGGTATAGCTACTGAGATAAATATGTGCATGGGTAGGGTTAGCTAGGAATAAAGAGGTATCACACATTATTTCATTTCTCAGATTAGAAAAACATGCCAAAGTGTTAAGAGCAGACACTTGCAAAGTATGAATTTATCATTATTTGACTAGTAACTTGTGCAACTCTGACTAGTAACGTGCAATTTTGAACCTCCCCCACTTCCTAAGCCCACCCCAGTTTGTTCCATCTTTTATGACATGAGTACATTTGGAATATAAACATGTCAAGAGATAAGCTAAACAAAAATAAACTGAAAATGCATTGAATCAAACACAGTAGCCGCAAAACTCTTACCCTGCAGATTTCTTTGCCTTACCTTGCTGGGCAATGGAGAAACACAAGAGCATAGTTTCAAATTTTTGTATGATCATCTAAAATTCTGATGTGAGGAAGAGAGACAAGCTAGGATCACTCTCGGAGCTGCAAACTCCCTGTCTGCTTTCACCTATTTATTCTTGTGCTCTCCGAGTGTCCATCTATAGAGGTGGAGTTAATAAGAAAAAGTTATATTTGGAAAGGCATACTTTGTTACAGAAACTGGTGTGCTTCTTCTCAGAGATATTCTTCTATCATTGTTACAATGCCTTAGTTGTTCACTGTGTGATGTCTTGCTGTATATTTTTTCATTAACTTCCGCAGGATTCCTGAGAAAGAGTCAGGCAAGGGTTGTAAATACTATTATCCTCATTTTACAGAGCGGAAATGAAGACAAAAGAGTAAAATAATTTGTTCCTGGCTGTATACTGGGTTGATGCTAACACCAAGATCCTTTCTTTAGCCTTGTTGCTTCCCAGTGCCTCTCTTGAAGATAGCAACAAGAGTGCACATGAAATACTTTTCTCCCTCAGCTCCTTGCAACTCAACTATATTCTAACATGTAAAAATGACATACCGTCTCTGAAGACAATATATCTGCCAGCTATGAAAGGAATTTCAGTGGTCTAATCACAAAATTTGCAGTAATTTGATTATTTCTCTGAAACCAGTCAAGTATGTTTTGATTAACAATGTTTGAGGATAGATCAAAAATGGCTAAGAGATTTTTGACAGAATTATCCAATTCAATTATGTCATAGACAGGAATAAAACTAAACCAATGTCAAAACTAAAGAGAATTATTCTGAATAATACTTAACTGAAAAAAAATGAAGCTTGGAATGAAAATGTAAAACTATGATGCTATAATAGGGTGTTAAATGCTGCTTAATTACTGTCTCTTTAATGTTACTATACAGCAACACAGCATAAGACTCTGTACATGTGTTGTAATAATAATTTTATCACTTGGCAGCCATATAAACTAATGAACTTTTCAATCTGCTATGGGCCTGTCTATCAAATCAGGAAAAAAAAAAGGAAAACAATCATAAAGAAAGAGGGTGGAAAACAGTGATATGGTAGGTGAGGGGAGCTGCTGCGTATTTCTGGTGGGAAAGATGGAGCATGGGCTGCAGGAGGCCCTTCCAGGTTCAGGTCAACTTCTCCACAGTCACTAACAAACACGGCATACACTTGACGAGACTGCAAAGAAGCAGGCACAAGAATTGCTTCACATATTCCTTTTCAGTTCAGATTTCAGTCCCATATACCTTCCTTTTGTCTTTACAGTGCTACGTGCTAGATCCATAGCATTTGGTAATGCAATCCCATTGATTGCATTGTACATTTGCCTCAGCCTAAATGATCACTCCTTCTCCTTTATTTAGCATTAATATTCTTCTTTCTTTTCGTCTGTAGAAGAAGGAATATGACTGGGTATGCATCTCAGCATATCTTCTATGCTGTTCAGGTGCTAGTACTGCTCTCATCAATAGAGTACTTGAACTTCTTCCAGAAGTGCCCCCTGCCCTTCTCCCTTAGTCACTCAATAGTTATTAATGTTTAATGGCTGGAGGAATGGGTGAGATATAAAAGACAGAAGCATGCACAGCAGATTTTGCTCTGCAGAGAATTCTGGTGACCCTTACCGTGTCTCTGGTTTTGATCACAGTGCAACCGGGAAGCTGGCTAAATCCTACTTAATGCAAGTGATGATGACTTAGGATAAAGCAAAACAAAACCAAAAATATTAAACAGAATTCCCTAATGGCATTTTCTCCTAAACATATAATCATTTAGGCACCAAAGTTTTCTCTAAAGAAGATTAAACTTATGATGAGATCCTTTTCAACACAGCGATACAGTACAACAGTCTAAATTTTAGGCAAATATATTTTATTAGGTTTCCCCCATCATGACCAGGATAGCATGCCTTCAGGACTTCCATACTGACTTTCAGGTTGCCCTTGCCTGCTAGAGATACTTTTAAAATGTAAAGGAAAAAAAATTATTTGTACATTCTGCAAGCTGAGGAAAGAAATCCTCCTACTTGGTGTGATTTGCTATGATAAATTTATCAGAAGCCGTTCATTTTATCTGCTGCAGAACTGCTCTTTGATGACATTAATCTGCAGTAATGATTACAGGAAAGTAATTCAAAGCTGTTCAAAGGGAAAGGTGACATGATGCTTTCCATCTCTTTTCTGAATGTTGCCTCAGATTCTTCAATAAATTACAGATGTAGAGAGAGAAATGATGGGCTATATGCAGCTGAATATTTTGGGGAATCTGGAAACACGGAGCAATAAGAGCAATACTTAGATTACATTTGCAATAAAATATCTGTTGCAGATCCCAGGCAGACCTTTTACAGTGAAAGGCACCAGAGTCAAAAGTTTTGGGGATGTTCAATATTATATGTTTTTATTAACTGTCAGTGAAGATTAACAACAAATTAACAGTAAGTTAATGTTTCAGGTGAGGTGGATTCATGGTACCTTTTTACATGGCCTTTTCAAAAGAAGAAGAGATTTTATCACTGGTTGTAAGAGACCTCTGGAACATCTAGTCAGATCTTTGAACAGGACTTCTAGGCTGCCAGGAGACCAAGTCACATAGGCTTTGCTTAGCTGTGTATGAAAACATCCGTGGATGGAGAGTCTATGACTTCTCTGGTGACCTGGGCAAAAGCTGCACTTCATATTTCAGGAATGCTTTTCCTTCTGTCCAGACTGAGTCTTCCAAGCTGCAACCTGTGGTCATTGCCTTTTGTTTTTCTGTTTCTCCTTGTTTTACCAAATGACTTCTGAAGTTACAGAAATCAATGCAATATTGCCCCCTGCCTCCCACCTCTACCTTGTCGAAGACGATTCCTAAATTGTGCAACATCATAGGATTACTTGCAAGGTTATCAGTCACTCAATAAACTGCCATTTTATGGTCTAGTTTAGCTGCAGTATTCTAGAAAGAGACATGATACCACTGTGAAATTTAGAATTGGAGTAAAAGTTAGATCCATGTGAAAATCCTTTTGCAACATCTTTAGCAGAGTCAAAAAGCCAATTGTTATGTCAACAGAGGCATTTGAGAAGTATTGAAGGTCTGCCCTGAGACACTGCAGTGCCACATCTGCATCTACACCACCAAACCTTAAAACAGCTCTAGGACCTGCTCATGTTCATGATCTCTCTAGTGCTAACGAATGTGATGATCCCACAGGCCACCCAAGTCAGGACCCAGTAAGGCCATAGAGAAACTCACACTCCACCAGGCTCCCACAGACTCCTCCTGTCCACCCCATAGCAATGGTCACATTTGCTTCACCATGCCATCCTGAGCAACCAGCTCATGGCCTGAACATGTGCTGATCAGCCACATGTAGCCAGGCAGAGACTTCTGGAAGGAGAGTCAGCTGAAAGCCCCAAGTCCAGTATGAAGCCTGGCAGTGATAAGTACACTGATACCAGCACTAACTGAAGTCATGTCTCCTGCTCCCATCTCAGATATCACTTTGCACTGCCATCTGCCCAGCAACAATTGAGGAACAGCACCCATGCTCACTGACAACAGCAGCCAGCCCTGCAGCTCCAGTTTACACCATTTCTGGTCCTTGACTAACAGCTTGTATTCCTTGTGTTTCCTACTCAGCAGGGCAGGCCTGTGCTTGCATGGAAAGCTGAAGGGTAGGAAATGATTGCACTTGCCCACATCCAGTCCTCAGTCTGCTTTGCTTTTCTATGGGACTTGGGAGGATGGAAAGTACAAACGAAGGGTCTAACCTCTGTTGAGAAGGCATATAATCAAGTGAAATAAATTTGATTCTCTTTTTAATGTAGTTGAGCCCCGAATCCTCTGGCATTTTTCCCAGGTAAGGCCACGTGAAGGAGGATCCTTTGCCACAACCACAGTACGGACAGTACTCTCATGGCCTCATGGCCACAGTTCTAGAAAAATGCTGATGCCCGTTGCATAGAGGAATTCATTTTCTGGGCCATTATCATATGCTCTGCAACACTTAGTTAACCCTTGGATGAAAAACAGATCAAAACTGAGCCAAGAACGCAAATAAAACCTACTGCAGCTGTGTCTCTTAAAGTGAAATCCCAGATGAACATTATTCTGTGGCATCTGTACCTGGCCCTGTGAAAGCAGAACTTCACAGTGCTCCACAGATTGTGATTCAAGTCAAGTAGGAAATCAGGATTTATCTTTCAGTGGCTCATTAAACTGTCTCACCCTCAAAATTGCAGAGAAAACCATGCTATACAATTAATATTTACATTCTCATGAATGATAGAGACTGCAAGAGTGATCTCAACTTTTTTCTACCATCTTCCCTGTGAGTCCTGATCCTGTACCTGAAGACTGAATGTGGGCTGAGAATCATCAACTCCTATAGAAGAGTCTGTAGAGAATAAAAGATGCAGCAAGGTCAACTGCCTGACACATAAGCTCTCCTGTGTATTTTTTTGAAATTATTGTCTCTTGTCTTCCCCTCCTGACAAGGCCAAATTTTAGTCTTCTTCCTATACTGGCCAAAGAAAGTGCAAGGCAATGGGGATGAGACAGGGCTCCCTTTGCAGAAGGATGAAACAACTGGCAGGAATGTTCAGGCATCACAGAGCCAGGGAGATTGATACAGAGTTTTTAAAACAAACCCTTCAAAACTTTCTAACATGCACCTAGGAAAACTGCTGTGAAACTAAAGTTTATCTTCCTTACTCTGTTTCTAACTTAGCCAATGTGGAGATGGTTCAGCTCACCAACTTTCTCGGATGCCTTAGTCAAGGCATTGTCCAGCTCACTGCATATGCAGTAGTATGGTAATCAATTTGTGCTGAAGCTCCTGCCAGAGTTAAAAAGAGAGATGTGTATTCAGCTTGTGATCATTACTCATCTGCCTCCATCTGTCTCAGGATCTCCTACGAAAGCATCCACCAGCCCAGTGACACCTGACCGAGAATTTTCATGGAACAATAAAATCAGAGGTGGGTATGTGAAGATGCATATTGCTTTGCAGAAAGGTGTGACCTTCTGCAGGTGGTTGCTGTATCTGGTCAACCCAGGTGTCTCTCCACTTGCAGTTGTCCCAGTAAGTAGGATGCCATCACACTCCTGGATATAGACAGAGTACCTTATCCCATTACATAATGGTGTACGGGTACCCTTTCAGAGGCACCAGGCTGCTATTGTGTTACACGGAATCTTAGTAAAAATTATGCTGGGTATGTTGCCTTGGACATATCATTTGTGAAATATGCACTGAGTATAGTAGCTTCTTGGTGTTGGGACATGGCAGGAGGGTGTGCTGACAGGGATTATCTATGTCCTTCCAGACATAAGTGCAGGTAAACATGGCACCTTCTGGTACCAGTAAACATGGAGCACCCTTGGAAGGGTATTCCCAAGTGAGCATCATCTCTTTTTGGCTACATGCAAGCAGCCTGGCTTTTGTAGTACAGCTGTGACTGACATTTGCCTGTGTAACACATCAGCTGGAATAACATCATCTTGCTCCTGAAGGCATTCTTGGAGTTCAGCATTGCAAGTGGTCAGCACATTTGTCTTTGAGTATACTCAGAGCGTCTTGATCTGAATAGACACAGCAAATGAGAATATGGGATTTGATTATTTCATTACTGAGTATCGTCCTTTGTTTCAGGTGAAGTAGTCTGAAAAAAAAAAAAAATGCAAAGTCTTATCTGCAGTGATACTGAACAAGCACAGTTAAAAATTAATCCAAAGGGAGGAATATTTACCAGTGCTCATCAATGGTAAAAATCTTCTGTGCTATAAACATCAGAGAAGGCAGCCTTAAGTAAATGCCAAATGGTTTTGAAAATCATGTCTTAAAGATTTTCTTTCGGTGCATAAGAAAATATATCCTTCCAATAACTACAACACTGATGATAGGATTGTAAATTAACAAAGTGCTTAGAAAAGAAAAGAAGAATTTTGCTAATTAAAACACAAAAAGTCAAAAGGTAAGATATCCACTTTTACAGAACAGACTATGAACTGTTTCCAGTAATTACTAGATGGGAAAACTTAAGCCTATCTTCAGAGTTTAGAAGAATTTTGCTAGGAAAATGCTTTTAAAGACAGCGGCAAAAGCAAACCATATTCTTTTTTTTTTGTAATCCATGCTGAGAATTTATAGTACTTGGAGAACAATGTGTCTGTTTTGCTACATAGCTACCTACAAGCATGCCAGAAAACTGTAGAAAGAAGGAAACAGAGGCATTTGGAGGATGTGTGTGTTGACTGGAGCCAGTGTTTAAAATACAGAACAATTACAATCACCACATCACAGTTTGACAGTGCACATTTCTTCACAGAGCTAAAAATAGTAATAATGTCTAGCTTTTCTGCAGTATTTTTCACCAGAAGATCTCAAAGTATCATAGATAGCAGCTATTACAGCTCAGCCACAAGCATTCCTGATAGCACATCTCTGACTGTCCATACTGTACTGGCCTAGGAGAAGTGCTGAGACACTGTGCAGCCCTACATGCTACTCACATCCCAGACAAATCACACTCCAAGACACCCAAGGAACTAAACCATGTCTTGAAGAAAATGGTGTCAAAATGTCATCAGGCCAGGTTTTATCACACTGCAGGCACACCAGGACTGGAGACTTCCCTTACTCAGGGGCATAAGCAGTGATAATGTTATGCTGATTCTGAGGGCATATTATGATGCCGTCCTAATAAGAAGAGGCAGCTGCAATGACTTGACAAGCAGCAGTAGATGCATGCAGCCCCCAGATTTTGATATGACTGTAGTATAGTGCAGGGTCAAACGAGAAGCTGAAAATGGAAGCCAGTGGGAGAATTTTTTTTTGTTATTAAAGCTCGTAGGATTGGGACAGAAAGGAGTGGTATTTTCTTTCTCTCAGTTTTTTATTTTGTCTTCTGTACAGCTGGATAGGTGGTACTTTTACATCTAATGAACATGGACAATTTTTAGTGAACTCAGAGGTGGGCTTGGCCCAAAGTCCAGGCTCAAGAATCTGTAGAGCAGAGATGCAAGAAGCATTTATATCTGTTTATTGCAGTTCTTTAGACACATGTTCATGCTGAAAGAACACATTTCTTTCCTGCTTTGAAGGAACAGGCCAGATCATAGCAGATCTTTCTCTTCTTTCTCTTAGCGACAACAGCCAGGAAAAAGCTTCTAGGCATATCTAAGCTCAAAACCTAGCAAGATTACAACCTTACTATGGTAGTCCAAGGCATGTTTAGGTTCTGTAGATGGGAGCTGTACCAGGCTATTTGCTCCATGAGCCAGAGAACAGTCCTATTTTATCTACAGCAACAAACATAGCCTGAAAGGTTGAAATGACCATATTAAATAGGTGACCCATCTCTCAGAAGAGGCCTGTTGCACATGAGTATCAATGACATTAGAGTGGAAGAAGAGTATCTACGTATGTAAATGTTTTCCCTGGTTTTCTATATTCCCAATGGGAAAGAAATAAAGGGAATAACTGTTGGCCAGCTTGCAGGTCTACCTCTACCGTTGACTAAAACAGCTGAAAACAAAAAGCTGTGCTTGAGTTACAGGCCCAACAGGGTATTACTGTACAGTGACTTGAAACTCAGTGACTGGATACTGTTATGATTCCAAGCTGACCTAGTCACTTGGGATAGAAATTAGTTTTAACAGCAAAAGAATGACAAAGCAGGCTCTCAGAATCAGGGACTCTGTAACAGTCTAATTCACAGATCTGGTAGGTTCACCTTCCTCACTTGCACATTCATAGACATACTTCTGATTTTGTTTGTTCATACAGAAGTGATAGGAAAACATTAGAGAAGGCTCTTTTCTACAGAATCATGAAAAAGGTGGAGAGAAGCCAGTATACAAGACCAACGAGACTTCAGGGATGCAGGAGGCTTGCATATCTGTTTTGCCAATAATACTAAATATACACTTAATACTTGATGTTAATAAAGGGTCCAAATGGGGTTATATCTGTTCGCCTCTATACTTACCTCTTCTGTCTGATCTTTATAACACAGGACACAAAATTTCCCCAAGTAGTTCTTTCACTGAGCTCATATACTTTGGATGAACAAAATAAGTGCTTTTTTTTTTGGAGAAAATATCCTACCTTGCTTTAATGGTACTGAGAGAATTTGATTAAATTTCTCACTTAACCTTCTCTGCATTAAGCTACACACGTAGAACTTTAGCATCCAGCTGGAAGACACATCTTCCAGAAAGTGAAAACTACTTGTAAACACATTCCTGTGTTGTATTTCTACACACTCCTGTTTACTAACTTATTTTCCAAAGTGTGGACTCCGTAGGGTACACTGTATACTACAGACTGCCATGATTTAATTATTGCAATACTTACAACTTTTCCAGTTCTACTCACAGTCCTGTTCGAGCATCCACAGGCACGTTTTCTGCTCTGAGCCACCAGGTTCTTTTCTAACTCATCCTTTCCAAAACACTATATCACATCCTATAAAATATTGATTACAAACAGTAGGAATCTGTGTTAGCTTCTATGATTTATCACTAAAAGTGTCCAGCTTGCTTTGTAGAACTGGCTTGTTATTCACAAGTTTTGTGCTTAAAGGAAGAGTTTGAAGATTCTCCCCTCAAGTGCAAATCAAGAAAAGCTCTTTGAGACTCTTTGATATCCATAGAGTTAGTTGATATGGGTCCAGTATAAGTGCATCAGGATTTAGTATCCTGGAATCAGGCATCTTGGACCAAATTGAAATACATATATACATCAATGTATTATGAGAACTAATTTTATCTCATTAATTACCACTTAGATGTTGTTATTTATATTTGAATCACACATTTCTTTGGTTTAGTCTTCTGCAATAACAGACTTTCTTATCTGCATTAACGGCTGCTCTGCTGGATGTCTGCACACTGCATCAACTTTTCTTCAATTTACTTTCACACATAAAATCGGCACCAAGCCAGACATTCATGTATTTGCCCAAGACATCATTAGGCATTCTGAAATCGAGTGGGAAATAAAAGAAAATGTTTTCCTTGAGTGTTTCCATATTTTCTTAGTTATTTAAAAGTGGGCCTTTTTGAAAGAACACCAAAAAAAAAAAAAGCCACAACAAAAGAATGACAGAACCAGATATTTAAAAATGCAAATCTTTGACAATTTGTCATCAGTGAGTGACAGTATTAATGCTTTGTTTAAAAGCTATTGATTCTGTGGGAAAATATTGGTTTCCTGGAACTTAAGCTCCTCTCAGATGTGAGTGTCCTGGTGTTTTGTAGCTGGCGAGGGGCTACAGCGACAGCTTCTGGAAGAAGCTGCTAGAAGTTGTTTCTTCTTTGTCTAGTAGACTCGGTCGGGTCTAGGGCAGACCCAGCGCTGGCCAGGGCCAAGTCAGCTGGCTACAGTGCTTTCTTTGTGCATTTAAATACTTGTACTTGTGCACAATATCCTCTAGCTTTGCACACACAAATAGTGCATGCTCAGAATTTGCAGGTTTTAGAAAGAAAGCTTTTGCCTTTCGAGTCTCATAAATTAATTCAGTTATAGCTTCAATATTCAAAAGGAAGATAAATGAATGAATGGATAAATAGATGAATCTTCAATTGCTTCTACCAGTGATAATTAGTTTTCCTTAGTTTAAAATTCTTTAGGATTAACATCTCATTTCTTAGAATATTTTTCTACTTGTTTTTACTTTCACTATACCTTATAGTCAGCAGTTCCTCAAATTTTATTAGGGAACTTTTAGAGTGAGGCAGTAGTCTTGGTATGGAAAGCTGTTACAAAGTAGTTCACTATTTTGCAAAAGATAAACATCAAATCCACTGTTTCCTAATGTCACCTCTCCCTTTTTTAAAAACTGGAGGGAGGCTAGTGCTTCTCCTTTGCTTTGGAAATATCTTGTTTTTTCAAACTGCCCCCAGAACTACCATTAGCAGTCCAGAGAGACCATTTGCTCAAGATTCTAAGGTGTAAGTTTATTAGGCATATGGGGACATAAAAATTTAGCATATGCTTCCTTGTATTTATTTTTAAGTTTTGAAATTTTAGAATTTCTCTATTCCATCTGTGGTGGGTAAGTGCCTTCACAGAATCAAAAAGGACTGCATGATTAACCAGAGAGAGGAGGAGGCTAACATGTCTCTGTTTGTCTGACCACTAACAACAGGAATCCCTGATCAAATAAGAAGAGCAATTGAATAAGATGGTTTTGACAAGCTTCAACAACATTTGAAAGATTAAGTACAATAGGATTTAATATACAGCAACAATAAAATAAACATAACAATAAACCCTACCATTAAATATAAAAATGCATACCTATAAAACTTGAGATTGGCTATGATTTGCAGACCAGAGCACAGAGAAGTAAGACAGTAAAGAATTTTAGGAGAGCTAAGAGAGAGTGGCAGTGTAATTCATAAGCATCTCAAGAGCATGACTTATACAGTCTACAAGAGCTACATTTACCTGAATTTCTATAAATGACCAGATTTAGTATTGTTTAAAGATTAAAAATAAAGCTTTCCAAAGTTATGTTGGTAAGTGTAGGTATATTTTACACATTACTAGCTATATGTACAATGTTCCCAAAGATTTTTTTTTCCCCCAAGAAACCCCAAAGCCTAGGGAAAAAAAAAAAAAAGATAGAAAACCCGCTTCTATAGTTTAATGTAGAAATAAACAGTGTAGGATCACAGTGCATTGTTCTTCATCATGACTGCAATCGCATGAAAACTATATTGACTTACTAATGCATTCCTTGGATGTAAATACTTTGTTGTTGCAGCATGGTTAAAATTTATCTTGCTTTCATTTAGCCTCAGAAAACAAAAGACAATGGGAGTTTTAAATTTATGTATACTTCTATGAGGAAAAGTTCTTATCAGAAGATAGGAATTTATATGCACTTAGTTATGCAATTTTTGAAAGATACGTCTATGCTTACACACACACATGTATTTTAAGTCTCTGAACTTTCTGAATGCCATCTCTCTCTCATTGAGTACCAGACTTTGGTGCTTCTCCTATCGCAGTAAGGAAGGATAATCTAAGAGTAACAGGGCCTGGATATCCGGGAAGATCTCAACTCTGTTCCTCGTCCACCTCCAGTTCCATCTATGACTTTGGACAATTCATTGGCCTTTCTGGTTTTGCCTGTGCTGCCATATGAGTGGTCTAATCCCAGTCTCAAACCTAGAATCACCTCCTACCCATGCTGCAGATACAGGGACCTTAGGGGGATGTGCTGCTCCTCACATGATCTGGATGCAGAAGACCATCTTAAAGCTGCCTCTGCCACCCACACACACTTTAGCCTTCCAAAGCATGGTGTAAACACATGAAGCATAAAGAAAAGCCAAACTCTCACATAGAAGAAGATAGGAAATAAATAGAAAATAAGAGTCATGGGGCTACATGTGTTTATCTGCACTGTAGCCTCCTTCTCCTACCATGGAGTCAATATTATTTCTCCACCTGGCAGTGCCCTGCAATGAGTCCTTCTTGCAATAGTATAAGGAGTTCAGGCACTTCAGCAGTAATGACTTTGTCGGGGTACCTAAGCTAAACAGTAGCTATGTCCTAACTTTTCAAGCTTACTTGCATATAAAAAAAAGAGTACTGGCTGCTCCTTTAAGAATTCAGGCCTCAAACCAACCAGCTATTGTGCATGCACTTAGTTTCAAGCACATGAGAAAAGCCTCTAAAAACACAAGGAAAGTTCCCAGTCTGAACAAGCACTGAAGTTGAATGCAATTCTAATGCACGAGCTCTCCGTTGATGCTATGGAGAATATTTTGGCAGTGGTAACAGGACCAGCCATGATTGCTGGTAAAGCAACTATCGCATCTTGCAGGGAGGCTCAATTTACTTCACCTCCCCCACCCCACCCCACCCCCCCCCGGCCCCTCTCTTTTATGTCCTTTATTTTCACTTCTCCTATCTGCCCCCTAATATTTCCATCAAGGTCTTGACTGCCCCAGGTGTTCCTCCTTCCTCCATTCCTCCTCCCCTGGTCTTGACCTCCCTGTCCCACTGTCCCCACCCCTATTTCCATCCCCATCCTTGTTGTTATTTTCACCTCCTGATTTGCTTTTCGGTGAAGAAGTGTAATCTCTGAAGCAATGGAAGACAAAAAAACCCCAGTAAGCTATGGTCATTTAAAAAACCATCATTGCATATAATTGCATGGGTGAAAAACAGAGTACCATGTTGCCCTACAATAGACAAAGCTATAACTCCCTCTCAAAGAGGGCTCATTAGTGAAATAAAACCCAAAGCCTTGAATGCACTGCAGGGCGGTAGAAATTCCCCATACTAATATGAAAAATAAGAAGTGTTGTAAAAGCAAAGCAGTAGGAGGCCTAGCAGGCAAAACACAAGTGGTAAAATTAATACTGAAATAGGTGCTGGAGTAACCGCAAGAAGAGCTTAAGAGTCACAGATCTACGTGGTAAACTAATATATACAAATTTCCCTACTTAAGGGAATGAGAATTCCCTTCCCAAAGCTGGATGAAAATAGACCTTCTTTGACACAATGTTCTGTAAAGATCTTTTTCACCTTTGGAGAAATGCAAACAGGCAAATTTAAACATAAAACATTACTCAGCCTAAGAGAATTGAGTTCTGGGTGAATGGATGGATGAATATAGATAATATATTATTCAGAATATTATAAACTTGATTTTTGGCTAAAAAGGAAATAAAGACTTTTTTGTTGAGCTGGAATGCTGATGTACTTGATGAAACTGTTTCTAAGTTAGAAATAAATCAAGTGAAACAATCTGGCCATTGTAAATGCGCTAATAACTGTCTGTACAATTTTGATAAAATTCTTCTATGTTGCCAGTGTTTTAATTTGTTAACTAATGTGGCTATGATGACTAGAAAATGACTATGTGAAGTACTTAAACAAGAGGTATAGAAAGCATGTTCAAGGAGGTGGCTCTTCAGAGCACTTTCCTCAGGCATGCTTCCAGATGCTGTGCTACCCTGCTTTTGCCAGGCTGTGTAAGAGGAAATAGCAGTCTTAACAACAAAAATATTAACTGCACTTTTTGATTTCTTTCTAAGAAAGCCTATAATTTTCAGTAATAGTTTTGGTGTGACTAAGAGACAAGCCTAGCACAAGTCTTTTCAGTTGAAAGTCTGTATCTGTGCACAAAGTCCAAAACACAGATCTGTCTAATAAACACGGATAAAGCCCTAGTTGTACTTATCCTGCATGTACAGTTTTGCTCAACAACAAGCCATAGCGCAGAAGATCTCACTGGATTACAGATGGCAAAGCTTCCTTGCACATTTCACTTCCATCTCTTCCCCTCCTTCTTTTTTTTACCCTATGTATTGCAAACATTATCTGATAGGAATTTCAGTGTTAGCCTTACCTTTTAGAGTTGGCTGAATATTTAAGCAACAAAACCTGTAAATGGCATTTTAAGAGAAGATTGTGCTTTGATTGTGAGACAGGATTTCAGCGAACTAATGTTGTTTCTCCCAGTCCCAAAATCATGCCTTTGATCATCCCTGTCTGCTACTTCTGATGCATTTTCCCCGATCTTACCCTTCAAAATCTGTTACTCCACCAAGACATCATTAAGATCTTTGAATGTGGTGTCTTCCTTGCAATTCTTCTTTATCAATTTCCACCTTCCCTCTTTTCTGACATATGTCTCTCATATGTTGAGATTTCTGGAATTTGATTTAGTAATTTCTTCATAGTGGAAGTCATTCACTTCTTGAATCACTCATGTGCATGTGTGTTTCCATGAATATCTAACTACAGCAATAATTAAAGGGGTAAATAAAAAAGATGGACTGCTGAAGTAATCTGTGTTGTTAAACAGCTTAGATAGTTGGAATAACTCAGTAATATTAAAATGACAAAGAACAAAACCAATACGTAGACTGGAAGATGTCCTCTAACTATAAAGGTAAAGAGTGTTAGCGAAAGGATGACTTGAACTACTATTAAAAAAAAAAAAGAAAAAAATGGCCATGCTAGTACAGGTCATTAACCTGCTATAGAGTTTGTTGTGCTAGATGTCATGTAGTCTGATGGGCGTGCCATCCTCTGGCAAATTTACATCAACACTAGAAAACAGAGTTAAGGTCAGCCTGAAGTGGGCTGACAGAGGATTTAGAAAACTGGAGCATATTGCTGATTTGCTTGCTTTGAATATTCTGTCAAAGTAGACTGTGATGCCACTTTGCTGGCACTTTTTATCACTTGCAGGTGTAAGATGTAAAGATGATTGTTCTGAATTCATAGAAGTCTGCTGGCATGACACATACTGAAATGTCCTGGTAGTTGTCACAGTGTAATTATGTCTTGAAAAAACAGACAGATAAAATCTCTAATCAAAAATGCTCTTAAAAACAAATCATATAGGACCCCCAAAATAGTAACTGAGGGCTAGGCACCTAAGAAATACAATTATATCCAGGAAATCTTATCTAAAACATTATATAAACCAAATAAAACAGATATAACTCTGAAGAGCCCATTCAATGCATAATATCTCCTAAAGTGTCATGCTTGAGAGTTTTTGAAGTGAAAAGGTTTTTAAATCTAATTTAAACTTGGCTAAATCCAAGGATCTTCCAAGGTCATAAGAAAAGCCCCAAAACAAAAGTAATGAAACTTTTATGTGAAATTCAACATTGAGATATAAATTAGAGTATGAACTTAGACTTATTTTAATTTCTAATTAATATATTTCTCAATTTCTCTTCCTTTATAATAGCTCAGACTATTCTCTGACTCCTGTTCTCATAATTCTTGGTCCATTAAATAACTGTCTTTCAGCATTTTTCATTTAGTTGGCTGAACTTTCAGCTACACTAACTTTATATTAACAAAATAGAATCAGTCATCAGTACTTTTGACTCCTGCTTTACAAAGAGCATGTTCCTTGCCCACGCTTAAAACTTTCCTTGAGGTCTTCAAAGAGCTTTGCAGCTATTATTGTTCAAAATGTAAAATAAAAAAGACATTTTGAATAGCCAAGCTAAAAGCCCATTTACTGTACTGTGAGGACCACATCTTCTCAGCTGTGGGTATTTGCCCTACGGTTAGTTGGTTGCAGCTTTTGTTTTTTCCCTATTTAAATTCTTGGAAAACTTCATTGCTATGAGGGCTTAGACAGCAAGGGAGCTGCAACCATGAAGCTTTATTTACATAATGTGATATACGGTAATAAGATCTTGAGTTTGCCTCTCATTCTGGAAAGAAAATTAATATACTTTGTTCTTTCCTCCAGACCTCCTCATCATAGCACCATTGTTAGACTGATCATACGGAGCTAGTTCTGCCCTGGCTTGTCTACGTGGTCACAGCAAAAGGGGAAGGAATAAGGAGCTTTCCCCTGTGACACATGGGTTGGATGGACTCAAAGCCCAGGTGCTTGAGGGAATGCAAGCACTGTACCATAATTGCTCTTCTGGGAAGCCGGGGTGGTCCAAGGAGGGTGGGTGCAGCCAGAGGCACAATGCAGCAGCCTCTGTAGCACTTACCATGTCACTGTGCATGACAAGTATCAGAGTACATCCAATTCATGCCAGCAAAACTCTTTCAAATACAAGTCTATGCCTTGAGGGCATGATCTAGCTCTATATAATTATTTCTTTCTAGCTGTATTATCAGCATGCAAGTTTCTTTATCCTGACTGGCCACTCTAACTCAGCCTTGAATGGCGCTTGTGCCCTGAGTTTCCATGTGACCAGGTTACAGGGAAACTCAAACAGCATGCAAAGGAAGAGCCAAAAGAAGATAAAATCACACCATTTTTCAAAAGCCTCCATCTCATCCATGAAGTGACTGGGATACAGAGAAGTTCATCAACTTCCGCAAAGAGTGAAGGCGTACTTGACTAGTGCAGTGCAGTCTCATGTGGATTGCCCCAAGCTAGCCCCAGGCAAACAACACATCTACACAGCACTGTGTGGCAGACCTCAGAAGTACTAACTGTGAACCTGAAATCAGCCCTGTCAGAGTTATGCTCAGGCTTTTTAGCTTAGCCAGTCTGCAAGGGTAGTTAGCTAAGACACTGTGCTGTGACTAGACTGCTCCTGCTACCAGGGCTGTCCTGTTCAGGACGGCTAAGGGATGCATCTTGGCTTCATTTCATGGTACAGACTCCTCCTGTCATTCACATCTAATTTTGATGAGGACACAGGTTCCCTGAATACTACCCATTTACTCCAAGTACCACCAAGATTTCCTGATGGTGATGAAAAGGCAATTAATAATCAGGGTATCACTGTGCTGCAGGCTTCAGAGAAGCAAAGAAATCAGCAAGCAAGCTGTAAACAGTTTAGCTCAAGTATCAGAAAGAGTCTTGCCAAGTACTGCAGATCTCAGCAGGGGATCACTTAGAGGTCAGGTGCTCTAGCAGGCTGTGGTGCAAAGGCAAACCAGGTTCAGGCACATGAGGTACTTGGCCCCCTCTGCGCTGCTCTGTACTCTCCAGTTGAGGTTATGCCCCAAAGATCAGACTCCTGAGAGCAGGACTGCCTCTCCATCGAGTGGACTGTATAGACAACTCAGAACGTGCCCTTAAAATCTCTACCACAACTTCCAATATTTTCCCATTAGGGAACCGGGAAGGAAATGGAAAATCCTATGGTAGATTAAGGAGCTGTTTCATCCCACACTTAGTGAAGCATTCACTGCTCTTGGTATTTTTCTTAATGTGTAGAATATAATCAGTTTTCAGTGCTGGCTTTAACTTACTTAGTTGTGATAGGATAGGAAACATCATCAGTCTTTGAAAGCACCAGCGTGTAATCATCTCCTTCTGATCTTATTTTTCCTTTTGATTATCCGGTCTTTTTTCCCTCTTGTATAAACTTGACCTGGAAAAAAAAATGAACTCTTCCATAACACAAACACCTGACACCATCATTGACTTCTAAAAAATTCTGTCTTGAGGAATTTCAATTTCTTTGTAGGATAAGTGCAGTTTATCCTTGACTTTTACTTTCAGAATATTTATGTGTTAGTTTAGGGCTAAATCGACAAAGGACCCTAAAGCTCAGCTTACTGTCTATCCTGCATCTTGTATTCAGCCCCTCTTTCCCCATATGAAACAGCTTAATGATTAGCAAATGCATTGAAGTTCAGATCTTCGTGACCCCTGGTTGCAGTGTTAACCTGTGGGCTATACCTCACTCTGAAGCTACAGTATGAAATGGTATCTCACAGTACCACCTGCTGAGTTATTGTGCTCCTCATGGTATGATACAATCAGGCCAAGGAGATGCTCTGAGCCCCATTCTGCACAGCTAGAAAAGTCACACAGGAAAATTAAGGCCAGCTCCTACCTAGTCCAGGGGCCACTGGACCTTCGATGAATGTTTGCCACCTTAGGGACTATGACACTTATGGTGGAGCTGGGCCAGCTCTGGTAGGGAAAGGGTGCAGAGCTGAACGGGGCTAGTCAGAGAAAAAGAGCCTAAAGGTACTTTCTTGAAGGCTTCCTTCTTCTGCACAGCTATTGAAAGCTCAGCATCAGTCTGATCCTTGCCTTCAGTCTCCCAGACTATTGCCACAGCAAGGCTAAGCATGAGGAAAGTCTATAGAACTAGATGGCTGTGGCTGTCGTCACAGCAGTGATGGTCATGGTCAATGGCAGTTAATCTTAGTTTGACAAACAGCTGCAGTTCTTACGACTTTCAGGGTTTTTTTTTCTGCAGAATTTTATAGATTTTTCTTAAAACAATTAAAGCAATAATTATATTATAAAAACACTTTACAAGATAATCTCCTCTTCAATTTCCTTTAATTTTTTTTCTGAGGAATTACCACGGGTAACATAGGAAATAGGTAGTTGAATTTAATATCTATTACCATTTTGCCAGCCTGAACTCTTTCCCAGGGTGACAGATTTAATTTCTCACACATGGCTTATATTGTTTTTAAATTGAATAATAAGTGGCATGATATTGTTTCTTACTGTGGCATCTAAGCCATTATTTAGCAATATATCCAAAGTATTTCATCTGAATTGATAGCCATTAAAATTTTCAAAGCAGAACCTCAGCAGGGCTAGATTGATACAGCATCCCTGGAATCAGCTGTGCCATGCTGACTCACACAAGCTTAGGATTTAGCCTGTGCTATTGCTATCTTTTCTCTCCTCTCACCAGATTTTAGCACATTTTTCTTATCAATGATCTGGACCAAGGCATCGAAAAAACCCTGTGAATTCATTATAAGCAACTCAGTGAGCTACGCAAGGGGTGACATGTCATTATGAATTTGCGCAGAAGACAATAGAAGCAGAAGGTGTTCTGCTTCTTTCCAGCAGCACTCAGCAGCTCATACAATTTAGGCTGCAGGAGAAACCTTTGTTCACGTAGCTGCCAAGGGCATATTTAGAGCTAATTCCAGAGACGGCAATGTTAGAATAAATCAGAGCAGGAGAAAGGGGGATAGCTCTCGTGAATGTCTCTTTCCCACACAAATTTGAAGGCTAATAAGCATTACATAATACTGGTGCTTTCAGTTCAAAATCAAGTAGTTTAATTCACCTCAGAAATACCAGACCTGGATTAAAATCCTCAACTGTGGATATAAATACTTGCTTTCTGCACAAGTTAATGGCTTTTCTGCTTGCAAGGGTAGAGGAAGTTTAAGAAGGTCATAACTTCCTACTAGCTATATTAAAAGAGGGTCACTTGGAGGTGCTGCACATCCCAAAATGAGTTGCAAAAGTTCATAGGAATCCCTTGATAATGGCATTGCCCTTTGTATTTCCATGATGCTAAATTTTAGTTCTGTTTTCCAGAACGGAAGTTTCTGGCCTATTATAAAATGGATGTGAAAATACAGGTAGCACAGAGCAGAGTGTCTGATAGCTAAGCTTGAAAGGAGTAAGCTGCTACAGCAGAAAACAGGCAAAACCTAAAATAAATATATAGACTTAATAACAAGTTAGTCCTTTACACTTGTGTTGCATTATTGGGAACTATCTGACCAAAATCTTTTTGGCTCAATTTCTGAGAGGAAGGTTGTGCTAACACAATACGGATTTCTGCCCGACAAACAAGCTTTTTGTTTGTCGGGCAGACAAGTTCACTTGCAGACTATCCCAACCCCACTATGGTGAAATTAAGGAGCTACAATTTTTAACACTTTAATTATTTTAGGCACAGCAGCTGCATCAGTGGGAACTGTACTTCTGTACTCCCCATCCCTTCCTCTTGCAGCCTTCAACACACACCTCACAAAGACCCTACAGCAGCACTCAATGAAAACAGAAGTGAGGGCCAGCCTGTGATGTTCTGCTGAAACTGTTGTAATTTTTTCTCAACCTGGTAAAGCAAAAGACAGCAGGTAAAGAGGTTATAGATGGGGCAGTTGCTGGAGGCATGATATGTCAAATGGGAGAATAGCACTGTGGGGTTGGTGATGGAATTCAAGTATTTATCTCCTCAAGACAATAGTAATAACATCCATTGTCTCTGCTTATCCAGATCATTGAGCATATGCCTCATGCAAGAAACTGCCTGTTCCTTCTTCAATAGAAGGTAAGAAAATGCTTTCTTATTTCACCAGACTTAGAACAGCATTTTGGAAAATTTTATACAGTCAATGTGGTCAAGGTGAGAAACATTTTGAGGGTTATATAGAGGAGTGATAGCAAGATTTAAGGAAGTAATTACTAAAGGATGTAGAGCGTGTATCAAAATATTCTAGAATGTGTAATCATAGGACAGACGCGCTGGCATTTAAAAAACTCTTAAAGGTACCAACACACTTGCATAAAATCTACTGGAAGACAATGAAAATGTGTACATATTAATAATTAGCTTCATTTTGGGAAGTAAATTACTCTCCAGCACCATTGGTAGGTTAATAAATATTTTTCCACTAAAATTAAGCCAGTTCTTTCCAGTAACAGACCTCTTCTGCCCAGAGAGGTTGTCTACTTTGACTGTGGCAAATTGAACAGTGAGCTACCCAGATTTTAGAGCTCACGGTAGCATATTTACTTTAGCCTGGGGCTGTGCAAATGTCAAGAAAAATAGCCATGTCAAAGCCAAAAGAAGTGCAACAGAACTTCATTGCTAACTTAACTTGTCTCAGACAGCTGGCCTCAGTTTACCATTGCTGAGTTCAGGGAGATTTGTTGAGGGCTTTTCGTGCAGCTGGCAAAGCATGTTATAACACATTTATATACATTTATAATCAGTGTCTAGTACTGCTATAGAGGAGTTGGTGCTAAATGGAAAAAAAAAAACATTTTGAAAGAGAAAAATAGGGTTGAAATACATAAACGATGAAATAGAAATGCAGTATCTTTGTGCTTTCATATTTGTTGGGTTATAAGAATGCATCCAGCCTAAACTGTAATGAAGTTCCCCCTCAAACCATTACTAGGAAGTCCAGCATATAAACAAGTATACTATTCATAATCCAAATTTCATAAAGTTCCTAAAGTAATTGGAAAATAGACAGATTTACCTTGAAGAGTCTGCAGTCAGGGATCTAAGTACTCACCAGAAATTCCTGGCTTCGCTTCTTCAGAGCATTCAAACTCCAAGAACACATCTACAAGAAAGCATAGGGAAAAACTTGAACATGCAGTGAATCAATAAGAAGCAAGGAAGAAATGGCTGTGAAGTAAACTAGGAGATATGTGGATTAATCTGGCACAGAAGTTGGTATGGTTTTTTCTGCTTGAGGTTTACTAGCTGAAATTGGAACTGAACATGGAGTCTCCTGTGGGGTGTTTAACCTTCTGGAATCCTATTTATCTCTGTGAGTAAAATGTTCATTTGCTTCTACAGGAAGATCAGTAGTTCAGAAGATTAGCTACAGGCTGCCATGATTCATTGATGGTGGAAGAAAATATACCAGTTTGAAAAGTAACTGATTTTTAAACATGATTTACAAATACAATCAAAGTAAACCTCAAAATAAAAAGGTCATTGTGCAATCAAAATCTAGGAAATCTCAAAGTTAAACATGGAATTTTTTTCATATATTTTTGTTGTTCTATTTAGTGGTTTTGTTTTATTCCTGAAGGAATAATTGATAAAATCAAAACAAAATCACAAAGGGTTACAATGTCAATTAATCTGGCTTATATGTAAACTTTGACCCCATGTTAGAAACCCCAGTAGTTATAAGGGTTACTAACGCACAAAGAATTACCTCCACAGTTAAGAGCAAGCCTTTCTGACCTGTGTGACTGAGGATGTTCATGTACACCCTTGGTCCCTGCCACACACTGTAACCAGAATCCTCGCTATTAAGCATCTGTCCACCTCCTCCAGTTAACTGGTTGGGGTATGGATAGCAATCTGAGATTGCTCTTTCTTCATCCCTTCCTGATGGCACAATGCATTAAGGAGAAAACCATTGTATTCTTATGATTCCAGGGCAACAACTGCCTTTTGCTGAGCAGAGGAACTTCTCTTCCTTCTGAGCTCATAGGACAATGAAGCTACAAAGCACAATCTGGTCATCTTTGTGGAAGCAATGCAAGATACAGAGGAAAGAATTTGCAATACTGTTACACTCAGACCTTCTTTTTCTTTTTTCCTTCTGAAATTTGATGAGATGATCCTAGGAAATTATGTGTTTATGTTAACGTAACATTAACGTTGATAAATCAAGTTCTCAAATGTCATGAAATGCGGAAGTCAGGCTGAAGGCTCAACCTTTCCTATGGCTCTTTGCTTCTTTCTTAAAATATAGTCTGTCTTTATGGTCTTATAAATTATTTCTCAGACTACAGAGGAGTTAGTGTAACACAAACTGGAATTCTCTACAAAGCTTTATAAATAGCAAACGCATGACAGAAAATGCTGTGCAGCTGGGCTGTGTAAGGAAAGTAGTAATTTACTCACACATATGTCCTTCGTTGCATTTCAGTTTGGTATGTTCGTCTCTCTGTCTTCATCACCTCTCTGCCATTATTCATGCAAGGGGATTTTGGATATCATTGGTATTGTGGAAGTGGTGTCCCTCCCAGAGATACTGATATTCATCTGTAAATGAATGTATTCATATGTGAATACAAGTATTCATTTTTTTCAGCCAAGACTGCTGGATACTGGTAAGAAAATCTTCAAGGCCTTCTGCTTTCTGGATAGCCCTGACTGTAGAGATAGCATGGCTGCAGTAAGGCAGAACTCTGTGCAAGGTTGCATTTGTCTGGGATCTCCCTTACAGCCACAATAAACATCGATTGCTTGATGGTAACCATCCTCAAGTGTGGGCAAGGAAGACAATACTGATAATTTGCCTTACTGCCCCTTCCTCAGGCACCAGTCGCCCCACATGACATCATTTTTCTTCCTTCTCTGAGTAAAGCCCTTGCAGTGCAGCAGAGGAGGTATATTATAAATGAAGCTGTTTCACACACACATGTGTACGCAGTTTCATATGAGGAGGATGTCATGTAGGGCTCTATCTTCTGCCAGCATCCCAGCCCAGCATTGGTGCTGTTTTCCCCACAATCTGCCTCAAGCTGGGAAAAGTACCATGATGGAGGGCAGACTGCATGACTGCTGACATGGGTGTGCAAAATATCTCTTCCATGTGCATAACAAAAACTGTGTTGAACCATGAAGATTTGTTTTTCAAAGCAGCATATTATATGCTGAATGAATGGCAAAGAACCTGGAAGATGACATGCTCTGTGATAAGTCTTATGCAAACAGTATTCTCAAGGCTCCTTCAGAAATATATCTCCTCGTACAAGAGGGAAAGAGACTCGTACAAGAGGGAAAGATATAAGGATAGATACAGACTGTCATATATGGAGTTTCTAAAGATTGATTTTGTATTATCATTGTTATGTAGTTAATTTAAACAAAATATTTCAGCCGAGCCACCTACTTTGTCATGTAGGTAACTATTGAGTAAAATTTCCAGGCATTATTATATTTTAGTCCTTTTCTTACAGAGTGAAAATACTTCTGCCTTTAAATGGAGCAACTTCTGCGATCTACCAGGGGAATGCAGAGCACACAGAAGCAAACTGGTTTAGTTTCCACCACTTTAAAAAATGTAATTGGAAACACCTGAGACATGGTGATTCATGAAGATGACAGCATCATAAGATTGCCAGTAAAAAAAGCTTTGTAGCATGACATTTATGGGGAGATTATATGGAGGACACCAGAGGACATGATTCCTCCTTCAGTATTGATCCACTGACACAAAGCCTCTTTGGAGACAGGGTGGTCTGCAGTCTTTAACCTCTCTCCCCCTCCACACCAGGATCTCTGTGTCTGTGGCTTCACCCTGGGGCCAAGGAGTCCCCGTTCTGCCTTGCATCGAGGTCAGCCCACTCCCAGCAGCACTGCCTTGGTGCAGAATTGGCCTTACGTCTGAAACACAGAAAGAAAGAGAGGAGAGGTTTAGATACTTGTAGCAATCAGATCTGTTTTGTGTACCACCAGCCTTCCCCTGATCATTGTCTGTGAAGCTGTCAGGAGATAAATAGTATTTGAGCAGGCTGCACTTTTATTTCTCAGGATGTGAACAAGTATAGTCCAAATGATATCCTGGATATACCCCATCTAATTATGAATATATGATGTTAGAAAGAAGTCAGCCGGTCAAGGTTATTACCCTGGGTAACATCTACTGATATTTATCAGGCTCCTGACAGCAAATTTCATCACTCAGATAAGCACAGTATTATTAGGTCTATGACTAAGCACTCTTGAAATTTGGATACCTTTCAGTCAGCTACTTATCTCTGGATACAAGAAGAAATTTTACAATTGTGCCACTGCACAATTGTCCCAGTTTTAAATAAATTATTTCAACTTCAACTAAGGATACAATGCATACTGCTTTATAGTAAGTGCTGCTGCATGCACATTTTCAAGTAGTCTCAGATTATTCTTTGTGGAATTATTTTTACATATTGTGCATATGACTGTGTACTTGCCCTGAGGATATATTCAAGGTGAAAACTTGCTCTAAGTGACATGTTTTGCATTTTGCATCTGTATGGGAGATCAGGAGGGAGAAAGGGACCTCCAGGTGTTGGGGGAAGCCACAGAGCCTGTTCCAGTATGGCAGCAGAGTTTCCCCCTGGACTAGCCAGGTTGAGATCAAGTGAAGAACTGGTAGACCCTCCTCCACTACTGTCACACACGGGTGAAAAGAACAAAAGCCTTTGCATTGTGAGAGGAAAGGATGCTTTACCACAGAAATGAAGTGTCACAAATTACTTCCTGTTCCTCCTGTGCAGTGAGGCCCAGTGTTTTGGGTACTTCCACCACAGTCTTCATTTTGGGCATTACCCATGGCATGATTTAGCCTAATGTGAACTGCTCCCTGGCAAGCCAATTTTTTTTTACATAAACTGTTGGTATATGATAATATTATGTTTAAGTTCCCTTCCATTAAAAGCCATTATTTGCATCTTAAATTATTTTAGACAGTTTCCTTTAACTAGATTTAACATTTACATTGTGATATATTGCAAATGACAGCTGTTGGAGAAACTTTTTCCCCCAAGAACTATATTTCCTACCAGCCAGCTAACCTCAGAATTTTGGGGAATTATTATACAATGTTGTTTCCAATCAAAATAAATGTGTCAGTTTTCCTATAGGCAGTGGCATTAAATAACAGTTACATAGCTCAGTCCTGTTCCCACTAAAATTGGTGGCAAAACTCCCACCGACTTCATGGGAGCAGGATTTAGATCATGGCTGATTTACTTTAACATTAATAGAAATTATGGGTTAACCTCTAAAAGTAAGGCCACGTAAACCCCCAAAGACCTAGATATTTAAAACATATCACTTGCATCCACTTAGACGTCATTCTGTATACTTTTAGTCTCCCCTTCATATGCTTTCATTAATCACACAGAAATGCTTGTGAATATAGTGAAAACAACTGGAATAATTGATGCTTGTTTTTAAGGGCAATTGCAATCAGCAGGAAGGGGAAGTTTATCTACTCCCCTTTCTCTAGACAAGGAAACCAATCTTTTGAAGGTTAGCTGCCAAAGTAAAATCCAGAGAGGGGTTTTCGCATGTTTAACCACACCTATGCACAAACTTAAAACTCCCTTATTGTCCCCCTAGATCCAGAGGTGTCTGAATTACCTAACCTCTTAACATGCGATCTTCTTGTGCCAAAAAAAAAAAAAAAAAAGTGTTTCCAGCTGTAAGATATCTGGTGTGCCATTTTTTTTTTCAGAGATTGTTGCTGGTTTCAGCTCTGCACCAAGCTTTCCCCAGTCAGTTCTGCCATTCCCCACCCTAAGGAAGGTGTGCTGAGAGAACTCTCTTTACATGGAGAGGCCCTGCTCTAAGGAAATATGTACATATTAACCCACACTGAGAGGGTGAGGAACCTCTCCATGCAATTCCTCCAAATCCTTTTAAGAAATGGACTTCCCTTAGGAGAGTGCCTCCAGGTTAATTCTTCCAGGTCACCACAGAAGCTTATGGAGGACAGTGTTACTCAATGTGAGCTAAAAGTTTCAGGGCACTCTAACCGTTAATTCTGCATAACACCTCATTTCTTGCACTAATCCCAAGAGACAACATTCCTCCACAGCATGACTTCATCCCTGTTTTTTTCAGGCTTCAAGGAAAGGGATGGCTATTTGTTTCAGGCCCAAACCTACAGTAAATATCAATATTTCTTGCCTGACTCAGCTGCTCTACTTAGTGTATTGATCTGCCCTTGTCTTCCCATTCCTATTCCTGTGCACTGAGGGTGGACAAATAAGCAGGTTCACAGCATTTATTTATGTCAGCTCACCCCAACACCAGTCCCAGGGGCACAACAAGAATTCTTACTTCTTCCCTTTCCTTTGCAGGGGTGCAAAACGCAAATCACAGTCTAGCCTGCCACACTCTGCTCAATGTTTATGAATAAAATATGTGAATGTAGAAATCTCAGAGTGTTACTGGAAAGGGCACATGGGGTGTAACTTGCCTGCAGTCCTTCATGTCATTCTTACCGCCAGCTGCAGAAGAGCCCACAACTTCTCTCCTTCATAACAGCTATACCCTGCCGCAGTTGGTGGCACAGTTACAAAAATGCAATCTCTTATCCCACCATGCAGATCACTTACAGGAACAATGTTAGGAAAAGTATAAGAAGAAAAAAAAATCAAGGTGTGGGTTTTTTTTCAGATTTGAATCAGTTAATAATATTACATTCCTATCTTAGAATATAAATTCTTTGTTATAACTAAGCAAGCTGTAATACATGTTTTTTAAATGTCAGAAATCCCTTCTGTATCCAAACAAATAAAGAATAATACTAATAATTTTTCTGTAACAGTAGAAGAGATACCCGAGGCAATAAAATACTGTGAAAGGATGTTTTCTTCACCAAATTTTATAAAATCTTGAAGGCTTAGTGGAGTCCCATTCTTTTTCCATATATATTTAGAGAAAATGAGGAAAAGGGATATTTTTGTTATTTTCAGGTGCAATCTTTTCTTACAATTCTATGAAAGTTTCACAGTATGCCAGAGAGAGTTTTTGCCCTTAAAAAAATGCAGTGACTGTGTAACTAAATAACGCTACCTCTCTGGTCAAAAAAAATAATCACTGAAATTGTAATCAATCATCGAAAGCAAAATTAGAGATAAAAATTATCCCCTTTAAAAACATATTGTACCAATTCTGTTCCACAATTATTATAAGTCAACACAAGGGAAGGAGCGTAAAACAGACATGAAATAATAACAAAACCCTGTGCATTATAATTACATATATGATAACAATTAAAAACTCTCATGTGTTGGGTAAAAAGCTTGTACTGGACAGAAAATGTGCGTAGGATTAAGAAGAGGGAAGTCATCTCTTTATCAGGAAAAATGTCAGTGAAAATTCAGTGCTTTCAGCCCCTGGAGTTTCATTTTAATTTTTCTGTGAAAAAAGCAGACTACTCTTGATTTACAAGTCAAGTCCTTCTACAGGGGAAGAAAAACCAAACCAAAAACAAAACAAAAAAAAAAACCTCCTCAAAACATTTAAAAAGAATATTTTTATATTTTTTAAAATTTTATAGTAAAAAGCTATCCCCCTTTTATTTACTATTCTACAATGTACTACTATTAGTGCAAAAATACCAGGACACTTATAACAAGAACTGGTTGTAGGATCATTCAGGTTCTGCAAAACACTAGTTCCTCATCATACCAATGTGACTATAACTGCTTATAGATATCACTTTGTATTTATCTTTGTGATCTTCTTAATTTTAGATGGTAAGAGAGAAACCTAGCAACTTTTAAAACTGTGAGCTACTGCTACAGACTTAGAGGCTAGTCATAAAGTGCAAATATGGTAACTAACAGGGGGCCCAGAATTAACCATGGTGATACAGCAGATGCTTCAAAATACAACGTTTTCCTTCAATTTAGGATTCAGAAATTCATTTAGAAAGGAGAGATGAGAAACCAAGATTTCCCACTCTTCTCAATTATTGAAGCATCTTGAATGTCAGTGGAGCTATGTATATTTAAATTGTTGAGTCTTTAGCACTACTTTCTTTACGATGAAAACAACACTTTTAGTTTAACTGAATGCAAAATGATTCTGTACTCTTTCTAAGTCAGAAAATAACATGAAACATGGCTCCAAAAGAACTTTTCACTTAGTCTTAACATGTAGTACCTGTGTAATCCAGATTTAACAGTATTTATTAGACTTCAGTTAATGTTTCTATAGGTAACAACCAGTTAGTGTGCTTAGTCATCAATTCACATTATCCTCTTCACTGTCCATCAAAAAAAAAAATTATAAATCAACCCATATTTGCAATGGGATGGAGTAATTGACATCTCCCACCAGTAAAGGGAGCTGAGCCTTTACTGGGCCTTCTGAGAAATATTTTATCCTAAATATATTTTTTTCTACAAATTTTGTGTAATTTGTATAACATATTCTATTATTTGCAAAAATTCAGAATGTAGCACTGATCCTAGCTTTTCTACTTTCAGGAAACTCCTTCTCTAAATTTACTCAGAAATTGCAGTAAAATATTTCCCTGGAAGGCCACAGATTTTGGGAGCCACAAACAGCCTGTGGGAAGCTGGTCCACACAGGATCTTACACAGGACAATTTCACTGTTCCTGCACTTAAGATGATTCTAGCCCTTCCCTCCAGTCTGCATTCATTCAGATGAAATGACCAGAATGAGGTTTGATCAAACAGAGGGAGTCCCCAAGCCTGCATCAATCAGCTAAGTTCTACAGAACTAAATGAGCCAGTTTATCCTGGCTGAGGTACTGGCCCCTAATCTCTATAAAAGAATTAATCTGCACATTTGGTACAATAAAACCCAACAAAGCAGTGAAATTTCCATTTCTAAGTTGATAGGTCTGGGGAGGTTGGTCATGGATGGAAGCAGCCGTGATCTCAGTGCCAGCAGGCAAAGGAAGGATTCTGGTGCTGTGGCTTGGTGTTATCCTACGAAAGGCAGCATGTGATGCCCTGGGAAGTATTAACCTGGAGGGTGTTGTTTCTTTTATATCTCTGGTAGAGCCAGATCTCCATGTGTGTAAACAAACCTGTAGCCCAGTGCCAGGTATCTGCTAAGCCATCCACCAAATACAAGCTTTCATGTACTCATTTACGTAGTGTCTGCACTACATTTAAAGGCCGGCATGGATCACCTCAATATACTATCACCTGGAACTTTCTGTTAACCAAAAGTGTTTAACCTTCCTGTCTTTCCTCAACCTAACAAGGAATGTTAACTTCCATAAAGGTGCCTCTCAGCTCACTTTCCTGCATCCTCTGTTTGTAGGTACATCTTGGGAACTCCTGCATTTCGTATTCCTAATATAACTTTTACAAGTGTGAAAGAATATCTGATGAAAGTGCTTTTGTGGTCCTGACTCTAGAGGAAGCAACCATCAGTTACAGGCCTCCTTGTGTCTGGGTTTTGTTCAGGTTTTGTTTATTTATTTTTAAAATTTTGCCTCTGTCATATTTTCCCCATTTCTTCTTCCTTCAATTTCTTCAGTATTAGCAAGAGACTGCTAACAACATTGCTTATTGCTGGTTTTGCTCACAGGGACAACACAAGAACAAAAAACTTGACTAAAAAACCATTAATTCTCCATTAGCCTGTGTTCTCATTTACACCAGGCTTAATTTAAAGTCATATGTGTATTTCAGATTATGCCAGTGTAAATGACTACGCAGGTGTGGAGCCATACAAAGTCTGCCCTAAAAACAGGGATCTTCAGATCATCCATGAACACTGTTACCCAGGAGATCAATTTAAGCACTGACGTTAGAAGAAATAACTGCAAGAGAAGTCTCACCTTGAGTTAATGATCCAACACACAACAGATTTAAAATGTGAAAATTACAGAGGAATAGGTGACTATAGATGAGATCAATTGTGCATACAGCTGAGCAGAAAGAAATGCATATAAATGGACTCAGTATTTCAAACCTCAGGATAATATTCATGGGATTAACTTCAGATAATCTACCTCCTCTAGGACAGAGTGCTAAAGGGTTTTTTTTTTTATTTATTTTCCAGTAAAGCCACCCTTGCATAGCTTGTCACATCAGCACAGTCCCATTGAATTGATTACAATGTGACAAAAACAGCTGTATCACTGGAGGTACAAGGACTGAAATCATGCTGGAAATGGAAAGGAAGGAGCAATTAGTGATGTAGCCCACTAAGTGGTTTAAAGTCCAAAGGGAAAAGGCCCCTGGGAGTGAAAGCAGAAGGTTGATGTGTTTGTTTGTGCCTGAGAGATGCTATGGAGATGGTGAGCTGAGAAGAGAGGTTTATTTGGAGGAAGTGGGCAGTGATGGCTGAGCCAGACCCCTCCATGGGTATAGGACTGGGTACAGAGGTGTTTTCTATGGACTCCCACCCCCTCTACCCAAATTCAGCTGTGGGACAGACAGATGTGGTCCAGACCACACAAGCACGTGGCATCTCACTACTTCACCAGTTTGACCTGTTTTGCCAAGATATTTTACTACTTTGCACTTCAGCCCAAAGTATGAAGCTGCTTCTTTCTGTTGACAGGCCTCCTTCTTCTTCAACTTCCAGTTGAGAGAGCCTGTATTTTCTCATCTGTTTTATACTGATGATTCTATAATTTTGGGAATATCTCTATTCTCAGGGACCATATAGAAATTCTCTAAAGAAAATCTCATTCTCTTTCTTCAATGCTTTCCCTTTGACTTATTTTGCTGTTCTTCACTTTTACAACTTTTGCCTACTTTCACTTTATTTACTCTGCATAGTGTATAAGTATTTCAGCTCATTTTCTTGTACTTTGATCTCTTGTGCTCATTCCCACAATAAATATCATTCCCAAGAACCATAATTTTGCAGTTCTGACTCTCCTGTCTTATTCTTCAATGTCCAGCATTGCAATACTTTTTTCTTTCTTTTCTTAGTTCTCTTCACTTTTCACTTATTTGACTCTTCCTGTTCTCTTATGTGTTCTTGCTCTAACAATCCCTGATCATGTCTCTCCTCTGTTCCACATGCCACTCTATTTTTGTACTTGTGCAAAACAGAGGAAAAAGTTGAAGTTGCCCTCACCTTTCAAATTCTTTTGACATGTTTTAATTTTGACCCCTTTTATCCGATTATGCAGTCCTACCCTATGTCTCTTACTGAATCTAATAATTCTTGTTTTCACAAACTTTTCTGTACCCTCTTTCACCTCCATTCTCTGCCCTTTCTTCAGAAGATTTTGCCTTCATGTATGTTACCAAAGCCACAAGTTCTAATATCAACTTTAAACATCTTTATTCCTGTATCGCCTCTTAAAATATTTTCATCAACTAGTTGTGATGTGAAAAATCTTCTTAATTGTTATTTAAGTATAAATATAATTCAAATAAAAACTTATTGTGAATTAACTTTTAACAGGTGCATTAGGCATATGGTGTTCAATGTAAGATTAAATGGTATTTTGATATATCCTTTGATTTTATAATGAAAAAGAATGCTTCAGTCATTCAGGTTCACAGGATTGTGAATTGACAGTTGACACTGAGGAAAAGAAGGGGGTTTGTTCTACTTTGAGCTTTTTTAAGCAAAGCTCTAGAGATTCCTCTGGGATTGTTGGGCTTGAGACTGAATGAAAAGTTAACATTTATTTCACTCATCCCTAAGCCCCAGCAGAAGTCACAGACTCTTCATATCTGTCCCTGTTTTGCTTTATTTAATACATGTTCTCAGAGGAATATGCTGTCTTGAGCCCGACAGGAAAGGCAGTCATTCCCCCTGCCCAGCCAGAAGCACTGCAACCTGGCACTGAGAGCCCAGGTCTGGTGGTGACTCCTCCTGAAGAAAAGGCTCTTCTCACTCGAGGCTAAGAAGCAGTTAAGCATTTTAATCACAGCAAACAACTGCAAAGGGGTAACCCCACCTTCGAGTATCCTACAGCCTAGTTTTTTGGGAAACCCAGGTAAATACATTGTTCCAGATACCTGTAATAACTTAGATAGGGATCTTCTGAACATCAGTCTAGCCTGCCACTCCCTGGGGGTTTTACTGAGGCAGAAATGCCTGAACTTCACCTAGCCCCATCCATCCTGCCCTGTTCATCCTCCTTCGTGCCACAGCCAAGCCAGGAGCAGAACAGCAGGGCAAAGACCCTGGCAGGGGACAGTTTGGGAACCCCAGTAAGGATGGGCTTGCCCACCAAATCTCGTGGCCAGGGCCTCCAGGTGTCTATGGTGTTCAGTAGGGGGTGGAAAAGAGTCTGATAGTGCTTAAGGGTTGTCCTTAGGAACCTATGCTGGCTTGTAGGTACAGGCATGCTGTATGTGGAACATTTCACAAAAATTACCTCTTTTCTGGGATACTAAAGAATATTTGCCAAAGTGTAACTTAAGTACCTTAAACAATGGGATGATATCCACAGCAAGACTCTCAAAGTAAAACATTTCTGGCTTGGTTGTAAACACTTTCAAACAGGTCTTTGAACAATTAACATTTTGCACTGTTCCAATGAGACAACGCATTTGCTTTCCATTTAATGACCACCCATTCTAAGCCACTAACACAGCTTATTGTTTTTTTTCTGAGAAGCTGTGAACATCCATCTAAAATCTGAGGATGTTGTTTGCTTCAGAAAGCAATGTTTCTGAGGGATATCAGGTTTAGTTTTTTCTTGCTCAAAAGAAAAAAAGTGCTGAAAGTGTTTTAGTGCCATAACTAATGTCCTGGTGCTGAACTTTTCCATCCCATGAAAGTCTAGATTTTCAACCATGAGGGATAAAACTTATTTTCAAGATAATGATGCAGGCTGAGAATTTTTGGTGCTGCAGATTCTTTGAGGTAACTCCTCCTGGAATTAATTTAGAAGAGGACAGACAGATTAATTTTTCTGTATTTTCCAAGTAATTGAGTGTTTTCTCAGTATTTAGAAAAGTCAAGTAGTTATATGCTTGGATTTTGCTATTCATTGACTTTGGGATTAAGTGCTCTCTCATATACAGTATTTCTCAGGTTCTTATGGCTTTTTTATACTATGTATTGATTTACTGTATATTTAATCAAAATTTCTCATGCCACATGTTTTTGCTGTCTGATAGCTTCAGCAAGAAAACTCATTGCAAACCTGTGTTGCCTTAGAATGCAGCCCTCCCTTCCACTGGCAATAGTAATGTTATAAAATAACAGTGATTAGTCTCTGTCACTGTAAAGCACTTAACCCATTTTTGCCAATCCAGCCTCAGTTTCTATGGAAACAGAAGACAGTAACACAGAAGACAGAACTTTTTTTTTTTTTTTTTGCTTTTGTTGAATTTCAGCTGCCTTCCAACTTCATTCACAAAGCCCCCCTTCCTCCATACCCTTTTCTTTAAATCTATAGATTTTAGGATTCGGGAAGATTCAGTCATCTGGGGTTTTTATCTTGCTGCAACTGGTTATAAAGAAAATTTATGGCCAGCAAAATATGACAGGATGGTAGAGTTGGATATTGGAGTCCTTGGTTAATTCACAAAGTGATCTGAAGTCAGTTTCTCAGAGATAAAATGAGGCCTTAATGGAGCCTGTTGGTGCTGTAATTTAGCAGAAGTAGGACAGATACAAGCTATTACCTAGATTATCATTTTTATAATATGAAGATACAAGTGTAGAGATGAATAGAAGCACATACAATCAAATTAAATTTGGATTATTATGTCCTTAGAAGGTTTTTGCTATTTCTTAGAAAATGGAGATACTTATTTAAAGCCATGTGTAACAGATTAATATTTCACCCTAGTGCATTAAGGACTATTGAAAAGATATCTTCTCGATTACATTGCCTTGACTTTAGGTGAGATCCAGAAAGAATGTGTTAAAATTTTAGAAATTAAATATGTCAAATCAGATTAGTTGTCTGTCAGTATAGACACTTTTAAAGGTCACAAAGGTAAACTAGCCACAAAGTCTTATTTAGCTCTCAGTAATGCTAAAGACAAGTGCTATATTCCAAGAATGAAGAAGCTGAGCTTCTTTTCCATGCAAAACTTGTCAACAAATAGAAATGGGATTTTTTCATCAATTTTTTTCTTATCAGTAATTTTTTTTCCAAAAGCTGTTCAGGATAAATTAGATATCCAAAGTAACTGATTCAGAACATTTTCTCTTCAAAGGCTGACTGATCATATAAATCACTAACATAACAGACTGACACATTACCCAGACAATGAAACAGGTCTTTCTAAAACAGAAGAGACTGATTACTTCATGTGGGTTTAATTCTTTTCTAATTTCGCAATACATAAGAAAAATAACAGAACATCAACAGAGCTGGATTGGGAAGTTGAGAAAATCCATTTTTAAAAGTTATTTTTCCTTCTCTGTGTTTTTAAAAAGCATAGTGGCCTGCTGAAACCAAGAGGATTTGTAACTTTTATCATTCCTTTTTCTTATTATCTGCATTTTGTACTATATGGCAATGCTTACTGTGGACTGGGGTTTCTCTGTGACAGGTATAGCACAAATGCATGCCTGTTCTTGCCTTGAAAAGCTGATGACTTCGATTTCAGTGAAATCATCTTGGTGCTCAGGTGCTGTGTTTTGTCTGTTATTGTTGTAAAGTTGCTTGTTTTCATCCCTGACAGGGGAAAATTAAGCAACATAGTCAGTATACAGATGCATTTTTTTACATCCCTGAACAATAATTTATTTTCATATCTGTGCATGTTCCTCCATAAACAGCACATTGTGACACTTTATCTTTGTTTCACTGCTCCTAAAGAAAAGAAATCACATTAAGAAGTGTACTCAGGCTCCCTGTGCTCATTGAGAGCAGCTGCTCTGGGCACAGCAGCACAGACATCCCAGCACCACAGCAGTGCCACAAAACACCGTTCGTGCTTTGCCATCTGACTTAAAGCAATGGGGACCTACCTGCAAGAGCAGCATAACCCCTCTAGGAGTGACACAGTTTTGAAACCACTCAGGTTTTTCCTGAGACATAAAGAAAGCACAGCTCTGGACTTGTCAGTCTCATTCCTTCCACTCCAATACCTTCTTCTGCCTCCCTCTGAGTCTTCTCCACCCACCCATCAATTTCTGCAGTTTGGCATGGTTCATGCTGCTAGCTCAGGTGCCACCACCAGCAACAGAGCAGGAGTCTCACCACCCCAGAAGCAACCCCTGGCTCAGAGCAGCCAGAGCTCTTTGGCACAGCCAGAGATGCCCCAGACCCTGGGGCAACCAACAGCACAATGCTGAGCACTGTGGCACTGGCCATTTCTCAGGCATCTCAGAAGCTCCCCCACTGATGCTGCCAAGATTTAAGCAGCTATTGGCACGTATTTACATTGTTAGCAGCATCACTTTGTTAGCACAGTCATTCTCACTGATGATGAGATGCTGCTTCTCGCACCCTTGTCCCTAACTGCTTTAGCCACCCTGGACCTATGCATCAGAATTGAAATATTTGGATTTTCTGATGAACAAAATAAAATTCATCTTTCAAATATATGTATATGGAGAACAACTAGCTGACAAGATAATCGATGCTCAATAATATTTTTTTTTTTTTACAATGATACTTGTCATCACCATGGACTTTTTACTGGGACCACCAATTAACTTCATAGAGACAAATGAGCAACAAAGATACAATTTTTTTTGCTGCTGTCACCTTGGGACCTATTTCAGCTAACAAGGTAGTAGTGAAACCTTTCAAATCTCTTTCCCAGTCCTCTCAGCTGTCTAGATCCGCAAACTTGAATTTAACCAGAGTAAAGACCTCATCAAATATATTTATTTTCTTCTACAACAGCTAAGCATAACAGTTGGCTTACCTGAAATGAGCCCAGAGTTTCTCATTGGCAGTTTCATAAAGGGAACCATCCATGGTACATTTATTTCTTTTCATAATTTTTATTTTACAAGAAGAAGGATGTCTTTAGAAAGTAATACTATGGGATCTTTACAATAGGTATTGTGCAGTGGTATCAGAGAGTATAATTCTGGGAACAGATTATTAGAGTCCTTCCTCCCAAGTAACACAAAAGCAAATTGCAGAAATATAGGTCTGAAGAGGATCTTGAGAGATTACTTCATCCATCTTTGCACCAAAGCAAAGTGGGATTGAGTGGAGCTGCTCAGTTAAGTATGGCACAAAGACGTGCTTCAGAATAAAAATTGCTATAGGGAAGTCAATATCACATTGCCATGCATTTTTAAGAGTTTCAGTGAAAGTTTCTATCTTAAGGGTAGTAAAACTTGATATATTAAAATTTGTAATGTTTGGGGTAGCTTATGTTTTTATTTAGCTAAGTCTTAATGCCAGTGAAAATAAAACAAGACATACTCAGTAACAGTTAAATAATATGCAGAATGTAAATTAAAAAGGAAAACTGCAGTGACTGACTAAAAATGTAATATTTTATGTAATTCCTTGATTTTATTTACATATTGTGAAATATGAGCATTCTTTTTGTTTATATTTTGTCTGCTGCTGTTTAGATTTGAAAGAGAGATGAGTAGATCAACATAAAATTATAATGAGTGGCAAAATTTAAAATTTAATGCCACCAGAATTTTTAGATTATAATAAAGATTATTTTTAACTGTCTTCTCTTTTTTTTCTGTGGATTCTTATTTTTTAAAGCAATTCAGCACTCCAATTCCTTTTCTTCAATATTCTTGTTTAAAGTACTTGCGACGTGAATAGGGATAAATCTCTGGTGGTTCAAAACTTATCCTACAAGGGTTTTAACAGACGGATTTCAGTACTGAGTGTTATGAGAACAGCCTGCTGAAAACTCATGCCAACTTATAAACAATCCATCCCAGAGGATATCAATTTTCCATCACAATTCCCTGGTGATTTTCAGATGTCAGTATGTGCTCTAGATTTTGGCTCTGTGAATGACTTTGTGTCTCTATTCTGGCTTGTTGGCTCCATTTTTCTTACTCCCCTAACCTTCCTGGGTAAACTATGTGAAAGATAATTTAGGCTGGCAGCTCACTATTACTCCACCCAGTATGTTTCTCTAGCACCTGTGCCCTGTCCTCGCTCATACTCTACATGGAAATTTTAATGATTAGGCTTGTCTCCGTGATTTGAATTTAGAAAGGAGTCAATGGGCTTCCAGAAAGTAAGGCATCTACCTGCACAGAGAGGACTGCAACACCAGTGCTCTCCAAGGATGCTTAATAGCTACAAGTAACCCTAATTAGTGAGAGGAAACAGAAATAAAACCCATCAGGATGGAAATCTGGTGCAGTTTCCCGATCTCTACCTCTTCGAAATATAACCTGAAGCAAAAACTGTAAACTGAGTAGTAATCCTCTTGTGTCCTGATGGATCATGCACTGTGAAGACCACAATATTTTGATGATTTCCCTCCATGTATAAACTCCATCTTCTGTTCCTGTTTATGCTTAAAATAAAAAAGTACTTAGCAGTTCATAAGCCAGAAAACTTGTCCATTACTTCCATTACTGCTACAATAATGCTGTCTTATGTACTATGAAATTATTTCTACAGGAATCTAACTACTATTACAGAAAAACAGTGTACGTATAGCAACAACAAGCAGTTATCAGAAGAGCAGGAGGAAGGTTTAAGAGTTTTTTCACTGTCAGTGTGGCATCAACCAGCTTGGAGCAAACGTCTGAAGCGCTGACACATCACAGGCCACAAATTTCTATCTGAAGTAGGGTAATTCTGGTCTGAGATGTTCTGTCTCCGAGTTCCCTCCACTGAAGGTTGTAATGTCTTTTTTTCGTGGACTGCATGTCATGTTATTTTATTTCTGTCTCCATTTAGTATTTAGAGACCTGTAACAAAATATCATCTTAGCCTAAGCTAGTATTTTTATAATTGTTTAGGCACACTTAAAAAAAAAATTAGGCACACTTAATTATCCCCAACTTGTCTCACTTCCTATGATGGAACATCAGCAGAAGACCTACAGCACCCAAACTGTCCCACATCTCATCAAAACTCTAGTGAAGAATATGAAATAGCTTGTAAATGAGAATTACTGAGTCATGCTCCAGATTGCTGCTCTTTGGCTTGTCATTTTTATGCAACCCAGGAAAAAAAGCATGATAACATATAAGGCAAAGAATACTTTGGGAAAAATATCATAAACCATTATGATCTGGAAGAATACAGGGGAAATCATTGCCAACTTTTTAGAAGCTGCATTTTAAAACGTTTCGGTAGTACTTTTGGAGTTTTCTCCAAGTATTTTTCTTTTATTTTTTTAGACTTTCAAGTCTGGAATTCATCAATGGCCCACAATAGAGTCAGAGATGATCTAGCAAGAAAAAAAAATTTGAAAAACCAAAAAAACCCCTCCAAACCAAACAAAAAACTCCACCAATAAACAACCCCAACAACTAAAACGGAAGCAAATTTTCATCTCTAACTCATGTCAAGAGCATCCTCTAATTTCAGGCTAAATTGCATGTATACAACTATTAACAGTTTCCATTAGAGAGCACTAAATAGCTCAATAAAACATCATCTGCCCACACATTGACACATATTTCTACCTGATTAATTTAATTATCATGCTTTATTAAAATTGAGCAAGTAATTAAAATATACCTTAAAGGTAATCTTTATGTCCTTCACGCTCTACTTACATTTTTTGGGAGCAAAAGTCATTACTACATTTACCAATTGCCTCTATTTCCACCATTTTTTCTTCTTTTTTTTTTTTTTTCCTTCCCTGGCTTTTTAATATATTGTAGTTCTAGACCTAAACAAATAATCCAGGAAACAAGATGTATTGAGTTTGCTGGAAAGGTTTTGGTAGTGGGTGGGGCTACAGGAGTGGTGAGAAGGTGCTAGAAGCTTCCTTCATGTCCGACAGAGCCAATGACCGACTCACCACTGGCCATGGCCAAGCCCATCAGCAATGGTGGTAGCACCTCTGTGATAACATAGTTAAGAAGTGGGGAAAAAAAAAAAAAAGCAAACCACACAGCAGTAGCCAGAAAAGATGAGTGAGAATATGTGAGAAACAACTTTGCAGAGGCCAAGGTCAGGGAAGAAGGAGGGGGAGGAGTAATGTCACCCCCGGCAGAGATTCCCCTGCAGCCTGTGGTGCAACCCATGTAGGAGGTCAGCTTTCCCCCTGCAGCCCATGGAGGTCCACAGAGGAGCAGAGATCCACCTGCAGCCCATGGAGGACCCCGCACCAGGGCAGGCAGATGCCTGAAGGAGGCTGTGGGAATGAGGTCCCTCTGCGCTGGAGCATGGGAAGAGGGTGAGAAGTCCTAAGGACGAAGGAGAAGCAGAAACAATGTGTGATGAACTGACCACAACCCCCATTCTGCATCCCCCTGCACTGCTGGTGAGGAGGAGGTAAAGAAAATTGGGAGTGAAGTTGAGCACGTGGAGGGAAGGTGTTTTAAGATTAGTTCTTATTTCTTCTTATCCTACTCTGATTTGATTGATAAGAAATTAAATTAATTTTTCCCAAGTCGAGTGCGTTTTGCCCTTGATAATTGCTGAGTGATCGCTCTCTGTCCTTATCTTGACCCACTAGCCTTTTGTCAAATTTTCCCTCCCCTGCCCAGGTGCAGAGGGGGACTGATAGAGTGGCTTTGGTGGGCACTTGACATCCAAACAGTGTCAACCCTCCAAACAGTGTCAACCCACCACACAAGCTTTGTGTTTGACCTTATTTTCCTATAAATGCTTTTATTTCTGAGGATGTCGTCATTCAGCTCAAATGCTTAGACTTGGTTCCTTTCAGTAAATGATCTCAGAATTATGACTTAGAAAAAATCTAAGAAAATTTGGATGGTTAGTTAACCTCCTGACAAGAAAGAAGGTAGAAAGATGAAAAACATAAAATTCTACCTTCAGGAAGGAATTTTTTTATTTTTGCCTGTTCTTTGACATTCTTTCCAGAAAACACCTTTTCTTTTTTTTTTTTGCCACAAGAACATGTGTAATACCAAGTGTGCACTTGAAACTCCCTGAACAGGAAGCCCATTAATGAAGTTTAAAAATGTATTAATTAGTTCCTGTAACTGGGCCATCCGTCACAACAAGATTAAAAGCTATGTGAAAAGAGGCATTCATTTGTGAATTGGGAAATACTTTTTTTTTGTCTTTTTAGTGGTTTAAGACCTTATTATTTCCAAAGACAAGAATTTTTTCCTCCAGATACCTGCCACTTCCACTCAGAAAGAGGCATGTACCGTGGGGGCAGGTGCTGTTAAAGAAATAGTATGGCATGTTCTCATTCCATGTTGTTTTTTGAAACAAAAATCCACATTCTGAATGGGTCATAGGCAGCTAATTCCCAGAGAAATTAGTGATATTCAGGTGCTTAAATAATAAATAAAGATATGGTTCTCCCAAAATTTTCAGCTATCTCTGGAATCAATGCTGTTCCCAAATTTTCCACTCCATTTTTTTGTGTTGGACTGAGGCTGTCAGGTTCTCTGCCCAGGCTGAATTTACATCTTCCTGCAGCTTACACCTTGTAAAAATCATTGAGGATATAACTATCAACTTGAGGGAAATAAAACCTGGAGCATGGCATCTAATCAGACAAGAAACAGAATATTTCAAGTAACAATTTAGGTAAACTTAGTCTTGAAAGAGCTGAGTGGATCCTTACATACTTATGGCTTTTGCTCAGCAGAGTTTAACCTTCGTACCTGGCCATTATCAGCAGATAACATTTCCCCAAAGACAGCCTAACAGACAGTACTCAGCCCATAAGAAGGATTTGAACATAGGATTTTAAGTGCTGAGATTGCTAACCTCCACATCTTTAATAAAATAAATAAGCTTCTTGGGTGGTAGCAGCTCTTCAGAGGCTGTCATGTAGAGCTACCAAATCCTGGTGCATCCACCTAGGACTGGTGGCACTTTCATTAGTTGGATAGTCCAAAAAGCTTATACTTCAGAGCTGTCTCAAATGAAAAAAAAAGTTAAAAAAAAAAAACAAAAATAATAAAAAAAAACCCTAAAGTGTTTCAAAGGTGGAAGCTAGTCCTGGAACAAGGTAAAAATGTGACTATCTGTTTATAGGATAAACAGAACTTTGGGAGAACCAAATTAGGATTATATAGCTTCATTGTACATTGCGAAGTACTTCAAGCAGACCAGAGAGCTGGCTGGAAGAGAAGGGAACTTGGCAAGCACTGTACAGGCTATCTGGAACCAGGGATATTTATCATGATCACATAGAATCATAGAATGGCTAGAGTTGGAAGAGACCTTCAAAGGTCATCTAGTCCAACTCCCCTGCAAGAAGCAGGGGCATCCCTGACTAGATCAGGTTGCTCAGAGCCTCATCCAGCCTGGCCTTGAACGTTTCCAGGGATGGGGCATCCACCACCTCTCTGGGCAACCTGTTCCAGTGCTCTACAACTCTTATTGTAAAAATTTTTTTTTCTAATATCTAATCTAAATCTACCTCCCTCTAATTTAAACCCATTACCCCTTGAACCCCAACATAATTGAAGGTCTAAAAAGTATCCACATGCAAATAGAAAATTAAATTACAAATCAACCCTAAAAAAAAAAAAAAAAGCAGTTTCCAGGAATTTTGAGAACCGCATATTTATTGTTGTCCCAGTTTTTGTTATCATTATTTGTAACAAATAAAATCTTAGTCATAAGCAAAAAAAAAAAAAGAAAAAAGAGTTCTGCCATTATTTTGGTAGTTTGCACTTTCAATTAGCAAGGTGTGCTGGAGCAACAAGAAATGGCATTACCTTAATCTCTGTTATCCCTGTCTCTTTTCCACATTATGTACTGTTGAGAAAAGGTTAGTTCACTGAATGGTTCTTATAATATTGTCAGCTTCCTAGATCTGATTTAGATTTAAAATTAATAAAGTTCCCAGCTCTGACAGGTTACAAATTAAAACTGGGAAACAGAATCCTGGCAACTTACACACACACACACACACACACACACACACAAAAGGCAAATAAAAAGAACCAAAAACTTATTTGTAATTATATCTATTTCTTTTTAAACCATCTTGATGACATTTCAGATCTTCATTAAGTTGTATTTTGGGCTTTTGAAAAGCTTGGCATTTAAAACAAGATTGGTGCTGCTTCCCAAGAGAGGTTATTTGGATGAGGCAGCAATAATGGCTAGGCACCCTGTGAAGGTGCATAAGGAGAGTCTTGTAGCCTGGACTAGCAAGGAAGAGTTTATGGTGAATTATGGTGGTACTTACTGACTCTGAAAGGAGAGAAGTTATGAAAGTTTGAAATTTATAGAAAAATGACAGAAAAACAAGAAAATAGTTCCAAAGCATGATAGCTTCAAGTAAACCCTGAAGTTACTGCTTTAGGAATAAACCTGCTGTTGCTCTGTACTATCATGCAGCTGCTCGCTTACCCTTCCTCTCCAGGAAAACTTGCGGATTGAGACAAAGATAGTTTAGTGAGACAGCAAAGCAAGAGATAATAATAATGCTACTACATATATATTTCACTATAATAATAAAAATAACAATAATAGAATACACAAAATAAATTATGCACAATTTCTCACTCGACAACCGATACAGCCCATTCCAAGCAGCGGTCAGGGAATGGAACCAAGAGTGATCTCAGCACGATCCCAAGTGAGAGAAAAAGACTGAGAGAGCTGCTCACTGGCCAAGTCTCCTTATATACTGAGAATGACGTTTATGGTATGGAACACTTCCTTTGTCCATTTGGGCCGACTGTACCGGTTATACCCCTCCCAGCGTCTTGTACCTGCACATTAGCAGAATCTGAGAGGCTGAAAAAGTCCTTGATCTCTTAGCAACAACTGATAACAGCAGTGTATTATCAACATCCTTCACATACTAAATTCCATGCTAAATCTAAAGCACAGCAGCTATTCAGAAAAAAAAATAGCTCTATCCCAGTCGAAACCAGGACATGCTCACTCATTGTTCCCTCTCCTTGTACATTTACTCTGACACAGTCTCTGTTCAGAATTTACATCATCTCTTTTCCCTGTTATGGAAGTAAAAGCCTAATGGCATTAATGATATCATAAGGCATTTATTATAGAATAAGACACTGAAACCAACTTTGAACATTTGGAATTTCTTTTTACTTGCAGATATTTTATTAGAATGTTAGCAATGGGCTCAATAGTTTTAATGGCTTAATTATTTGCCACTGTTTTAGGTTGCAGTGGGTTTTTTGTCTGTTTGGTTCTGGCTAGAGGTTTTTTTGGGGGGAGGGGGGGGAGTTTAGATGACCTAGAGAAATAAGGAGAATAGGCTCTTGATAGAAGATGGATGGCTCTGAATCTATGACAGACCGAAATTTTGGAAAAAAATAGAACCCCTAGTAAAAACCTTAACTCTACTGCAGCTACCCTAATCACTCCGTATGCTTCCTAAATTTGGTACTGAGGATAAATTACAGGGCTGAATGTAAATTTTCCTATATTCTTTGCCTTGTGAATGTTCCACAAACACCAGTTTCTACAGAAGTTGATTTATCCCTCTTCTCATCATGTATTCAGCATGTTACTTAAGCAAGTGCTTATGTATCTTTAATCATATTGCTTTGATGGATTTGGATATAATATTCCAACAGGTTCTAAAAATGTTCAAGTACTTGAGTACTTTAGTGAATGAGGTGATAGAAGCAGGAAATGTAGGCTAGAAATGTATGTATACTACTTAAGTGGCAAAAACTCCACGCAACTATCATCCTTACTCCTATATGTATACCACTATTGAGAATACAAGACTTGACACCTTGGGATTTACCAACACCAGAAGCCAGTCCTGAATATTGCAATGGAACTTGAGATTTCTGTCAGCACACAGCTGATCCCGTGTCCATCTCCAATAAACCAATAAAAAATACACCTTAAGCCTACTAATTGTCCAGCATTGTCTTACATGAATTGGGTCTCAGACTAATTGAACGCATTTCAAAATTCTTTTTTTTAAAATAATATTTTACTTACGTCCAAAAAACATGATGTTGTAAAAGAATCTAATGATTATATGGTCATTCGTGCCATTCAACTATTGCTTCCACTCTAGTGAATCTTAACTATCCTGCCTCTCCCCAAAGCATCATGGATTTCTCACTTGAAGTCAGACAGAGAAAACATTTTATAGGATAGCATGAAATTACTTAATTTGGTTTTATTACACAATGTATTTTTAAATCCTGAAAACATAAAGTTCTATATACAATTTTATTTCCTCTATGTCTATTCATTTTAAGACATTTATCTATCTTTATCTGTTCTGTACATACTTCTACAAATAAATAAATTAGCTATGCTGCTCCACAGAATGAACTAGAGGGTTTGTATTTGCAGGTGCAGTTGCTCAAGAAAAGGAAAACATAATATTGCAAACAGAGGGTTTTGTTGGTTCTTTTAATTTTTTTTTTTTTCATACTGTTGAAATGACATTGTGCTATTGAGTCTCCTAAGCTCCATTACCATACATCAATAACATCCTAGGAATTGATGGGCAGAGACACCTTGTCAGTCATCCTGCCTCTTGCTGCCATAACTTAAACAGATGCCTTACAGAAGGGCTTATTTCAAGAAGGAAATCATGCATCCAAGACAACAGAAGCACTTTTGGAAGTCTGGTTCTGGGAATGTATGTCATACAGCATCAATATCTTGAGTGCAATAAATAACATCTCTGTAAAATCCACTGTGATCTAACTATGCTTTCTAAACATTATGAAAGGACTATCAAGGAGGTGATAAACATTTCAATGCTGTGAGCCCCGAGCCTTGCTGTACTAGCAAACCACAGCAAAGTAAAGGATGGAGGTTGCACGCCTAGAATATTCATCTCTGTTTCCCAGACTTTGTGAAACACTACATCATATCACAATGCTTTTTGCTTTTGCATTAAATTAAAGACAATGATGATTTTCACAGTGTTTGCTGCTAGAAAGAGTGCACCCAGTAGATCAGCTGTGTAAAAAGTGGGTGAGGTTTTGAGTCCATAAAGGCACATTTTATGGAGCCTAAATTTTTATTACTGACAAATGAAAGCCACCATATCATTTAGATTTACAAACACAAATTTTCTTTGTGTAATTAAAACACAACTTTCTAACTATAAAAATACAAAATCTGGCATATGAGCCTTTCCCAAATACATTAACAATACAGTAATGACTGTGGTGCATACTGACAGGCAGAGTTTAATTACTGGAATCAGCTATTTTGCCCATAGTCTGCCTCCTCGAAACTTTATTTCAGGAACTGAAGCATCATTTCCCAAGTACTATAAATTCTATGGTGTAATAAACATTCAAATTGTACATATGAGATTCTGGAAAAAGCTTTTTTTTAATGTTGCTTAAAATGTATACTTTTTTTCACACTTAATGCCTTTTTTTTTCAAATCACAGTTAAAGCAAAAGTCAGTAAATTCAGCTCCTGTATGGCTAGATCACTGTACTTTCCCCATGAGTAATAATCACGAGTAAAGAAGAAAAAAAATGTAGCATTATAAAGTGAGAATATTAAGGCCTACCACTTATGTATTTCCACTGTTCCTTAAGACCTACAAAATTTTCAAGTTTATAAGAGTTATTGTCTTCAGTAATTTAAAATAGATTCTTCTAGTCCCTATAATCTGAATCTTCAGTCACCTGTGTCTTAATCGTGCCAGTATTCCACTGACAGTATCAATCACCACTCAGTAAATTATGCCTGCGTAAATGCTTTATTCTTTCTGACCACTTAGCTTTTGGATACAGTTAGTTAGCTTACTTCTGACCCTGCAGGTACTCTAAATCAAGATACGCCCACTGGTATTTGTTTTCAAACTGCTCTACATAATGGAGCTTTAATTCTAGGTAAGGCTTTAGATGATACTGTAATATAAATACTAAAGCAGAAATTATTGTAAAGCTTGAGTAGTTTTTAAAAATTAACCTTGTCTTGCTGATTGCTTGAATTGGAAACTGCTTGGATCTAGCTGAAGAGTTGATTTTCACTTCCATGCTTCCATCGGCTTTCCTCTAGATCTGTTCAAGGACTTATGGAGAGAGGTGGTGTACCTAAAATCGACGTCAGTGTTTCAGTCAGTGCCTGAAAGCTTGCCACCTGTAGTTAGGAATTAGAGATGTGACCAAGACACAGAAACTGAGCAGCTTTTGCCAACCAGAATCCCAGCTCACACATATCCTCTGCACAGCTTAAGCCTCGCCAGTACATAAAGCTTTGAGCTGCATGACCCAACCTCATCAAGCAGCTCAGCCCCTGTATGATAAGAGCCAAGTGGAGGGCAGTGGTCATGGGGAGGAGGTGTGAGGAGAGTTCCTCACAGAGTCTCCACTGTGATCTAGACTTGATGCCTTGATATCTCACCTTTCCCATTGTCCCGTGAAAATATCAACTGTCCCCCTCCTTCCTCCAGCACCTTATTCCGTGGTCATTTTTGGAAGGTGATGGCAGCTCTTCTGCCAGATACCCTTTCAAGATTTTAAAAGTGGCAGATCAGTTCATTAGGTGTCAGGGATTTCTGAGACACCAATTCATATACAGGCTTTGTGCAGTGTTCACACAGTAAATGCAAGATCTTCAATGAGTCTTTGCTCAGACAAGGCAGAAAGTGCCTGAATTTGTGCTAGAGAAATGCCACAATCCCTTTTTCTTCTTTAAAGTTCAAAGGGAAAAAAAATAAAGCTATACAGGTGATGGCTGATGAATAGCTGGAATACACTACACAAAAACTTACACTGGGCTGGTCTCAGCTACACGGAAACATGTTCGCTCTAGATTCTACTAAAATTAACAGAAGCTCTCTATGACAGGCAGATAGAGGAAAATGTGAAAGACGGGTGACAAAAAGTTTAGAAAATGAAAATATTGTAAAGCCTACACAAAGCAAATTATGTGTGGAGTTGCTAAATGCAAACATTACGGACATTCAGGGAGATAGTACATGTATTCTATGCTCACCAGCAAAATGAATTACACTGATTGACTGCCCTCAGGTACCTCCACAACTTCCACACCTGCTGCTTCCTTCTTTTTTCCTGCCACTACTGAACTGTGATCGAAAATCAAGTTTTGTCTTTGAAGTCTCAGAGACGTTCAAGGCCACTTTCTGATTTCAAGCATTTTTACAATTACAGTCATCCAGCCCATAAATTCAGAGATACATGAAAACTGCTGAAACAGACAAGGTGTGTCTGCCAGTTCGGCAGAAAAGGGATGGTCAAATCATAACGATGCACCTCACATAAATTCCAGTGCTCTGATGGCTACTCTGTAGAAAGCTCACCAAAAGAGATTGAAAGATTAGAGAGAGGAGTCAAGGGCAAATTTTGAAGTCTTTCAAATGTGTTCCAGCTAGTCTGTATTTCAGTTCAAATTTACAGTGTTCAGCTCTGGGACTCGGATGGCTGTGACCAATCCTGGTGCTACGCTAAGAGCATAAACTGCACTGAACCTTGTTCAGCCAACAATAAAGTCTTAATCTTAGTTTTTGCTGCAGGTCTGCTCAGATTCACCCTTGTCAGTTACAGTCAGAACTGTAACTGCAGGCCCAGGCATCTTCATTCTGCCATCAGCCAAATCAGAAATCTCAGCTCCAGATCTTCTTGGACCACAGGTTCTGAGCTCAACATCCAAATCCAAATCCAGATTCAGTTAATTGCAGTGGTTTTAATTCGGTTTTGAGATTGGTTTTTGTTACGGAAGAAGATTAAAGCTGCAAAATACTTCCAGAACAAGGTCTGGGGAAAGATTCGGACTGCATCTTAATTTCATAGACATAAAAGCTGATCCTTTTCACAGCCAGCAACATCTGTCACAAAACAGGATGCCATCACTTTTCAACTTGCACAAACCCCCTGAGAGGGACAATCGGTGCTGTAAAGCGAACATCTTCTGCCCCAGTGGGATGCACAGCCTGAGATTTGTACCCAGGCACCCCAGGGAGCTCATGGAGAACAATGGTGCTGTACATCAACTAGCTAACTGCCTGGGAGGTCACCAAAGCCCATCAGGTTCATAGCAGGGCCTGGATCTTGGCCTCCTGTACCCCAAAGCAAGATCTCAGCCATCCAGTGATCGGTTCCCCAAGATGCATCTTGCTTGATTTCTCCTGGTTTAAATTCCTCCATGGACAGGTGTGACATGATCCTCCTTCCTTCGCTGTCAGTGCCCTGCCATCTTGGCAGGAGACTCAAACCTTTCTTTTCCCTTTTTCGTTCCTTTCTGCAGAATGGCATAGCTTGGAAGGGAAGCTTTCTCCTTCCCACCCAGGTATGTGACTTATTACCCAAGGGGACTGCTCTCTCTTGGCTTTTGTTGGACCTGTTTTAAGCCTTCCCTCTAAACCAGAACTCAAACTTGAGTCACCACGAGAGGTGGAGAGCCACCAATGCAATGCAGCTCTGCCATTCCCAGCACTGCTGTGCCATATTATTATCCCCTGTGCCACACAGACACTTTTTTGGAGGAACACCTCAGTCCTGCAGCTAAAAGGATGCCTAGCTAAAGACTCCCACAAGGCTTTAAATATTAGCTAACGATGGTGATATCAGGACCCACCAGAAAAATGACTGGTCACAGATTTAGGTAGCTGCTGAGGAGGGGTTTTTGATCCTCTGTGGTGCCTAAATACGGTGCTGAAAGCAGCAATTAGGTGCCCATTTGTAGACTGAGTTCTCAGAACACTGATTCAATTGAAGCATTTATTTTTGCAGTTTAAGTTTACACTAATCCAGCACAGTGCCCTCAAAGCCAACCAGATTCATGACACACACAAATTTGGGTATATCTCGTCTAAGCTCTTTGCAGAATCAGGATCAAGAGAAATAGCTGTCGCTGACAAAAAATGTTCAAAAGCAAGTACAAAGCCATTATTAACATTGAAAAGGAAAAACCTACACAAAGAAAATTGAAAAAAAACCCCATCACCTTTTGGGCATGTTAAAGAAAGTGATTGGATAATAGTTTTGGACAACAAATGCAGAAAGTTCACTTCTTTTTGTGATTAGTGACAGAGATTACTGTCCATTTGCTGGTTTTGCTCAAATCTAATTTCTCAGCTCAATCATCACAACATTATGTTATATATATATGTTATCTTATGTTATAAGAATCCCCGGGGAAGGTTGTATTTTTTACATTTAGCAACATTTCTGCCTTTGCACACACAAGAATTTGCAATTTCTGGTAAATCTGTTATCTTTATTTCTGTTTTGAAGTAATTATAGGTTATTAGCTGGCTAGGTACACAGTACATTCATTTTTATTGTTTCTCCTGCGAATGTTATTTTTTTCTGAAACATCCCCACCCAGAAAAAAAAAAGAAAAACCCCAAGGCAGCAAAGGCTGGATAGTGGGAAAATGTATTTTTAGAAGATTTTTAATAGGAAAAAACCAGACCTGATTCAGAGCAGACTAATCATGATCCAAACCCTCTTGCAGTCTTTTATCAGTGTTTTAATCCTACACCAAGCAGTGGATGTTTGATAGCTGATTATAAAAATTCTTATTTTTCCAGATTAACAGTAAAACAATTTGAATGTATTCCCACTGTTTGCTCATACATCCAGTTTTTATTATTGCCACTGTGGAAGGATGCTAGTTTATCTGTGAATACAGATGTAGTCATTCGCAGAGATGGCAAAACAGAAAATAATTGCTTACCAATGTGCTTTATTTTGTTTGTCCTCTTTCAGAGAATTCCTTCTGGGATTATAGATGTGATCGTGAGTTACTGTTAGGACTACATTACAAAAATCCAGTGTTGCATCTCCTGCATAATCACAGTTACTCCCCACTGATCACTGGGTAGTTTATGGGTTGTTTCTTTTTTTTTTTCTTTTTTTTTCTTTTTAAGAACTAAGTTATTCCATACTTACCCTTTACTCTTACTTGCTCACAAAACCTGACCTTATTGCTCTAGCAGACAACCCAGTGATGCATGATGCTGTTGGAAATGTGCAACTTATCTTTTCTTATCTGTTTTACAGCTTTCTTTTCTATTACCTGCTAGAATAGGGACAACTGCTGCAATATGATTAAGACTCCTATGAATCAGTTTGTTCATCCAAGCTATCTGCTAACATCATACACAGACAAGATAAGCAGGCAATTACCATGGAGAACATTTGCTAAACAAAGCTATAATTAATAATAAATGAAACTGAGTTCTCAACTACTTAAATACAGTAGTTATTAATTATCATGTGGCCCCAAGCTATTTGTGTAGAGTATATAATTTACAATTCCTCGTGATCTCGAGCTGTATTCCTTGAAGCCTCCAGAGCTATCTTTTGCATAACTTTAAACTCCAGTATGTTGCTTGTGAAAGTTTCTGCTGGCTTCTGCCCCAACTGTCTCCATTATAATGCCAAGAAATGCAATCTTGTATTTGTGTGGAAGAAATTACAACTTTTAAACACCAGCATATAGCAAATGCCGGAATTATAGTATGCAACTGATTTAGATCTGGCTGGAAGACCTGTTTTTGTCACCTGACATACACAATCAGCATGCAGCTGTACAACAAGCAATTTGGAGGCAGCTGGCACTGCAATACATATTGTTCACTTAAAAAATTATTAACAGGTCTGGTTTCATCACTAGGCAGCTTTACCAGCCAATTTCCAAAGTGCTATGTAATTTAAACTCTTACTACACACAGTATTGCTTCTTTGGAAAATTAGATATTCTATATAACATAAAACCAGATATCTTGCCTACTGGAGGTCACAGCATCATCATAGATCCACAGGCCATGCAATGTCTTTAATGCTTATATGCTCACCCTGAGAGGGGAACCATATAATACTAGGCTGCTGGTAATACTAGTCGCACTACATTTTTACAATGGTACAGGCCACAGCTCCAAGATTATCGCTTGCTTCAACACCTTCATTTCTCACCATACTTCTCCCAGTTGGTTCCAAGAAGTCATAAGCCTTCTCCTGGAGGCTTACCAAATTTAGAAGCAAGACTACCAACAGGGTTGTGTGTTTTCAGTGACAAAGACCAGACATTTTCAGAACAGACCTGTTCATATTTGCCTGTTGACATAAGGCACCGTAAGGACTCCGGTGGAGAAGGGAAAACCACAGTATTCACACAGACCAGACCCACTGGCAGTACTCACCTCTTTCTGCCAGCATAGGAGAGATGTCTCTCAGTCTCTTTCACTTCCCTGGGCTACAGAGCTCCTATGGTAGTTCCCAGCATCTTAAGTCTTTTTTAAAACCGCATTTATTCTGGTTTCACATCTTTCGACTGCCTTGTCAGCCACTTCATAAGAGAAAACACTCAGTGGGTGATCAAATCACCTCCAACTAACTTGATGTGCTTAGCAATTCAGTCACATCAACCAGACTTGCCTACCTATTCCACACCCATGTCTCACTTCTCTGTCCCACTGAAGACATTGAATCTCAGTATTAGCTTGGCCCAGTTAAAAAACAGTCAGTGAAAAAACTGAATTACTGTTGTTTGGTTTTTTTTAAAAAAAACAAACTACTTTCTCCACAAATGCCTAATTAAGTCAATTTAAAAGGCATTGTCTCCATGAAATGCAAAATGTCTTGTCTGGTACCCCATAATGTTGCCCATATAATTTTCTTTTAACATGATTAATTTCCGAAGATGAGTCAAGTTGGTAATAAGCATGGTAATTTCCATAAACCATATAGTGACTTCTATATCTGGCAGACTCCTGCTGTTGACCTTGCCAAATGTACATGAGAATTAAAGACAATCTTCAGCCCAAAGTAAATACATGTAAGTTCAAAGCCTAGGCTTTGGAAACACATGTATTTAACTAAAAGTTGTAACAGGGTCTTTGGCCTCTGTGGCGCACCACAAATGGTAGACTTGAAATTGTCCGGGGGAAATGACGGCAACAGTGGCCAGGTGCTTGTTGCAAGCGTGGTCTGAGCCTGTCACTGGATGCTGATATCTGTCAGGTGGTATACTGTGGCTTATTTTGTGGGGGCTTTGTTATTTTAAGCTATGTGTTGTTAGGGACTTTCCTGAGTAATTAAAAACATCAAATAAATAAGTTAATTAAAGAAGACAAAAAAAAAGAAGAAACAATTAAAACCTAATATTTTGCATATTTTAATAATTTTGACTTTTTTTGCAAAAGTTAAATCTAAATACCATGCAAATAGACAGGTGAAGGGATTGCAAATCTCAAAATTGCCAACAAGTGATTGCTAAATTTCTGATAATGACCTCCTATCACAACTGGAAATCTCTCGTTGGTAAAGCATTCCTGTTTCAGGAGACTCATCCTCCAAACCACATAAGTCTGGAGTGGAAAAGACTAAATTCAAGGTTTCTACTCCCCGCAGCTCCCAAAGATGTCTGGTCCTTTGCCCCTGCCTTCTGCCATGTGAGGGTTAGAGCCAGTACTAAGATCACTGTTTTAAGCCACCATCCCTTGTTTCTGGGAAGCCGCTGTTTGCACCAGGGAACACCATTCAGACAGCCCAGTACAGTCCAAAATCACAAGAGAATGGAGAATTTGGGAAATTTGGAATCGTGCAGGTGGAAACTACATTTTGTTATGATCAAGTACCCACCAGCATGTTTTGCCTATGGTCACTGGTGCAAGTAATGTAATACAGCAGATTTGGAACAATTATGATGGCAACTAACTCTTAAAGGAGGAAATTAACAGAATTCCTTATAATGGACAGAAAAATCCCTGAAGTTTATATTTTGGCATGTGATTACCTGCTTGGAGGTCCCCAGTGAGAAAATCTAGCAGCATTTCTGGCACTAGACTTGGAAGTCAGCTGAAGAGGGCGGCTGCCAAAAGTCTGCTGTTGGTACTATTCAAGTTAGTCAAAGACAGCACAAACTAAAGCACAGAGTTAGAGAGCCCTTTTCCTTGGTAATGGAGGAAAAAAAAAAGCAGCTTGGACATTAAGTGTGTAGAATGCAATCAAACCATATGGGAGCTGTCACTTTGAATTAGGTCCATACTCCCTCTTGATGAATACGCTGAATATCCAGTACACTGCAGCTTTGCCATCGGTGTGTGGAGTCAGTGCTTTTTATTTTTCTGCAGAACACTGGACAGCAGCCCTCTCCAAAAAAGCTCTTTCTACCTTTGTGTGCAAGTGTGAGAAAAGCTCTAAAGGCATAGCCTTTGTATCTAACCTCTCTTTTATTTATTTTGAGTAGCCTTTATGTCAGAAACTTTGATCCTCTGGCTAAAGAGGATGTACAACTAACCCTGTCTGTAGCGAAATGTGTTTATCAGCAGCACATTTTTTCTGTAGGTGTGTGTAAAAAGAATACCTTATTGGTCTTCTAAAAGCAGCTTAGAAATAGAATGCTTTTCTTAACGTCTTGAAATATCTCTCAAGTCTAAACTTAAAGATTCTGCAAATATTAGTTGTAAGTAAGAAATGTCTATTCTATATGAAATTCTTTCCTTTCATATTTTCATATTTTCATATTTCATATTTTCCAAGGAGCTAGCAGTCTTTGGTAGACTACTTTAAACAAGTAGTTTAAAGTAAAAATATAAAATGTTCTTGGTATTACTTCACACAATTTAGTTATTTTTTGTATTTGTTGTCATTTTTTTATGTTAAAACTTTTGGTGATGTTTCCCCATAAAATAAAAAAAAAAATCCCTGAAAAAAAATATGCATTTTAAAACCATTTTTTGCTGTTAACTAATCTCTTTTACAACTAAGTAAAAGCAGGAAGCATGAAAATTGGAGGCAGTTAAAATATTACTCTGGAATGACCCCAAAGGAATTATGAGCATGTCACTATTTTGGAAAGGGAGTTTTCTTAGTTTGAAACTCTTTTGTTAAGTTCTGAGCTTGAATATAGTTTCTGACACTGATCCACAGGATCTTACCTTCTCTCAAGGTATATTTTGGGGATGAATGGGCAGTCACATTCTTTTATGTCATCTTCCATCTCATAAAAATGAAGTGCCTGTACCAGCATCACTTTGTTCTATTTCCAGTACATGTTGTCTCAGTAGGAGGCTAACTGCGAGTATAATCTCAAAATACCTTGGTTATTCAATTTTTTTAAATATTATATCCTTCACATCAGCAACACAGACAGGTACTTCTCTGTCACAGGCAATGGCAGGAGTCCCAGAAGCTCTAAGCAGCACAGACTGAGAAAGGGTCAAGCAGTTCAGTCCTAAACAGACTTCTTTTCTTTTCTTCTACTGGTAAATCAAATGTTTATCTTTATGAATTACAAGTCACAAAATTTCCTGTGCCAACAGTTCATCCTCATGTGGGTCTGAAGATCTTGTTCCACATGAAAAATCATAAAGAGAAGAAGTTAAAAAGAGTTTCCTAATTGCTTGGCAGCTCATTCAGGGTTCAAGAGGCTTATGTCCATAACCCATTGTGTATTGATTCTACTCTCCGTTGAAAACTTGACAATATCCTTGGGCTCAGTAATGCAAGAAATTAGTAAAACTTCAGTGTTGGTAAACCTTTTAAATATGTTCTTTTGGTGGTCAACTTTTTCTAATGAGACCACCGTGAAAGTCATATATTTTTGCCTAAAAACAGTCTCTGAAGGCAATCAGAGGATTTGTCTTCATATAACTTTCTGTATTGATCATCAGATATTCCTTAGTTGAGGATATTAAAAACCATTATTATGCCAGAAGTATACAGGGAGTGAAGTACACATTTGTAGTTATTCTTATAAATTAAGCTAATAAGTTAAATTGCAGTAAATTCTGTGAAGCGTCCTAGCCTTTCCCTAAGCAATGATAAAGTAACGTATAAGGATGTCACCCCTGTGGGATTATGAGATGTAAGAATTTTTCTCCTTCATTAGGCTACTGTAAGCTTACAGATAAATAAACCAAACGAACAATTCAGGCATAGTTTCTCAGGGCTACTTGGTGGAGGAGTCCAAGAGATGGTTTCAGTGCAGGCAATCATGAAAAACAAGTTTTGAACAGAATTTGTGTACAGGGAAATGAAGAGACTGAAGCAGCTCTTGCAGCTCGGTAGCATCAGAGCTGCGTTAAGCCAGGTCCCTGCTGTGTAGTTTCCCCCTGAGCACAACCCAGTTAATTCAGCTTTCTGCAGAGCAGGCCTTTACTTATCTCACATATTTGGATGGGATTTATTTGGTGTGTAAAGGGATGATAACATTAGAAGTTTGTGTCAATTGATATATGATACTCAGGAACATCACTCCTTGGCAGGTTTCTGTTTTACGTTGCCGAGGAGAAAGGCTTTTGGTTAGTGGCCGCCTTTGTTCCAAGCACATTATCTGCTGCTTGTGCACCAACTCTTATTAGTGATCTGAGTTTACACAGAGGTAGGTCATAGTCCTTCTCTAATTTTCAAATAACATTTTGCAGTTATTCAATAATATCTGAACTTTTTCCAACTTAGGGATGCACAGCAACTTAGGAAATATGACACACATATGACATAAATATGAAACATAGTGTCATTTTTTAGAGAAGCATCAACCAGGTGTCGTAGTTCAGCCCCGATCCGGACCAGACTACACAGTCTCTCTCTCACTCCCCCCACCCTCCGAGAGAACAGGGAGAGATAATTTTAAAAAACGACTCGAGGTTTGAGATAAGGACAGGGAGAAATCCTTACCGTCACGGGCAAAAACAGACTCGACTTGGGGAAAACTATTCATTTATTACTACAACTAGCAGGATAATGAGACAGAGAAACAAGATAACCTCCTCCACCCCTCCCACTTCCCAAGCTTAACATTATCTACCTTCCCCCCACCCCGAGCAGCACAGGGGGGAAGAGGGAATGGGGATCGCAGTCAGTCCATTATGCGTTGTTTTACGCCACTGCTTTACAGTTGGGGGAAGAACTCCTCACATCCCTCCCCTGCTCCAGTGTGGGGTCCCACCCATACGCCACAGTCCTTCATGAAACTGCTCCGGCATGGGTCATCTCTTCCACGGAGTGCAGTCTCTCCAGAACGGCTGTCCCAGTGGGTCCTCCATGTGCCACAGCCACATTCAGGCTCCTCCCCTGGTGCGCGGTCCTTCACGGGCTCCAAGCTCCAAGTGGATCTCTGCTCCTCCGTGGACCTCCATGGGCTGCAGGGGGACAACCTGCTCCACCATGGTCCTCACCACAGGCTGCAGGGGAATCTTGGCCAGGAGCCACATTACTCCTCCCCCTCCTTCTTCACTGACCTTGGTGTTTGCAGCTGTTTCTCTCACAAGACAAGTTCATTCTTCACAACGGGCTGGCAGAAGCCTCAAAAAGCCTCTCACGATCTCTTCACCTTATTCGTCCCATCTCATCTCCTCTCCACCTCTTGCAGCCAGACTGGGCTGAGTTGGGCCCAGTCGGCCGCCTGGCGAGAGGCCAGAGGGTGAGGCCTGCAAGGCCCCAGAGGCCTGCGCCTCCCCCTCTGGGCCTCTGCCCTTGCTCAGCTTCGTCACATCTTCTCTTCTCCTTTTTTTTTTTCTGTTTTCCCCTTCTTAAATACGTTATCGCAGAGGCGCTATCACGGGACATTCTGCTCCCAATCGACTCAGCCTTGGCCAGCAGTGGGTCCGCCCTAGGCCCGGTTGAGTCCACTGAACAAAGGGGAGCGACTTCTAGCAGTTTCCCACAGAAGCTGCCATCTTAGGCCCCCCTCACTAAGCAAAACCACAACACCAGGATTTAAAAAGAACTATGTGGGTTTTGACATCAACAAATCATTTCCAGAAAACTCTGAAATCAAGGTTAATGGCCAGTAATTCTGAGAGCATAAAATGGTATTGCCTTGGAAAGATTTTTTCAGTCTCTTCCAGATGCCTTTTATCTTATCTGTCTTTTGAAGACAACAGATATTTAAACCTAACATTATCACATCAAGACCTAAACACATATCACTCCCATCTTCTTCCCCAAGATACATACCAATCTCTCTCATACGAGTGCATTTAAAAACAAACTCTATTTAGATCACATAAGCATGTCTGTCTCAGTTCACACAGGAGGCAGGGGGTACCCATCTTTCTGCCCAGCTGCATGGAGGAACCCTCTGTTTCTGTATCAGGGTGTTACCTGGGTGCTCAGATGTGAGCTTGGGCCCCTCTCCCTCCCCAGTTCACAGTGCCTGTACATCAGATCCCACTCTGATTCAAGCCAGGAGCAAGGCTTCAGGTAAAAGGCCGTTGGGAAGAGCAGGAGAACTGCCTGGACATCATCTCTGCCTTTCTGAGAGGTTCAGTGTTTGCATCTCATTATACAAAACCACTTTTGAGCATAGCTCTGAAAGACAACAAAAGCACAGGCCAAGTTTCCATTTGTCAAGCCTAGCAGGTGCCTACATTTTGCTGTGGGACCTAACATAGGATAATAGTTTCTCCTCCCCTTCTGCGCTCAGAGCACTCAACCTGAATATAGAGAGCATATGTTCAAATCTGACATTCAATTGATCTTCCTTGAACTCACATCTATGTGATAGAAGATTGTATGCCACACTGTAGGCTTTCTAAATTAACCCTTTATCCTACTGAACCTGCTTTACATTGGATAAATAACCAAGTGACTAACTAGCCTGCCAGAGAGCAGAGTGTGGGAGCTGGTGCTGTGCATCCTGGTGCTGTGCCTTGAGCTCCGAGCTGGGGACTGCTCAGCCTCTCCCTGGCCTCATGAATTATAGCCCATGCAGCTGGGAAGAGCTTCAAGAGCAGGGATTCAGAGAAACTTGCACTGCAATAGAGGCTTGGTAAGAGGGCATGGTGCCAAGACGCAAGTTCAGCTCCCTCAGGTAGGAGAGGGCCCTGAACTTGTGTGTCTTGAATTGCAGGACTTAATTCTAGTATTTGGGCCAGTCCAAGGCATGCTAGCCCTTCAGAAAAAAAAAAAAAGAAAAGAAAAAAAAAAGAGGAAGCCTAAGCAGTCTTGCAAGGCACTTCCATAAACAGACATACTCTGTAATAAGAACAAATAGTTGCACTTAGAACATTCTGTTGGTTTTGAAAGATGAGGACTGTACTTTGTACTGTGAACATGCAAAAAACTAATCTCTCATAAGCTGATAGAATGAAATGAAAGTGTAAATCAAGTGAAGGTAGAAAGGCAGATAAATTCCATAATGAATATTCTCCACTGAGAATATTTTTTTAAGGACATCACCAAGCATCCTAGTTAGTCATAGACATTATACCAGAATCAAAAGTACTGCATTACCTTGGAGGTGGCTCACAATATCAAACCTAGCTGTAGTGCTCCTACAATGTTGCTACAGATAGGTAGGTATTAACTACTCAATCAAAAACTCCACTAAAGAGGTGAAACTGAAATTTTAAGAAGCTTTTATGTATGCATATAAAAAATTTTAGTAACTTGGTGGGTTTGTCTGAATGTAGCTTTTACTAATAGACATGATCATTACTGAAGCACAGATAAATTTGCTGCATTATGCTGTTACCCTGTAACTCAGTAACACAGCAATTGCCATAAGGATCCAAACACTATAGTGAACAAATTTACAAGACAGTCTTACAGAAAATAAATGTAGTGTTGGCAATAAAATTTTCTTTTCTCTACAGTTAGCTGTAACTCAAAAATTCTTGACTGAATTACTTTGGCTACTAAACAATTACATGACCCAGCAATGCATATGGCCATACTTTGGTAACTTTTACGCTCAGCCTAGAAAACAAAGAAGGGACTTGTTGCATACATATATATATATAAAAAAAAAAATTATGATACCATTTATATGAAGTGAACAAGACAAAAAAAAAATCACAGCAGTACTACAGTCCGGCCTCATCTTCTGTTCCAAACACATAATAAAGACATCTGCAGCTATGAATACAGGTGATTAAAGCAACCTTGTGTAGTTGTAGACCCGTAGAAGGCTAGGTACATGATGAAACTTATGCAAGGTGCTCAACGTTAGAGAGTTAATAATGTGCGTTATTAGTATGGTGTAAGGTGCAATAACTATAAACCATCATTAAGTGGCTTAAGATTTGTCTGGCAGATCTGGAGAATCAGAACTGGCTGGGGATGGCTCTAAATTTTTTCCCTCAAGGACCAACACCTTGTCCCACATATCTCAGCCTCATTTGGAAATATTGCTGTTTCATGCATATGACTGACAGTTTACCTTTGAAAGAAAAACACACAAAAACTGCTATTTAGCAACGCTGCAACTTCTATGTAAGGAGGTTACAAGGGGAAGTCCATGAAAGAGTCAGCTTTTCAATGGTGGCCTGTCTGCCTGTGATCTCGACCTATCTTAACATGCCAAGCTAAGCACTGCAATGTTTCAGGCAGTGCTCTGTCCCTGGCAGGCAACCCTTTTCAGAAAATGTGGTGCCTAGATGAGATGGTACTAGCTGTCTGGTCTGTCAGAACTCTTTTTTTTTCTTTATTTTCCCCCTTCCACTAGCAATATACTTAAGTCCAGCGCAGTTTGGCTGCAGTAAACAAAAAAATTAACAGGGTGAAATTTTAGGACCTGCAAAGTTGATCCAGTGGTTCCCTCTCTCCTTAAATACTGAACTTTTGAGGGGCACACACTTGGATTTCCCACCTACCAATCTGTGCTGGTGACTACCTAGCAGTTCTTATCCCATGCTGAATTCCCCAAGAAGAAAGCTTAGCAAGTGCATACATGGGGTAGGTAGCTGAAAGGGTAACTAAGCTTTCTGATTAAAACATCAATCATTACTTAATAAATACAACGTGCTTGTTAGATGCAGTGAAAAAAAAAAAAAAACTTGTGTAGAGTTAGGACTCTGACTTCTCTATAGCAAGCAGAAATTAAATTCTGCACCATTCTTTCTGGGTTCCACAAAATTCTGGCATGGGCAGTGAAAAATTCCATTTTCCAGTGAATTAGATAGAGGGATGAGTAAAATAATCAAAGCAGCAGAACTGAGTTGCTTCTCTGAGCACTAAACCGACAGGATTTTTCCTGTCACTATCTTTATAATTATTTAATTCTTCCGTATTTTGGCAAGACCAAATAGAAGTTATCAGGGGAACCACGGCTGGAGGTTTACTATTGACATTTTAGTACACAGAAGGCATGGAAACCACTTCAGAATCTAAGGCAGCTGGATTTTCCTGGTAAAATAATCACTGGTGATATAATTAATAATGATGAAATGTAAATGTTCATCTTCATGTCTCAAGCTTAACAGCCCAGTGTAATGGATGGGGCTGATCATGACTTTCAGCGTTACTGTTTCAGGTTGTCTGCAGGCTCATTAAGAGAATATTGCCTTGCCTGTGCTTAGCTCACACTTTCAAGGTCACTTGCTACCAAAAGGACTGAAGAGCATATGCGTGAAAGCTCATTGTATCGCTCCCTCTTCCAAATTGCCTTAGCTAAGATAACCTGCCATTGCATCTGCTGCTCCTGGCTAAATTGCTGTTTTTACAAATATTTAAATACAATGCAGATACTTTGAGGTAATTGTGCCTTTTATTTTGCCTTATGCTAAAATATGTGCAGTTAAAAAAGTCCATGCTACAGCTAAGAATATGTAATTGCACGAACGATATTTTCATTTCTAATGCAAACTTCCATTAATGCAAAAAAATTATACAGTCCCACAGCATATGGGTTGCCAATATTCTACTAAGTATACGCTTTACAGATGCACAGTGATCTTGGAAAGAGAAGACTGGGGAAGAGACATTATACCATGCAGTAACACGGACCCACATAACACTGTGAAATAATGATTGCTGTTTCTTTCCAGCACATTGGAGTTGGTGCTAATGCTTACTTCTTGTCCTTTTAGCCAAAATGTCACCAGCTGCAATTGTTCCTGACTGAATTAATCATATTGGGCCATATGGTTCCTAATGATCCACAGATCGTAGTTTAATAGCAACTGTTGTAGACCAAAGGTATGAAAAATAAACAAAGAATGAATCACCATTAAAAAGCTGAAAGGTTCCTATAATTACAGATCTTTATCAGAGTTCAAAGACTGGAGTATATTGACAAGATCTTCTCAATATATGGGGAAAAATTATTTGCTGTGATGTTTTAAGAAGGCATGCACATTTCAATTAAAAAATCCCTCTATCCTAGCACACCATGAGAAAATATCTTCGCGTACAGACAGAAATGGCTGTTGAAACTGGAATATTCCTTGGCATAACATTTGTACCTTATCAGCTTAACTCTGAGTCCCCTACACAAAGTTCAGACGGTTGTAATATCTTTGATTTCAGAGGATTTTCTTGTGAATCATGCAAATTAATGACATGTAACTCAAGTTATCAATTTGTCATGAAACACTCATGAATTTAATTATGGATAATTACATTTTAAAGTGAAAATTTTGCCATGAAATGCTTTTACCTCAAACCTTGTTTTCAACTTTGATATTCATAGCTTTTTCTTAATGAAGATCATCTTATGTTTTGAATGTATTCAAGCACAAGATAAATTATAAGGGAAATGCCTGCACCTATTTTAGAATTAGAGAAGCAAAAAAAGAGCTTTTATCTTTCTGGTTAAAAAGTGAATAAATAAAATTAGGTAACATATGGAAAAAAGTATTATAAGAAGAGTTCTTTTCTGTGATGAACTGAAATTTCAGTGCATCCTCCAGAAAGTGGCATATAAATCAATAGTAGTGTTCAACAAAGGCTGAACTTTGATAGTGAAAATTTAAGTTCTACAAAGTTGGAAAACTAGCTGAGGATATATAGAGAAAATATCATTATGAAAAAAAAAAATACAGAATTCCAAAGATTATAGTAGCCTGAAAACCTCAGCAGCATTTTTTTTTCTTCTGCTTACAGTTTCTGAACACTTTCTTTCTTTTCTTTCACAAGGAATACAACTCACAACTATTAGGTACGATTAAGACTTACTAAAAAAAATTACAAGATGTCACATGCCTTCTTTTTTGTCATGCTGAACCTCTTTTTTGAGTTCATGCTACTTTGTCATTATGAAGAAAGAATTTATCAGTTTTCATATCAGTGAGGTTTTTTCTTTTCATTAGAGGCACCTAACAGAAATGCAGGGTCAAACTTTGAGTGTGTCCTCAGTACGGACTGCATTTTTGCATCTGCAGTTTTTCAGACACAGTTGAAGTTACTTAAACATCTAACTATTTGATTTACAGATGCAATCAGGTGCTTGCATATACAAGTGATTGTAACTGCAGGTGTTAGATTGGGGACTATCGTTTGAAATTCTATCTCAAAATTCACAAAATAATTTTCGCTGAAATTATTTAGGGATTTTATGTGGGTTCTTTAAACAAGTAAGCTTTGACATGTCCCTTCCAACCCTAACCATTCTATGATTCTATGATTCTATGATTCTATGACACTTTGTATTCTCCCCATATCACACACTGGTAGCCTTCCTATGGGTATCTGCTCTCGTTATCTTCCCTACTCCACTTTTTCTTATACCAAGTACGAACACGACTTGACTTGCTCTGGCACAAGTGCAACATTTATCCTGTGTAGGTTGTGCGCTGAGTTCAGCTGCAGTCTTCCATGACTGAAGGGTAGGCTAGTCACTTTGTTTTATATACAGAACCTGGGGACAGAATTAGATTCTCATGTGAAAATAGTGTGAGCCATGCACTTACTCCCTGCCTCTGATCCAGGCTTCAGCTGCAGCAATGAGACTATTGCCAATGACATTACAAGCTTTATGTAAGACTTTAACAACTGAGCATGACGGCCACAATCTGGCTCCACGTTATTGCTCCATCCAACAAGCAGACTCAAAATCAAAGATACTATTTTCCCTTTCTGTCCTTTTATAGGTCCTTTGACTGCACTTGTAAGACGATAATCAATACACATGAAGCAGATAATGGAAGACCTTGCTCCTCAAAATGTTTTGCATGAGACAAAGTTACATTACCAGGCCACATAGCAATTCTGCGCCCACAGATACCTATTGTAAGGACTAATGTCACCTCACTCAGAATATATGTAAATTTCTGTACTAACAATTTATAGATTGCTAAGAGACAACAGGCGGATTGTGTGTAATGATGTGTACTTTCTGTACTCTTATAGGAACAACAGAAATCTGCTGTCCCTGGACCCTCTCCTAACACTACCGTGTTGTCCAGATAGCAGAAGGGCCATTACAGTGACACACACTGCCCAGCTATGAACCATATTGATGGCTGCTGTAGCTACTTTTACTGTACAACTCCAAAGTATTAACTGTGCCTGTGGAAAACTGTGCCCTGTAGAGAAAAAAAAAAACCCAACGCTGAAGACTGCCTTTTTATGGACTCCATCAAATGCTGTATATTTTAATAATACAAACGATTCCAAAAACCGAAGTATAACAAAGAAGATTTTAGTATTTCATTTAATTATCTGTGGTAATAATTTTGTTCTTTCCCTTTTACCTGAATTTTATCTCCCTTCATTAAGATAATAGATAATATAAACCTCTTCTACAAAAATGTTGTCTAGTTCATTCGTTTTAGCCTGGCAGTTTTCCAGATCATTAAGGATATTTTTCAGCCTTAAATATTGGCTGTAAGACGGTCTTTTCTTTACTGCGTCTAGATGAAAGTTAGAGGTATATGTCATATGTTTTCCTTTCATTACTCTCCTACAGGATGCATGTTGGTAAAATTCATTAAGAGGGGTTACAAATGCTGTTCTTAATTGCCTGGATTCTTGTGAGTGTGAAGAAAAGCATTCCCAAAGCAATACTGGAAACAAGAGCAGAAAATAATAATAATAAAAAAAACACAGTAGATTTAACCAAGAAAAAATGCAAACTAATTAATCAGGTGAGCTGGAGGAGGGTAACAAGAATTAAAATCAGCTCCTCCAGAAGAGGAAGATCTCTGGGTGGCAACAATGCTGGGAGAGCTTTAGCAGTGTGTGCAGGTGGAGAGTCCGCCAGTGAAGGTTTAATCTACTCAGGACTCCAGGGCATCTGCAAACCTCCGTTGAGGAAGGACTGTCTTATCCTGCAAGGAGAAATGGCAGTCTTACATAGGGCACAGCTCTGGGCACGTAAAGGTGTGTAAGGTAGCGTTTAATAGCTATGGGGCTTTAACATGTCCTACCGCTAATTCCTGAATCATACCACAGGTCATCAGCAAGATAATTAGAAAGATTTCTACTGACATCAGCAGGCCTTGGGCCAGGCTCCGAGCAAGGTATAAGTGTATGACTGGCAATGGCAAGCAGACAAGGATTTTGTGTCAAGCTACAGATGTTATCTGGGAGGTAAATGCAGAGTCTGTTTATTATGATTCCACACAGAAATCTGCATACATATCTGTGCTTCTTAATATTGTAAGAGAAGGATAATTAAAAAGGAAATTAGAGTAGAATGACAAATGTAGCTAGGGGGCTAGTAGTCCATTAACATGTAGAGATTGGCTAGGTTATTGCTGTGGGAGAGAACCATGCCAAATGAGACATTAAAAGAGTGCCAATGCCAAAATTGTCTAACACTATTTCTCTTAAAAATACAAAGAAGAATTAGATTAAAAAAATAAAACAAAGATAAACCTTAAGGTGAAAATTTAATGCTTTGTATAAATTAGGAAATCCTTACTGGAAACCTCCAGTTACTCGTATTTTCAGCTGTTAACATTAGCTTGAAGAAAATATGGCTATGGAAAATTCTGGAATGCAACAAAAGAAACAAATGTGATCCCCCTAGAAATGAATTAGTGCCTTTCATCCTTCTCCAGAACATGGCATGCTGTGTTGGAAGGAACCATGATCACAATGCCACCAACCACTCATTTGTTGGCTGCAATTTGATGTTCTGTGAATCCGTTCTCCCCACCGTGTTCAGTCCTAGGTATGTCCAGAGTTTTGGGAGTCTCTAAAACTCCACACAATTAACTTTTTTAACTTGGTAAGAAAGAGAGCAGATCTTTTCTGAACATCGCATTGTTGGTCATCACAACTTTTGGAAATCCCATCCCTCACTAAGATTTAAAGACCAAGATAGTGCAGATCAGAGACAGATCAGTACAAAAGAAACTTCCTTCTTTTAGATTAGCATGTAAAGATTTTTGAATATTCCCAAACACGTTTGATCTCCAGCCTTTAAGCAACTCAGTATAGCATCCTTCCCTGTGCAGCGGTGTTCCCCTTCCTTTCCTTCAGGAAGCGACGGAACTGCTACCAGAGCTGCAGACACAGACAACATGATCCTCTCTGTATCTACTGCAGTGTGATAGAGACAAGCTCTTGATTATTTCTGGCTTTTGGAAAGGTGACAGGTACACATCAGCCTATGAAATGGCTGCAATGTGCAGTAAAAAGAAAGGCAAAAGCTCTTAAGAGCTGTCATGTTCTAACAGGCTGCAACACAGCCTTGGCATGTGCCAAGGGGGAAGGCAGAGGGAGCTGCCTGGGAAGCGTGTCATGTTTACCTTCCCATCACAGAAACATTTTTCCCGGGCCTGTCATCACCCCTGTTGAATATTCGCCTGGAGGAAACAAAATGGTTTGCGGTGCTTCTGTGAAAACACACCGTGTGCCTGTCAGCATCACTGAGGCAGAGTCCTGCTCTCCAGCCACAGGAATGGGTCTCAAGCTGCTCAATAAAGTTTGGATTAAAATATCAAGGGGGTATGCCATATGCCATGGGGGAGAAAGTAGCTGGAGTTAGGGAGAGGAAGGAAAGAGTAGGATAGGACATCTTTGTCAAAAATCCTTCCTGAGAGAAGGTGTCTTCATAAAGAAGCCTAGAAAAGCAGCACTCCTTTGTGGATGTCAGAGAGCAGAGGGAGGATGCCGCAAACGTCTGGAGTGCCATGCCAAGCACACAGAGCTATGCTGCTTCTCAAACCATCCTGACCGGGACAGACAGAGA
>WHYT01017298.1:726765-750076 GCA_009806455.1 Tetrax tetrax
TTCTCCCCACCGTGTTCAGTCCTAGGTATGTCCAGAGTTTTGGGAGTCTCTAAAACTCCACACAATTAACTTTTTTAACTTGGTAAGAAAGAGAGCAGATCTTTTCTGAACATCGCATTGTTGGTCATCACAACTTTTGGAAATCCCATCCCTCACTAAGATTTAAAGACCAAGATAGTGCAGATCAGAGACAGATCAGTACAAAAGAAACTTCCTTCTTTTAGATTAGCATGTAAAGATTTTTGAATATTCCCAAACACATTTGATCTCCAGCCTTTAAGCAACTCAGTACGGCATCCTTCCCTGTGCAGCGGTGTTCCCCTTCCTTTCCTTCAGGAAGCGACGGAACTGCTACCAGAGCTGCAGACACAGACAACATGATCCTCTCTGTATCTACTGCAGTGTGATAGAGACAAGCTCTTGATTATTTCTGGCTTTTGGAAAGGTGACAGGTACACATCAGCCTATGAAATGGCTGCAATGTGCAGTAAAAAGAAAGGCAAAAGCTCTTAAGAGCTGTCATGTTCTAACAGGCTGCAACACAGCCTTGGCATGTGCCAAGGGGGAAGGCAGAGGGAGCTGCCTGGGAAGCGTGTCATGTTTACCTTCCCATCACAGAAACATTTTTCCCGGGCCTGTCATCACCCCTGTTGAATATTCGCCTGGAGGAAACAAAATGGTTTGCCGTGCTTCTGTGAAAACACACCGTGCTTCTGTGAAAACACACTGTGAAAAACAGTGATGCCTGTCAGCATCACTGAGGCAGAGTCCTGCTCTCCAGCCACAGGAATGGGTCTCAAGCTGCTCAATAAAGTTTGGATTAAAATATCAAGGGGGTATGCCATATGCCATGGGGGAGAAAGTAGCTGGAGTTAGGGAGAGGAAGGAAAGAGTAGGATAGGACATCTTTGTCAAAAATCCTTCCTGAGAGAAGGTGTCTTCATAAAGAAGCCTAGAAAAGCAGCACTCCTTTGTGGATGTCAGAGAGCAGAGGGAGGATGCCGCAAACGTCTGGAGTGCCATGCCAAGCACACAGAGCTATGCTGCTTCTCAAACCATCCTGACCGGGACAGACAGAGAATAAGATGCTTGCAAGCGTGCAACTACTGTCCACCGTGTTTGACATTTTTACTGGAACTTGTGCACCTATTTAATGATTGCCAAAGTACAATGTTGCCAGGGTTGACCACATTTTCCATTCCTGAGGAAAAGGTGTTGTGGCTAAGGACTGGGGTTCTTGTGAAACTGAGTATCTGTCCTATTATTAAAAGTACTGGTGAAAATACAACTCCCTTCTTTTAATCTGTCTTGGGGAGACTGTTTATTCAGTTGTATAACAGATAGTTATGTGTTTCTCCACTAGCATTTCAAATCAGATCTGAAGACATGTTGAAGTAAAATGAAGAAAAATTACCTAGTTCTCCATAAACCGGTAGCTAGATGCTTTTCTCTTGTTCACAGAAGAAGATAGCCAAAGTGTTTTACAGAACACTGGATGACAAAAGAAAGAAGGTATTGTTTTCTTCTGATTGACAAATCGTAGAATCATAGAATAGTTTGAGTTGGAAGGGACCTTTAAAGGCCATCTAGTCCAACCCTCTTGCAAGGAGCAGGGACATCTCCAACCAGATCAGGTTGCTCAAAGGCCCATCTAACCTGGCCTTGAATGTTTCCAGGGATGGGAAATGTATGTGTCTCAGCTCGGAGCGGCCTCAGGGAGAATTCCTCTCTGCTTCTCACTGAATGACTGATTTGTCTGTGACAGGACAGTTAGATGTAATAGGCAAATATTTGTGACATACTGTAAAAACACTGTTTGGATTCCTTTTCTGTTACAAAACTTTCACCCAGGAATGCATCCTTTGCATTGCAGTGCAAGATAGGGACTGACCAGTGGTACAAAATGTTCAGGCCTAAAAAGTGAAGTTGCTCTTCAGGGTGAGAGAAATATTTGGGGTTTTTTTATTTCAAACTGAATGTAGAGAACTTCTTTTTTTTTAGATCAAATGTCAAAGAAACCTACATATGGGTTCAGAGAAGATTTTTTTTTTTTCACTGCATTTTATGCCTGGATCTGAGGGTTTTGATGGTACCCTATCAAATAAAAAGGAAATTGAAGAAAATATAGGATAGGGAAAATGGTAGAAGTAGTTATGCATTTAGCAGAGGTACAGGGAGAGATAATTGACCATTTGCTACCGAAAGAGAAGGGTTCAGCGAGGTTAAAAGGCACTGGAAGAAAAGCTGATAGCAATGTAATTACTGAAAATGAAAATGGTTATGATTTTTATTGGTTTGAAGAAGAATTACATGGAAATATTACTGCAGCTGGTGAATCTCAAAAGGCAGCTGAGGAACAAAAGCATGAGGCACTGCCAAATGACCTCCCTGGCAGCCATGGTATGGTTGGTTACAGTGGGGATGCGCTTTCCAGGAGACTGCTCTACAGCATGCTTCACTTGGCCGTTCAGCCCTAAGGGTGCTTTTCACACTGGAAAATATGGTAGGCACAAAAACATTCGTTTTAGTTTTTAACTCTGGAAACAGGAAAGAAAGAGCTCTTTTTTCTCTCTTTTCCCCTCCATCTCTTTTTGAAGGCCATGGTCCCTGGCTGCCGTGGGGTCATAGCACAGCCAGGAAATGCAAGCCAAGGGCACCACAGGCTATGGGCAGCTGCCAGGTGCCAGAGTAGATGGTGCCCCATCTCTTACCAGATGTCGGCTCCAGTCTCATCTGCTGGGAGCAAACCTCTTCTTAAATGCCTGCTGCCCTTATTGCCATTTGCCTGCTGGTGAATGTAGACAGAGCGCTTCTGGAGGCAGAGGCTGTCTTCCCCTCCATCTGTTTGCACACCAAGAAGCTGTCTTCCCCTCCATCTGTTTGCACAACGAGAAACCAGAGGGCCCCATTTTAGTCTAATCTGCCTTTACAGCACTCCATCAGTCAAGACAACCTACTGGAAGTGTCCTTTCCATCAGAACTGGCATGCATCAGTAAAGCGTGGATTTCCGTAGATTTTAGCCCAATGCACAGCATTGCTATGTAAACTTAGACACAAAGGGATAGCAAGAGAGAGACAGCATTGACTGTTTTCATGTTTTAGTTCACTCTTTTACCTTAATCAGAAATAAAAGACTTTTTTTTTTTTCATTTTAAAGCTGTTAGCTCATTGCACAAGGCATGAAAAGGGCTGATGGAAACAATTTCTAAAGAAAGATTCTCTGTTGGGAAAATAGAGGCAAAATCAATATATCTCCAGGGAAAGATCAATTTTTATGGAATTTTCCCATCATGATAATCTAAATTAAATATTTTATTTTACATTTACATTAATTTCTGCATCCAGTTAGGCCAGCATTGTGCCTGATAGGACTTGCCGCCAGAAAATACTCTTCCTTATTCTCCCCAATGAGCCTAGCTTTTTGTTTCATCTGCATCTCCCTGATGCACCAGAGTTTCCCATTGATGATGACTTACTCAGTTAATCCCCAGAGTTTCAGCTGAGCTCAGAAACGGGAATGGAAGAAAAGACAAACTCAGAAACACATTGCAAAGAGGCACTGAAGAAGCCCAGGCGTACTGATAGAGTCAACATCAAGCTGAGCTAGATGCACTGGTATTGCCAGTTCTCTATGATTTTTAAGTAATTTAATTCTGAAAAAGCTCTTAATTTTTTGACTTCTTGTTCTGAATTGGTTTTGTACTTAGGTATACTCATATTTTGCTTAAACATATTTGCCTGCTAAGATAAGAGAGGCGTGAACAAAAGACTGAGATGGAGAACAAGATCTGTACATGGTATGGCAAGAAGGGCAGGGAAACCACCATGGCAAAGCCCTGAGCAAGCACAGAAGGAGGAAGAATGAAAGGGGAAACATGAAAGGACACGATTTGGTTTCAGTGGAATTTTGTTTGTGATTGTCTTTAAATTGTGTCACACATTTTAGGGATTTATGTAAAGTCAGCCAACCTAGACCATGGTCCTGACTGAGGGTTGCAGCTGTGGAAGGGGACTCTAAAGCTTCTTGCACTGCTATTTGTGGCACCAGTACAGTGAAATTTCCCATCAGATTGGAAACAGCTACTGAAATCCTCTTTCAGCCAATCCTAGGGTGACCCTCCATAATGGTCCACGATGGATGAGGAAGGGAATCTTGAGCAGAAAGGCAGCGTTCCTTTCAGGAGCCTTTCTGGCAGAAGAGGTGTGACAAGCCATGCCTGAGAAGGTGCAGTCCTGATGGCGTGTCATGACCATCTGCTTACCTTCATGGGTCCACGCCATCTGGAAGAGCTGGTGCCTGCTTGGAGGCTGCAAGGGTGAAGCTGAGGCTCTCAGTGACTCTCAAACAAGGAGACTGCTGCTACACTGGGAAAAATTGGGAGAGTGTGGAGGGTAGTGTCTTTTCTTTTTCCTGTGCCATAATATAAGCTCTTTGCTATGTATAATCTCTCTGCCATTAATCTCTCTGCCTCTCTGCCATAATTAGGAATAATTCCTAATTCATGCTCTCTGCTACTGTATATTTCTCTAATATATTGCTTATTTAAATTCTAGTTTCATGATGTGTTTTTCCTCTGTTGTAATTAGAAAATGCCATAAAGCTATGCAACAAAGTGGAGAACCAGATCTTACCAAATGAAAACTAGCAAAGCCTGCTTTATGACAGAGGCAGTTTGAGAAGCAATAAAATAATAGTGCAAATTCTTTCTTTTTCAGCAAGCCAGATTTACCAGTACACCCCAGATGCATCACTCCTCACCAGCCACACAAAACAGTTGTAAACCTGTTTTAACCAGGCTGTTAAATTGAGTTTACAGCTTCTTTGCATCACCAGAATGGCTCAAAGCAGGCAGCACATACCAGTGAGCGTGGACCTAATTGTACACTAATGAACGATGAAGTAGTTTAGTATGCAGTATTCACTTTAGCAGAATGAAAAATAAATCTTTATATAGAGCAGATACATTAGAATTTATCCTGGCTTTGCTTGAGGGGAAAAATTCATCCCCTTTTATTCTGAATAGATTATAATTAAGAAAAGTATCAGAGACAAATTATTCAAAGCTAGAACTTTAAAAGAGCTTTAAGAATATATCCAGTCTTTCCAGATATATTAGTGCCTGCTCAGACTGTAGTGTGTGGAACTCATAGTTTAATTATAAAATAACAGTTCAAAAAATCTGCTTAGGTAAGCATGTGTTTCCATTAGGGAAGAAAAATCATTACAGAAAGCAAGATAAAAAGTTAATGTTGCAAATCTCATTGTCTGTGTGTAACTTCATTAATGCTGGATAAATGCTCTATACTTAGCAAGGTGTTCATTGCAGAAGTCTGTTGAAACAGTTGAAATCAAGTGCCACCTACATATCCGCTTAGTCTGTAGTTACCCTAAAAAAAAACAAAGCTCAGAATATTTTTCAGTGCTTTAAGACGCTGCGTTTCTTCATAAATAAAACTTAGGGCCTTAAGGCAATTTCCTTGCTGGGAATACCACAGTCTCCAGTATAATTTGACAAACACAGAAAGCAAACCCCAGATGACTGATTCCCATTTGTTTATTCAATGAATCATGCTTAAATTGAAGGGACAAGTTAGGACAGGACAGCTCATTAACAGAGGAGCACGTTTTCCTCCCCATACTCCCAAGCATTGCACCAACAGCCATGCAGGACATGATGGAGGTTTGAGCCCTCCATAGCGAAGACTCATGCATCACTCATTCCTTCATGTGCCTCATGAGCCAAGAGAGACTTGGCCTTTCAATCTGACTTGCCTTTGGGGTTCCACCTTCCAAATTCTATCGCAAAACCATCGTTTTCAATTAAGCAGAATTGATCCCACTATGTCTGGGCTAGCCACGGACTGACTGTGGGTACATTCATAGAGACACTGGCAGGCAGAGGTAAGCAAGGCTTTGCATGCTGAGCCTCAGCCCACAACCACATAGCCACCCAAGGCCATGTCTGCTGTGCACGAGCTCATATCCCCCCTCTCAGCAGGCTTCTGGTTATCTCAGGCCGAGGGCTGTGCTCACCGCAAAAGCATGGCTTCCCCCTCGCCGCTGAGAAGCATCCAGCTGGCCCAGATCATCAGCAAGGAGAGCTGTTTGCCTGCAAAATACTATGCAAAATACCAGCAAAATATTACATTGGTTTTGAAAACACATTATCCCAAGAGGGATAAAAAATGCCAGTTTAAAGAAAAAAAACTGGAAAATCTGGTCTTCGGGCTGTAAGATATTTAACCTTTTTTCATTTGAGTGCTGGGTATCCCACACACTTCCAGTGATAATAATAACAGCAGTAATAATAATAATAACAGGAAAGCAAAATCTGAAACAAAAGGCAGAGCTGAACTCAAAGTACTCAAGAGGTGTTAAGTTTCATGCTGAAAATTATGCACCTGAAAGGTGCAATTTAGGAAATCATACTTAACCAGCAGTAATAAATAAATAAAAAAAAAAAAGTGGGGGGTGAACTCATCACGAAAAAGGATAAATCTATTCAGAAAAGTCTTGTCACTGAAACTACAAAAGTGAATAACAAATCAGCCTGTGGCATGTCATTAGAAGGAAACATCTCTTCCCTGTAAAAATGGCTTTTATCCAACTCAAAGATACAATCATCATATTATGTTTCTTGGGGATCTCACTCCTTAGGAAAAAAACACATATAAAATACATTTCCTGGGCCAGTACAAAACCTTTTAAGAAAAAGAACTGCTTCAAACAAGCAAAAGGCTTGTGGACACTTTCACAAAAGTTAATAATATATAATATTATAGCAATAATAAAAGATGGTGGTTTAAAAGATGTGCACTGCTACTGCCTCCCCTTTTTACACAGCCCAAGGCATGTTTTATTATATTAAACACAGTCAAGTCCAGATGGAAAGATACTGTTAACAAATATAAGCAATTCTCTGACCATAACCCCAGACCTTGCAGAGCAAATAATCTTTTGTTGGTCAGGAAGTCTGCAAAGCTGTATCTATATTGCTGCAAGACCCGTACAGACCAGACTCTCAGTTGACATAAAAGTTTGTCACCACCTTGATCTCAGAGGAATGACCCCAGTTTACATCTGAGGAGGATCTGGACCCTTATTTATTGTGACTGTCTGTCTCTTTTAGTACTTCATTGCTGTCTGCATGGATGAGCAGATTAAATGGACATCTCTGTGCAGGAGGATAAATACACTTGTAGCTGACATCTATGAGGAAGAGCGGATGCTTTTTCTGGAGACTTGCTCCCAGAGACTGGATTAGTTTATAGAGGAGTCTGCTGGTCCTCATTTAGGGGACTTTTGAGTCAGCTTGCACGTGTTTAGGGAACAGCTTGCCTCCTGGAAGTAGGACCTTGAGATGGAAGATGTGAAAAAACAATTTCCAGAAATAAAAAATTAAGAAATACATTAGAAGATGCTAGTTCACCCCCAAATTAGAGCTAGGCACTTGCATTGTGTGGGCAGGGGCATCCACATTGTTGACTGACCCCAGAAGGCCATGGCCAAGCTCTCCTTCACTGCTTGATGGGAGAAAAGGGTGACCCAGGCCTCACGCACAGCAGATGCTCCAAAGGGAGCCAGTGAAGACTGAGCACACGTTTGTCTGAGTTTATCCCTGCATATGCTTTCACGGAAACATGGATCCTGTGGGGTGGGGGACTTCTGCTTATGCCTTCCTATAAAAACATGTGTTTACATGTTTAATATGTAAGCATAAAGAAAATTCAGCATTGAGTGAGGGACTGAAATATTTCAGGATCTGTGTTGCTGTTGGGGTTAAGATGGCTCAAGGTTAATAACTAACCTTACACAGTTAGTTATTTCTAACTTGGAGAATACTAACTCTGAGTGTGAAGGACATGAATCAGCTATTCCCTCCTTGGGTACAGGGAGAAATTTTGACTTTAAACAGGTTGATTTGCATGTGTCCATCACATGCAGGTGCAAGTTCTTACATGAATCTCTGAAATATTTGAAAATGGTCATTGCTGGAAACAGGACACTGGACAACTAGTCTGATCTGGGACAGTATTTCATGTGTTACAAGTTACAACAAAAAAAAAAAGGCTGATGTCCTGCCTGTCTGTACCTGAAAAACTAGGAGGATGGGACCAAGAAAATGAGCACAACTCCACTGAGAGAAGTGCTAGTCATTTGCCAAACAGGAGGTAATTACAGGCAAATGGGAAAGCTCATAAGTGATGCCAGCAGTATACCAGAACCAGTGGCAAAAGAAAATCCTATCAGATCCCTAAGAACATATTCTTTCTCAAGCAGGGGAAAAAAAAAATCAATAGCACATATTTAATTGAAAGTGCTCATAGAAAATTTACCATGAGCAGAGACAAGTAGCTAGTTAGCATGGGAGCCAAAGGTGGAACGAGGCAGATTACTGATCTTTTCCCATATAAACTGGCTTGTTTTCTACATTCCTTTAAACACAAAGCTGCAAGCTATACAAGGATTAAAGTAAGGTGATTTTGCTAGGATGTGAGTCTGAAAAATATCTGTTAGACACAGTTAAATCTTTTTTTTTTTCACACCAATGATATGTCTGAATTTCAACTGAATTTTACTTCTTGAAATGAGTTGTAATGTAGTAAAAAATTACAAACAAGCTATTTTCTTAATTAAAGGAAGAAAAGCATTTCTTCTCCTATCTTCCTATAATCATTCTTGCTTAAGGTCACATTTTGTTAGAACATTATGCATAAAGAAGCTAGCTGAAATTTTGGGGGTTATTTCTCTTTTTTTTTTGTTTTAATCTGGGATAAATTATTTTCTTTAAAAAAAAAAAAGATTTCTGTTTAATAATTTGGTGTTTATGGAAAAATTCAATTGTCAATCTAATCTAGTTTCTGACAAAAGCAAGCAAGCATGTTAACTGTACAGAAGAGATTTCTGCTCATAAATTAAGCTATGTAAATGTTTCAAGTATGGCAATCCTAAAAAATCCCAGCCTTTGCATTATGCATATTTATTCACATGTTCTGAAAGTTAAATACATTTAAGAGGGAAAATCTTCCTGAACTGCTATGCTAAACACCACATAATGAGACCAAAAAGGTTTGGTTTTGCTGTAGAGGTAATATTAACATTCTTAATTCACAGAAAAAAAAAATAGGATCACTTGTTCTTATTTACTGCTATGTTAAGCATGACTTACGAATATGCAGAATGATAGAATAGATCACATTATAGATATAATCTATAGAGTCTGGGATATTGTGTTTATCATAAGCAGCAAAGATTTAAGAGCACTACTGTTACCTCCAGGTTAGTTATGACAAAGCAACAGCTCTGTGTTTTCTGAATATCCTGTATAAATATATATCTAGTTTTGGACAGGAATATGTGTTTGTGTGTCTACAGACATCTATACATGGAAAAAAAATACAGAAATGTACCAAAATTGTAAGAAATATTTCTGAAAAAGAAGTAGCCAGTACATGTGTTTCTCACTTAGACAACAGACAACCCGGAGACCGTGGAGGATGCTGGGTTTCATACTGGGCTTCTGTTTGGATTTGTCTCCAAGGGATGGCTGCCTGTCTCCTCTCACTCTACCCAGTGCTGGCAGAGATTGCAGACCTCCTGCCACTAGGTCCCTAATGCTGAGCAACCACAGCAGGGCGACAGCAATACTCCCTTTGGTTATCACGTCTTGGGCACAGGTGTGAGGAAAGAAGGCAATGCTGAAAGCCACAAAAATAACTTTTTGAGGAGTATATGCTTAGAAACTGCAGCTTGCATATCAGTCTCATGACTGCAAAATTATCTCTTCCAGGCCCTTTTAGGGCTAGAAGTGAATCCTAGTCTCTTTGGGATTATCCCCTTCCTGTCATACCAAATATCCAGTTTCATTTCTGTAGATCTGTAGACTATTTAGCTCTTACACGTAAGGAATCTGTCAGTTTTTCAGGACTCTTTCTTGATCTTCTGGCACTAGGACTACTACTCCCTTTAGAGAGAAATACAGGTGTTTGCTCAGGAAAGGAAACAAATGTGTGGCAGATGAGATTGCAACAAATGGGAAAGAAGTGCATCAGCTCTAAACTGCTTGAATTCGACTGTTTGGATGTCAAATTAAGTTTCTGGAGAAGAGAGCAGCAGCCAGACAAACTAGTTGAAACTAGTATGTTTATTACACATTTAACCACAAGGATCTCACCTACTTGGCTTCTTAGTGAGACAAAATAATGTAACACATACATTAGAAATGTATGTAGATGTGTGTATCTATTAAAAAAAAAAAAATGGAACATTTCTTCCTGTTTGTCTTTCTGTGTTACAGAGGAGACAACAGAGGAACGAGCCAATCGATCATAGTTTGTACACTCAGACTCCTAAGGCTTGCAGGATGCTCTGTAATTTGTGATTTGACCTCTTGGCACCTTCCTTTTGCTGAGGTTCTCACAGAAAAAATGATGTGCCAATGAAGAGTGACACAAGATTCATCTTGTTTGACTGGCTAGGTCACAACGACAGTTTGGGTTAGTCTGTAGCCATCTGTGATAGCTGGGAAAGATATAGTGAGGTTCTGTGGAATTACTTCCTAAAAGCATCACCAGGAAAGCCACAAAACACACCTAAGTCTATCAGATGGAGTATCGGGTGATCCATAATACAGACACTTTTGTGACCTTCGCTTGGCTGCTGTAGCAGCAAGCACAACAATAGAAATATCTTGGATTAAAGAAAACAAAACCCAATCTGAATAGCAGCTGGCAGCACCCTGCACTGCAATTGTGTTCACTGCACTGCTCTGGTGCAGGCAAAGCTTAAGCTGTTACAGGACCGGTGCCATAATTTCCACACTGCTGCCACTTGGCTGTCAGCACATGAATGTGGCCCAATTCAGTGACCAGAATAGGTTGCCCTTGTGTCTGGCTGGTCCTTAGGTCCTGAGTGGGCTTGCTGAGCTCTCTGGCTGGTGCTCATGGGACCTGCAAAGTGTTGCAATATCCTCTGGGAGAGGCACCAATCCAATGTGCTCACTGTTCGCCCAGGATCAAGAGAGTTGACAGTACGTGTTCTGCTCAGCATCCTCTGCAATCGCATCTTCTACTAGCCCATTATAACTATTTAAGCAACCATTTGCTGTCCCCAGACAACATGGACCTACAGCCCTTTGGGTACCAGCCTCTTGCTGGGGCAGTTAGAGACACTCTAAAGCTATGGTAGTTCACTGATAACAACAAACTTCCTGGTGGCGTATAAGCCTGAGACCTAGATTGCTAGAGAGAAATGACTCGTATTTGCTTACACATTAGGAAGGCAGCAGTGGGAGTTGTGGAAGGTTATCTACTGTTCCTGTCTGGCCATCTTTGCTTTCCCTGTCAGGTTGTAAATTGATGTACGGAATGCAACTATATATAACAAGGAGTCCTGTCGCGTTCACTAGAGATGCGCTGCCCTCATGCAGGTGCACTGTCACCTTGCTCACTGCTCTGCTATTTACTCCTGATTTATGGTCCGCTGGCAATCCACGTGGACTGAGGTTGAAAATGTTGCACATAGTGAATCAATTATAGTGTACTAGATTGATAAGCCACCTACTGTATTTAAAAATAATTGAACTGTGAAATGACTAAGTAAACTGAGAATTTCTATAAGTTTGTGTGCTAGGTATTATAAATGGCAATTATGGAAGAACAAAAGTACATTAAACAGCAGTGACAAGGATAAATGTTACATTTCTTGCACTTCAGAGGTCTGTTTTTAACTTCAGTATGTATGAGCTATCATCAAATCAATGAATCTGAACATGGTATGAATCTCCAAGAAGGAAGAGTTAAAATAGTATTAAATGTATTAGAAAAAATATGCTAATTTCTGAGAAAGTAATACTGAAAATCTAGCTACTTCTGAAAGAAAAACTAAGTAAGAAATATTGGGGAAATAAACATAAATGGGAAAATACAAATGTTGAAGAAAAATTACAATAGCAATTTAAGCAGAAAAGAATAATTAGCAAAGCTCAGGTGATCTTTAACTGTAACAAAGAACTGAGTACTGATGTCACAAATTTAGCCTGCTAAAAAGTGAATATGCAGTCAATATTACCACAGACCTAAATGCTTTGTTGTCCTTTGTATTCCACCAAATAAAATGAGTGACATTTCTGACTCTCAGACATATTTGCTATCCAATGAGGGCTATGGAAGAAGTCTCCTAAACATCACCTCAAGGAAAACCATGCAATTACACTTCCTTGAGAAGATAAAGCCTTGGTCATCAGTGAGAGACCCTCTAGCATCTCAGGGGCAGGGAAAGGGAAAATACAGAAAAACCTGATCAGGGTATCCATTAGCCAAAGCATTTGTATTCAATAATGTCAACAACAGGCCTCGCATATGCTTCAGGAGGAAGAGGAAATTAATGAAATTAACCCTGACCAAGACCGAGGTACTCCCTGGGCACTGTGGAGAAGCAGACTGTACCAGTGTCCATGTGATTGCCTGGCTGTTCACCCCAGGACTCTGTCCTGGTGGTAGGAAGATCTCAGGGACATGGGAAAAGCCATAGCTGTCCTTCTCTTCAATCCACTGCCTCTCAAAGCCCATTACTCCCATGGCCCACTGCAGATGGCCTCAGAGTTCTCAGTGAGCCCTCTCATCATATCTCAATACGAAGCATTTTAACAGCATCTATAATCAAAGAGTCTCCACTTAATGGTATCACACTGTCTCATTGACCAGCCTGAGAACTGGATTTATTTGAAACAGTAATATTTTGAGAAAAAAAATGCTGAAGTAAGTTACAGAAGTAACACTGATTTTGTCTAGATTTCCATTTTGAATGCCCTGAAGCTTCATTCTGCAGTTTCTAAAAATAATTTGTTTTCTTTTTTCATGTTTACATTGATTTTATGGAGTTTTGCAACATCAATGGTGGGAGCACACTGTATGTCACATGATATCCTATTATGCTTATTTTATTGTTAAATTATCAAGATGCTTTATTAATAATGATTTGTCGTCTTCTTTTCAGCTTCAAAATACTTTCTGCCTGACTTGCATTGACAGCTTGTGCAATAATCAAAGCTTTTTCCCAAGAAAAAACTTTTCAAGGACAGTTTCCTACCAGCCTGTAAAAACTTCATTTATCCAGGCAAGTAATTAATCGCAGAATTAGTATCATTAAGTCAATGTGACTGTGGGGATGATCAAGGGGAGCAATGATGACCACAACTGGGCCATATCTCCCTAGTGATTTGAAAGTGCATGACATCTGGTATGTGGAGCCCCTTCATCTGCTACTGAGGTCAGCAGGAGCTGAAGAGCTTCAGCAGCATTAGAGGCACTCAGCATCTCCCAGGATCAGCCCTCTCACTTCCAGAAAGAGTCAGTTATCTCTTGATGCACCTGGAAGAGGTTCTTTTACACTTCCATACAACTAAATCTTAAGGGTGTAGTAGATTGTGAAATACTCTGTTGTTATCAGTTAGTCATGTGGAATAGCGTAAATTGACCAGTCATGAAAAAAAAAAAACTAGCAAGAGAAGAGTCTGGAGAACGGATTGCTACCCTGCCTTCAGAAATCCACTGTGAGCCTGTGAATTGTAATACATTACATAGTCTATGCGGTTCCTTGGCATGCTGTTATTTCAGAAAACAGGAGTAAGTTCCCTGTAGGCCTTTGCACAGTTTTTATAGTATCATTACAATATACCTCTGGAGCAGAAATCTCACTCTGAAAGCACATAGCACTATTCTCCAATAATTTTTTTATCCTTCTCATCTGCCTTGCATTTTTTAACATATATTACATACGTTTGCTTTCCCTATGGATGCATAACAACGTCAATGGCTGATCTGTCCAGTATAATCAACAGCCCATGAGAAATTTCACAGAAGCAGTTTCTGGTGTGTGTTGGGGGAAGGATGGAGGCATCACAGATGTTCAAATCTGATTTCTTTTTCTTCGTATTGTCTCTTAACAAAATGCAAATACCCTTTCTGTCTAGTATGATAATTTGTTTAGTGTAATGTGCATTTGGTAATGCTAACAAGGGAGAAACGCTTAACCTAAGGTACTGTACTTGCCACTTGAATAAATTACCTCTTTAAAATGTGCTTGTATAAACTGTGATTTTAAAGCCTCAGTTCCTGTGAACAGCTTCTCCGACACTGTGTTTGTATTAGAGGAAAACTTTCAGGACATCCCTAGGAAACTAATCCCCAAGAGCGATGAAATTCAGGAGAGGCTAACAAGTTTGCACCTTTGATCCAGTCTCCATACAGCAAAGCCAGACAGGATTATGCCAAAGCCTTTAACAAAAATACTTGGGGAATTTTAAACCCAGAAGTATCTGCAATCTTTACAATCCAGGATACTTTTAATTAGGTCTTCTTTTGTAATGTTTCTGACTTAAGCGTCTTTCATACGCAAGTCAGTTTGCGAGGATGACAGGAGTAAATGTCATTGAAAATGTCTGTGAAGTCTTCATGCTCTGCCACGTAGCAGATACTGTGTAAGTATGTCAATGGAGGGGTTACTTTAAGGAAAAGTAGCACTTTTCAGCTTCCTTACCTTTGCCTTTCTCCCTAAAAATTATTGTATTACTGCAAATTTAAAAGGTTATAGCTAGGGATATGTGCATATACTACTTAGAATCATTTTTCAAGACAAGGGAATTAGGTATCCAAAAATGCCTCGAAAAATCTGTCAGAATTATATTATTTTCCAGAAGTTTGGTTCACTCTTAGCTGCACACTGCAATGCTTCAATTGCTGTTTATTGACAGTTCAGTATCTGAACAATAGTATCAAAATCATTCCTACTCAAGAGCAGGTTAGTACGGAGAAGCAACTCACCTCTGGTAACATTTCAAAACACACTGCTAATTACCAGAACTGTTTTGACAGGTAGCAGTACAGGAACCTTTTGAAAAAGCCTGACTCCTTAGCAAGAGGGACCGCTATGTCATTTCATTGCATTTGAAGAGGTTTTAAATGACATTTTCCATTCTGAGAAGGCGGTGACAATATCACAGGATTTCACAAGACGGCTGTGATAAATGCAGCAGCAAAAGCAAAGAATGCTTAATAGACAGTAAACCTCAGCACCTATTATTACTGCTCTTCCAAGATGTAGGATATCCTTAAGTCGATTTCATATTTCAAGGGGTTTCAGTCAGCATGCAAAAAAATTGCTTTTAGAATGTAACAGATCAAAATTCACAGGCACTGCTCGGGCAATTCTAGTTAATGTAATGAAAATTGGCTGTGAATGTCTAAAGAAATACTTTTGAAGATCTCACTCTCACTCTACAAATGAAAAGTCAAGCTTACTTAGCAGTTCAGCTTCTTGTCATAATTATTTTTCCTGCTCCATCTTTTAAGTACCTCTGAACTGGGTTTCCTAGGGGGATCAGAGGAAGATGTTATCCCTTAATATTTCATCCCTGGATGAAAAGCCCTCTATAGCTCCCAGGGACCCTGTCATTCAGGCAGTAGTAGCCAAGGGAGCCAACCCAAGATGTCCTACCGCAAGGTCAGTCCCATTCGGGGCCAGCCATAAGTGATTTTACTTTCCTGTGCAGGTCAATGGATACCTAAATGTCTGTGAAATGGTACCATGGCAGCAAGGTAATACTCCTATATTTCCTTTAATGACGGTTTCTATTTTTCACTGCCACTCTACCCCATTAATCCCACTTTGAGAGCTGAAAAACAAGGTTCCATATATCCATATAATGGGTCGCATGTGTTTTCAAGGTCTCTTCCATACCTAAGTTTTCCTAACTCTTAAAGAACCATTATTCAAGTACCTGAACTCTTTCTCATCATTTTATACTTCAATAAATTCCTGATAAGGTTCTCTCTTGTTGTAGTTCAGCCCCGACTGGGACCAGACTACGCAGTCTCTCTCTCACTCCTCCCACCCTTTGAGAGAATAGGGGGAGATAATATAAAAAAAAACGGCTCGAGGTTTGAGATAAAGACGGGGAGAAATCCTTAAAGTTACCGTCACAGGCAAAACAGACTCAAATTGGGGAAAACTATTCATTTATTTCTAAAACTAGCAGGAGAATGAGACAGGGAACAAGATAATCTTCCCCCACCCCTCCTTCTTCCCAGGCTTAACATTATCTCTACTACCTTCCCCTCCCGAGCAGCACGGGGCGGGGAGAGGGAATGGGGGTCGCGGTCAGTTCATCACGCGTTGTTTTACACCGCTGTTTCAGGGTCGGGGGAAGAACTCCTCACATTCCTCCCCTGCTCCTTCGTGGGGTCCCTCCCATGGGCCACAGTTCTTCGTGAAACTGCTCTGGCGTGGGTCATCTCTTCCATGGGGTGCAGTCTCTCCAGAACGACTGTCCCAGCGGGCCCTCCGCAGGCCACAGCCGCTTTCAGGCAATCACCTCCCCTGGTATGGGGTCCTTCACAGGCTGCAGGTGGATCTCTGCTCCTCCATGGGCCTCCATGGACTGCAGGGGGACAACCTGCTCCACCATGGTCATCACCACAGGGGATGCAGGGGAATCTTGGCAGGGGAATCTTGGCCAGGAGCCACATTACTCCTCCCCCTCCTTCTCCACTGACCCTGGCATCTGCAGCCATTCCTCACAACAGGCTGGCAGACACCTCTCAGGATCCTTTTTACATCTTATTCACTTCTTATCTCCTCTCCACTTCTTGCAGCCGGGCCAGGCTGAGTTGGGCCCAGTCGGCTGCCGGGCGGGAGGCCAGAGGGTGAGGCCTGCAAAGCCCACAAGGCTCGTGCCTCCCCCTTTCTGCCCCCGCTCAGCTGCTTCACATCATCTCCTTTTTTTATTTTTTTTTTCTGTTTTCCCCTTCTTAAATATGTTATCACAGAGGCGTTATTACAGAACATTCTGCTACCAATTGGCTTGGCCTTGACCAGCAGCGGGTCCGCCCTAGGCCCTGCCAAGTCCAGTGAACAAAGGGGAGCAACTTCTAGCAGTTTCCTACAGAAGCTGCCACCTTAGGCCCCCCTCACCGAACCCAGAATATCTCTCTACCTTTCATATGCCAGCCCCAAGGCCTGGTGCTCCCGTGCAACATCTGCTGAGTAACAGGATACAAAGTCAACTCGCTCTGCACTTGCACACTGTAACAGGGAAACACACGCGTGTCAGATCTTACTTTTGCTGGAATACCTGCAGAAAGAAAGTAGAATTTCTTCTGCTATGATTATAAAGATTGTAGGCACATCCATGTTTCTTCTCAGAAGGAAACAAACCTCTTGGCACACAGCTCAGAGACTGTGGACTCACAACCCATGCTGTTGCCCATGCAACTCAGGGCTGAGTCCAGACTTTGGCCCAGTGTGGGCTGTGTTGGATGACCTGGAGCTGTTCTGCTCAAGCTCACTTGCAGTGTCTGTTGGGAAACCTTACTTTTAATGGCAGTGCTACCTGGTTGCAGCCAAGACCCTGCTTCAGAGCTCTCCTCCATTTCTAGGGAGAAGCTTGGATGAGCCACAGGGCAATGCTGCTGGCAAGCCCTCCCCTTCCATGAGAAGCTGATCCTTCACTCCCTAAATGTCTGCAATCATTCCCTAAATGTCTGCAAAGCAGTCTCAGGGTATGGTGGAAAAGGGATTTCAAGCATTCTGGACCCAGAAGTGGCACCCAGCGTGATACGGGATTTGGCAGGCATCTTTTAGATGAAACAGCAGCATCCTTTTCCTTTGTGCAGGCTGGCTCCATGCTTACTCTTAAAATCTGTTCTGAAGTTATGCAAAGTTTTTTACCTTTCCTTTAATTTTATATGACTGAGGGCTTTTTGGTAGCAAGTCTTTGACCTTTGTTTCTATGAGCATGCAGTTCATGTTTACGTCAGAGAGCCACACGTGGGCACGTTTAGAAGAGTAAGTAACAAATCAGGTAAAGTCTGTGTGACACGTCAAAAGAGAATAAATCTCTTTAAGTGCATAAATCAGTCTTCTGGAGCTTATCCTTGCAGAGGTTAAAGACAAAGTGACAACCAAAGATGATAGAGATCAAGGGCTAGTATAGCTAAGCTCTGTTACAAGTAGTTTATAATCTCTTGGCAATTAATCACCAATAGTGAAGCCTGTTCTGCAAACACCTACAAAAACTACTATCCCTCTTCCTTTTGTCCAAACTGGACAAAATATAGAAGTATTTCAGCTCTGTTAAAATGGGCAGGGGTCTTGAAATAGCCCAAGGTATCAGTTAGGATAATTCAGATGAAGGTTTTTCCACAGATTGTTAGCGGTGGTGAGCAGAATACGGGAAATTTGGAGCTTCTTTTGACTTTTTTTTTTAATTATTCTTACATTAAAAAAATCTTATAATACTGTAAGACATTACTTGAATGTACATGAATGTACTTTCCTGGCATAGTAATCTGCAGAAGGAAAGTAAATAATGCTGGATAAGGAAACACTTATTTTTACGCACTCAGCTGGGGCAGGTCATCTAGGCATAGAATCATAGAATCATTTAGGTTGCAAAAGGCCTTTAAGATCATCAAATCCAGACATTAACCCAACACTGACAAGTCCAGCTCTAAACCCTGACCTTAAGCACCACATCGACATATCTTTTAAATCCCCCCAGGGATGGCGACTCCACCACTTCCTTGAGCAACCAGTTTCAATGCTTGACAGCCCTTTTGGTGAAGAATTTTTTTTCTGATATCCAATCTAAACCTCCCCAGCTCAGAATGAAACATTGCTCTTGATCCTGGCCCACAGCACGGTCACTTTACCCTGCTGCATCAAGCTAAAGCAGACTTCAGACTTGATTTATCCACCCTCAAAAAAGCACCGCAGGCTTTGCAGTGTTCCCACTTAAACCTCTACAGTGCAAGACCCCCAGCTAACAGCAGCGTGTGGGATTCTGGCAGGAGAAGGCTGGGGCCAGGCCTTCCTCACTTTCCAGCACCTGCCAGCTGCTGCTGGCACAGGCTGTGCCGGCTTTCGCCAGCATAGTCCTGAGCAGGCCAGCAATCAGAAGACCACTAAGCATGCCCTTTTTCATCACTGCTGAGGACCTGACCCCTCGTTCTCCTGCAGAGAGGGTTGCAGGCCAGAGGGGAGTGCTTTCCTCAGGGCTGTTCCTGAAGGCACAGACAGCCATTGCCACTCACATCCTGATGTATTCAGCCCTTTGTGACAACTAAATCATCCAACTTACCCATCCGTTAATTTATTTAAGCTAGTTTTCTGCACAAATGATAGTTAATTCTAACATTCAGCCGGATTTCCAGACGTTGCTAAAACACACCACAGCCACCACTCCTGCATGAAGCATTTGAGTCTCCTGCTGAAGGACCAGCAAAGATCTGTCTATGGGAAGTAAAGGTTGTGGAGAGGACGGCAGCAGGGAGAGAGGAAGGAGCAGGAGGAGAGAAGACTTGGACTTCCTTCATAGATAGAAGCCGGTACTCCAGGCTTGCTCTGGAAAAGTCCTGAGGGAGTCCAAGCTGCAGGACTTTGCCAGTCGTAATCAAATTCACCTTTTGCACTTAGATGGTCAGCTTAGCTGGTCACCTCAGAAAAGATCTGATTCTCATCCAAAACACACAAAAACCCATGGGTTTTTTAAGGTCAGATGATACCTGGTGCATTCTTTATCTAAGCAACTTTGGTCCAGTAGCAGCAGAGCCAAGGTCTGCAGATCTATGAGCCCTGGTTTTCTGTAAGTTTTGCTTTTCCTGTGTGTACCAAAACCCAGTGGTTGCCTTGTCTACTGTTACAGTGTAGACATACATCCACTCACACTACATTCCAGACAAAGAGAAAAAGGGAAGTACTTTTTCCAAGCAGGAAGATTGTGCTATTACAGGATCCTGGTGGGAAACCTTCACGTCAGTTAAGGACACTCTGTTGCTTAATGAGCAAAACAGGGGCTGTTGATAGTCCACTAAATATAGTTAAAGGGTGAGTTTGCAGTAAGCCAATTAATGATGGACATTAATTCCATCTAATTAATTTCCAAGGAATAGTTATGGCTGGGGAAATCTGAGAGCCTTTGAGTTTCTTAGTTTGCAGCTAGGAATTGATTTTTTAAAAGTAATAATCTGAGAATGACTGAGAAACATACTAGCTAAAATCAAAGCAATGGGTTTAAAAAACAGCCAATCAGAAGAAGACAGATTTGACACCATGAAGACAAATTATCTACTAAGCAAAATTAGGTTGAAATATTATGACCAAGAAAGCAAATCCAGCCTTGCAGGCAGCAAGCTGTCTTCTTTAAAAGAAAGGGAGATTGTTCTCAAAACTCAAGTTAAATGAAGGTATTATCTAAAATAAGATGTGGAAAGAAATCTCAAAATATTACCGGCAAATCTCGACAACTCTATAACTAAGTTCTGGAATTCCATTTAGAAGTGAACTACATAAAAGGGAAAATGTGAATCTATGCTGCTTTGTAGTCACCAAAAATAGTATTTAACTCTTTAACAGAGGCAAAAAAAAGCTTTTTCACTGATTCTTCCTCTTCAAAATTCATTCTCTGTCACCCTAAAGACTTGGATTCTAGTTGAGAATCAGTAGTGACAGTGGTATGACAGCAGAATTGATGAAGTGAAATTTGATTGAGATAGGAAATGCATCTTTCAGACTGTTTGGGAATTTTTTTTTTTTTAATATTGGGGAAACTATATAACTTTTGATATACACTGTTATTTCAATACAGTTTAAAAAACCCTCAGTGCTGCACTTGTCACAGCTAAGACCCCCCTCACAAATAAGGAAGATCAGGCTTGACATTTCTGGCATTTCTAAAGTAAAAAGTAAAACACAAGTATGTTTTATGTAAATGTTTCCCTCCATCCAACATAAATGAGTAAGAAAAGGCACTACCACCTTTTCCCCAAAGATTACATGTAAAACCTAACAACTGAAGTCATACCATGTTACTCTGCACAGACTTTCAGGGAGATTAAATCCATCACCGAAGCTCAAAAACCAAGCAAAACACTATGGACATCTAGGTGCTAGCCTGGATTGTCAGTCAGTGCCAACACCAAGTGCCCAGGGACCCTGCTGCTGCTGGTGCCTCAGATCTCAGCATATGAGAAGGGTTGGCACTTCCCAGTGCCTTGGGCAAGAAGGAGAGGATCCTGGCTTCTGAACCTTCACAGAAATCTTGTCTGTCTCCCTGGTCATTTGTACAGTGCTCTGGCCCTCTGAGCCCTCAGTCCTTTACTTGCCCCTGACCTCAGAGTACTTTAGCTCTTACATTGAGCCTCTGAGTAATTAAATAACACTTTTATTTCATTTCTGGTTCCCCTGTGTGTCTTCAAACTCCAGTGCATCTTCCATAACACATTAAAGTAGAAAACTCTGTCTTCTCTACTCTCTGTCACACACAAAGAAACACACATGCTCTATCAGGAGAAAAATACGGATGGGCATTGCACTGTCTACCCTCTGCCTCATGCTCCCTCCTCCTCCTCCTCCTCCTCTCCTTCCATGTCTGTGTTCCAGGAGTCCCCAGGGTCTCACACTGGTCATTCCCCACCACTGTGAGAAATACCTTCACATTTATGATATTCTGTCTCCATCTAAAAGATACCTCATTCCCTGGGCTATTCTCAGTATTAACTGGAGCCACACTAACCCCTGTTTGTATGCTGCACATAAATTGTTCTTGGAGACCTATCTACTTAACACCGCATCTAGCAAACAGGCACTCCTCTTCTAATATACTGTTAAATTTACTGTTTGCTTCTTTGTCACTTGTGAAACTGGTCTCTTTCTTTTCTAAAATGCTGAATGTCTGCAGTGTTCAAAGTAGCTGGGTGTAGATAATAGTCCAGCTTGGATTTTCCTGCTTTATTTCCATTCTTTCTCCAGATTCAAGCATTAGGGTTTAAGTAGTGACTGGATATAAATTCAAATGTTTTCTACTTCTTTTTTTTCACCAGTAATATTCTATCTGTGAATAGATAAAATAAAATTACTTTATTCTCCTGAAAAACATAACGAGGGTGGAAACAGCAAGTTAAAGTAAATTAAAGTAAATACTTTAACAGCAAGTTAAAGTAAATATGCAGCTTTCAATAAAATATACAGAAAAATTAGTAATACCAGCAGGAATCTGAGCAAAGAAATTATAAAACATAATTCTTTATATCATGCAAATGTGAAATAAACAGAGTTTTCCAAGTCAAAATAGAAAGGAGAATCAGATTAGAAATGACTGAAGGACTCATTACTGTTGGCTTTTTTTTTTAAAGGAGCAATTTGAAATGTGTCTGTGAGCATGACCTGATGGTGAATTTTTTTCTCTTTCTCTCTTGTTGTGGTCTGCATGGCAACTTGAGGTAGCTTTGCAAACTAACCATCACAAGCAAAGATTTAAAAATCTCTGAGGACTCAGAAATATCAGAACTTGATAGGACCTGCTGTGCTTGGGATGAGGCACTGACACTCTGTCATTCACTGCTCTGGTCAGTTATATCATCTTCATATTCATTCTCATACACCAAGAACTACTACAGTTTTCTTCAGGGAGGACCATTTAATGCCTGAGCCATGTCACTGGCTGCATAACAAAAACATTGCCTGCACCAGTTTATGCGTTAAAGAACAGTTTGGAAATCTTGGTGCAAAAAAGGCTTCCTCCTCCTGCCTTCATAACTCCAAACATGAGATGGCGAAGTTCATGTTGTGACTTCAGTGCTGCCAAGCTGCCAGGTACGTGGGTGTCAGAGAATAAAAGTGAGATGGGCAAGATCTTGTTCATTGCCCAAAACAAATGCATGGACAGAGAAGACCCATGCCAGGGCATATGGGAGAGCAGCAGAAAGCCCTGCCTCACCCCAAAGGGTGATGCTTAAGCACAACCTTGCCCTTATTTTGGTGCATGCTTTAGAAATGCAGCTGAGCCTTGAAGACGGGAAACCCATGGAGAAAAACATTACGAGATCACCAGATTAATGACTGCCATGTAACACGTATGTGTGAGGACACTAAAAGAGCACGTTTGTGTCACTGAGCCTAATGCACATGTTTTCACGAAACTAGTAATTTCCACTAGTAAATACATGTTACCTGACAAATCACAGTTTCCTTCCCTAGCATAGGTATATGCAGACACTGTCAAATATTCTGTGTAAAATTATACTGAATAAGAAATTTCGGTGCCCTTACTAGGGAAAATGAGACTTTTCCAAAACACATGGGGGAAAAAAAAAATCTCCCTTTAAACTTGTTTCTACTATGAAATTACAATTTTTCTACAGCAAATACATAAATGTCATGACAGCATGTCTTTCTTCCCATATTTTTTCCTGACAATCTTTTTCTAAAAAAAAAATGTGATTTTTTTTTTTTTTTTACGTGTTTGTAATGCT
>WHYT01017298.1:750162-922063 GCA_009806455.1 Tetrax tetrax
GGGGGGGGGGGGGGGGGATGTTGTTTGTTTTGTTTTTTTTTAAGGAGACATGGTGTATGTAGACAACTGCCATCTTTATTCCATCATAAAGTCCCCATACATCTGGAAAGCCCTCACATTCAGCACATCCTCTGCCAAAGATGCAAAAGCAAGCATCTGCTAAGAGCCTTTTCAATAACATACAAAAAGTTATGGAGTATCAGAGAATTAAAATTCATAGAATCACATGGTTGGATGGGACCTATAAGATCATCTAGTCCAACAGTCTTCCCACTACCATTGCTGCCACAGTTACTAAACCATATCTTGTAGCTCCTCATCAAGCCGCCTCTTGAACACTGCCAGGGACGGCAACTCCACCACCTCCCTGGGCAGGCCATTCCAGTGCCTGACCACTCTTTGGGAGAAAAAGTTTTTCCTCACGTCCAACCTAAACCTCCTCTGGTACAACTTGTGGCCATTTCCTCGGGTCCTGCTTGTTGCCTGGGAGAAGAGGCCAAACCCCTGCTCATCATAACCTGCCTTCAGGAAGCTATAGAGTGCAATGAGATCTCCCCTGAGCCTCCTCTTCTCCAGACTAAACAATCCCAACTCTCTCAGCCACTCCTCATAAGACTTGTGCTCCAGACCCCTCACCAGCTTTGTTGCCCTTCTCTGGACACGTTCCAGGGCTTCAATGTCTTTCTTGTAGTGAGGGGCCCAAAACTGAACACAATACTCGAGGTGCGGCTTCACCAGCGCCGAATACAGGGGGATGATTACCTCCCTGCTCCTGCTGGCCACACTATTTCTAATGCAGGCCAGGATGCCGTTGGCCCTCTTGGCCACCTGGGCACACTGTCAGCTCATGTTCAGCTGAGCATCAGCCAACACCCCCAGGTCCCTTTCCTCTTCACAGTCCTCCAGCCACTCAGCTCCGAGCCTATAGCGCTGCTTGGGGTTATTGTGGCCGAAGTGCAGGACCCGACACTTGGCCTTGTTGAACCTCATCCCATTCAGCTCAGCCCAGCGATCCAGCCTATCCAGATCCCTCTGAAGGGCCTCCCTACCCTCAGGCAGATCAACACCACCACCCAACTTGGTGTCATCTACAAACTTACTGAGGGTACACTCAATCCCCTTGTCTAGGTCATCAATAAATTATACGTAGTAGTTGTTCTCTTGATGCATTTTTTTGATCCTGCTTTGTGCTGTATATATAAAGATGGATAGTTTTTTCTGAGAAGTTTTAACAGAGCCCTAAGCAAGTTTACAAGACAAAGCTCTAAGTGTGGGACAGTAATGACTCATCCCATACAACATGGGAGAATCTAACAATGCCAAGCTTGAGAGTTCAACTTCTGGGGCAGAAAAGGTCAGACTACCCAAGCATGCCTTCAGGAACAGGTCCATATTTTAGAACAATGTTCAGAGTGTTAAAATAGTTAATATCTTCTAGAGGAGCACTTTTCCAGTGGGCCTGAACTGGGAGTGGGTCTGCAAATCTCAGCAAGCAGCACCGGCTTCTTGACTCCCACTAATGGCTTTTGAGCAGCAGCTTCATTGGAAATTACCTCCTTCCACAGGTGGAACACTCATCTGTGTGTGTGTGTTTGTGTGTGCACATATGCTTGTAATCAAATCTGAATCCCTTGTGAAGAAATACATTTGCTGGGGAAGATGTTTATTTTCTCTGTTTGGGTTCTTCTGTGGTTTTTTAATTCTGGAAAAAAGTCAAAAGACAGTGCACAAGGGGATCATCTTTCTTCATTAAACATTTTTCTTTGTTTTTCTCTAGCTTGCTTATGTTTTTACCTTTTTCAAGCATCTTTTTTTTTTTGGCACTGAGAAAACAGAATTATCCAAGTATTAGCACAAACAAAGCCTATCAAGTATTGTGCTCACCAGCCATTAGCAGTGAGTAACAATGACAGCGTCTGAAGTATAGGAGCAATGCTGAAGAGGCTCACCCTACTAGGTATCTACCTATGCTTAACAGTGCGCTTCATGTTTGAGAATTTCCTCTGGGGAATTAAGCCCCCAGAAGAAAAGGCGGGAAGGCTGAAGGAAGGCCTGGATCACCAGGGTGAATAACTTAAGCCATGCAGCCATAGGCAATACAAGGCATGGACAAAGTGGTCAGTGCAGCCCCTATCATGGGCCATACTGTGGCCAAAGACAAGTGTACTTGTGGAACAATTAGCTTTAAGGGAACATTATTTTTTTACATAACTTATCCTAACTTTTTCCCAGAATAAAATAATGTTCTGACTTGCTTCAGTTAATGAAAGCAAAATACCTCCAAGTCTCCAGTACCCTGGCAGTAATGGACTATTGTTTCTACCTCTGGCTCACATATATGTTCAGTTGTCACATTCAATGTTCTTCTTTGAACATTGAATACTTCCACAGACATAGGAAGGCAGTGTTCTGCACCATTCCCTCCACAAGACCTTATGCCGTTCACACTGCTTGAGTGGAACTCTATATAGTGTATATTTGATGTCCTCTACTTCAGACACAGGAGGTCTCTTAATTATAGGGGATCCTTTAGAAAGAAAAGTACTGAATAAAATGCGCAGAGGTAAGTTTTCCTCTTCCTACTCTGTTTCTCTTACTTTGTAAACCCTCCTGGAGAGTACATCAAAAGGGCCAAAGCTTTCTTGAATCTTTTCACTCCCTTACAGCTACATTCTGAGGGCCTGGGTACAGCATCCAGGATAGAATAGGCTTGTGATGGTTCTAGCCCCTGAGAGGCAGCCCATCCATTCCCCCTTCAGCCACAGCCAAGAGACTAGGACAAAATGTGAAACTGGAGCTATACAAATCAGCTCTAGAAATCAACTAGACAAGAAATACAATTTATATAACCAACCAGACAGTTTATGTTACAGATTCACTTATCTCAGTTGCTTTTTTAAGATAGTACTCAGAGAAAACAGCTTTGTTGCAATGATGTGCAGATCCATGATGTAATGTGTCAAATTTCAATATGCTCTAATCTTTACTGCTCAATTGTGGTCAAAAATCTCCTGAGTCAGCCTGAGAGACATGTTGACATTTCTAGTGGTAACTTGACACTAGAATATTGAGTGCTTTGTATTGTGACAGACGTTATATTGCATGGATTTTGGTTTTGATTTTTTTTTTAAATCCTGTACTTCAGCCCACTGCCAGTCTATCACCTTTTTCAATAACTTTTGCCTATTTTGAGTCTCAGTGAAGTTTGTGGATAAATGTACCAAATAATTTTACCTTGCAAGAATATGCTGCAACTTTACTCATAAGTCTGGACATTTCTAACATACCTTTCTCTAGCTTCTAATTTAGCTCTGTAAAATATCACCATTTCTCTCAGATATAACAATTCTTCTTTTAGAACAGGTATTCTTCTTGTTTTCTTCAAACCGTCTTGAACACAGCTCTTTAATCACGACTCTCTGCAGTCAATCACCAAATCAACACAGCACATCAATTTCCAGTCCCAAGTACACTGGTGTTAGTTTGGGTACTACACATGATAAAGCAGCTCATAATTTGTGCCCGTGAAAGGCAGAGAAGACCCTGTACTATTTGGAACAGGAATGATGGGAAAATACTGCTGCATCAGTGGAGAAAAAAATGTCCTATGAAAGAACAATTATTTCATACTATCAAAAGCTTTCTCTGCAGGACTTATTGGAGAAAAATTAACATGAAAAGCATCTTAAAATTTAACAAAACTAACAAACAGAGGAGTAAGATGGGTATTACTCTCCCTTTTGTCTTACGCTCAAAGTCCTGATTCCTCACTGTATTTCTCTCTCTTACTCTGGTGACCAGTAAGGGGCTCAGAATGCAGTATACGTGCCTTCCTGCCGTACTCTTTCTGAGTACTGGTGGAAGTGAGAGCTCCCAAAAGGACATGGGAAACACACACAACTTTGCATTAATTGTGTCCAGATTATTTTTCTAAAATGCAGCAGAACCACCGAATTTGCTAAATATACTGTACCATGTCTCATGTTTTGAAAGTAAATGATAATGTGTCCTTGCAAATCTGGTTGTTCCCTTCTTTGGGATCCCAGCCAAGGCAAAGTAACCATCTTTTCCTTCTTTCTTTTCCTCTTTCACTTAGACTCTCAAAAATTGATTCATACATTAAACTCATCCATTTTTCTGGATCATTTCAATTTTTGCCAGCCTATTTCCACTTACTTTTTCTGACAATGGGCACTGCTGGTTGTCAGTTAAGATCTGGCTAATTTTATTGATTCAACATCCCAGGTCCTTAAAGGATTTATCAAATTATGGCATCTAAAACTCCCTTACCCACCTTCCTTTTGGTAGTATATTATGAGCTTATAGGCATCAGCAGTCAACATTTATCAAGTGGAGACTCTGTTTAGTGACTATTTGGCAATACTTTTCTACCCTTGTATTTGTACAGAATATGCATCCCTTCATTCTTCAGTTTATCTATCACAAAAGCCCTTTTTTGACACTGGAATTCCATCTTCCCTGGGAAATGGCAGAAGGGATTTAACAAATAATGTAATTGTGACAGTCACATAATTCCCTCCAGACTGATATTTCAAAGATCTCAGTCTCATGCAAGCAACAGCGTATCGAGTTCTCCATGGATTGACCCCACAACAACATTCATATTGCACCATTATTTCCAGTTCCATCCTGTCCGAGGATTCAGTTTCAGTTTATGTTAATACTTCGTGCCATGAAATAACGTGTCCAGGGAAGAGATACATACCTTGTTCAGCTCTTCTAGCTTCAAGGGAAGAGCACATCAAAATCCAGGCAGAAGAACAGGCAGGTAGATGAGAGCAGTTTACATTAGCCAGGGTTAAAACAGCCTACAGTCAGACGGAAAAAGGAGGAGATAATTAAGAAGTACTTTGATAAAAGGCACTTTTTCCCCCAGATCTGATGAAACTAATATCACGAGCACATAGCAATTAGCAATTCTTACTCTTTACATGTCCTAAAAGCAGCAGCAGAAACACTGGCTTCTCCTACCGTGATAAAATTTTATGTAAAGTATGATGTACATGAAAAAGAGTATTGGCACGCCAGGCTGGACTTTGTGATAAAGTTTTGTATAGCTTAACAGCAGGGGGATTTTTTTTTTTTTTTTCATTTGTGCCAAAGCTGTATTTCAAATCAATTGTGCTGAATACAATACAGAACTATCTATATTTGCTCAGGTGGAGTCAATTTCATTCTGTAGAATTCCATACGGAGGTATAATTGTTCAGTTTATCCTGATGATTCAAATAATTTAGAGAGAAGCTGTCATTTTATATGTGATTTAATAGATGTTTAGGATGCAAAAGGTATTAACAAAGGAAAAATTAAGAGAGAATATCAGGAAAAAAACTACCATATGGTAAGATGTATTAGTTGGTGGAATAGCTTCTCAACGGATGAGGAGGAAGTTGCATTGTCTGGAAATTTAAAAATAGACTCTACAAAATATAAGCAAATCTACAACCGGCAATGATCTTGCAAGGGCAAGAGGAACTATTCAGCCTTCTCCTTCTCTAACATTTGCTGTTATTTGCAATTCTCATCACCTTGCTCAGGGTACATCCTCTCTGTGTGTATTCAAGTGACTACAAAGTTTGAGAACGGTGGCGCTCAGCTTCATCACCAGATTAGGCACTTCCAGTGTTAAATCCACAACTAGCAACAGCTTAAGTGGCAAAATCCGAGAGCTGGAACTGAAATCATCATATCCACTCACTTGAGCCAAGAAAGGTGTCTAGAATATTCACTCCTCATTAGCCTTAAGTTACATGGAAAAAACACAAGAGCTTTGTACAAACATTTTTAGACAAGCAAATGAACCCTTGAAAATAGTTGTCAATGAGGGTGAGGTGAGTAAGTAATGAGTGGCAAGAAAACAGATGTAATTTGGGTCCTATAATGAATAAGGTGGTGCAAAAATACAGAACAGAATATTTACTTGTTTGCCATGCGTACAAAAACATCTTGATTCTCAAATAAAGAAAAAAATCACAAAAGAACAAGTAAGGTTATCAAACATCCAGGTGATCCTGGAAAATAGAACAAAGACCGGGGTGGCAGAGGTAAGTAGTATTGTTTCGCTTACACCTATCCTAAAATGTGACTTATGATACTGGTTTATTCAATGTTTTAAGTAACATAGACAACACAAAATTAACCTCACTTTTCAAATTTACACCATATTGTAAGGAAAAAAAAAGTAAGATCGTAAACTTATGGACAGGTTCCTGCTCAGACAAAAGACTTTTTTTATAGTTTTGATATTTTAGGACCTATGAGTGTATACAGTTTCAAGATATTTTAACATTACCAAAATTAATTTTCAAAAAGAATACAGAAATCTAATAGTCTGACTTTCAAATACTCCTGTAATTACTCCAAACAAAGAGCTTGTGGTGGTAAAGATGCTTTCATACTGAGATGCCATCACTCGGATCCCTTGAATGGATTTTGCTGTCAGTCTGAACAAAATTATGGAATAACTACTTTATAATGAGCTGGCTATTCATCCATTTAGTGAACTGTAATTCTTCCTGTATGAATTGGCAATGAAAAACTGAGCTAGATGTTCACTCTACTGCAATGGGAGAAAATTGGCCCTCACACAACCTGCTTGGCTTTCAAACTAGACTGCCTAAGCAGTCCCAGAGCACCTAGACAGTACACTTGAATAAAATGAAGCTGTTTCTAAACATACAGTATTTAGAAAAATCACAACAGAAATATTTCTCTATTAGCTAATTAAAATTTAAAAATGGAAAACAGGCATATATCCACTGCTTTTTAATGCCAATTGCCAGAGTCCTATATACTGCATGACGTCAGTTGAGGTAATTGAGCTTGATCCTCTCCTGTACCTGAGAGAGGAGAGGGGTGCCGGGTAATTGGCTCTTCCTTTCTGAATTTTTGAGCCAGAGGTGCCGTAGCCAGAGTTAGAACCATGTTCAAGGAACTTCAACTTCTCCTGATGGCTTACAGCCTTTACCAGACCTTGCACCAATGCAGGGGTGCTTGGACACCTATTTTCAGGAGAATCAAGAGAAGGACTTGGAACAAGTCAGCTCGCCCTTGTGTAGAAATGTCTCTCTAAATAAGATCTCCTGGACAGTTGTGGCCTCTCTGTACCTGCAAGTAGATATCTCAGCCTATTCTGTTCCAGGTGCTGTTCAGTTGCATGGTGTACACTGCATTTTTCAGGTTTGCATTTGAGCAAATTTCACTTTGTTCTGTCTCTGCACTCCACCCACCAGATACCTCCTAGGGAAAGTGCATGTAGAACAGCACACATTTGAACCACAGAATCATTTATGGAACAAGCTGGGTGTACTTCAGAAACCTCCTCCCTCCTTGTAGACTGCAACAACAAATGGGATGGACCGAAAGCAAGTCCTTGTTCAAAGACCATTCATTGAAGGAAGCCAGCCTACTTCTTGCTCCAGCAGAAACCAAATGTGCTGGCCTGCAAGACATGTAGTAAAGCTTATCACCCTGCTCCAGGTGTTCCCATAGGGTTACTTGAATGGGATTAGGGGACAGAGGAGAAAATTTCTTATTCCAGAAAATTGGTACAGTCTGCAAATGGCAATTAGTCTGGTGGAACTGAATTATTTTTTTCTTTCAAACTGCTCAAGCTTGGACAATTTTGAGTAACAGATTGTCATCTACATCTGCTTAGGTGCTATAAAGAGAGCCTATTTTCAGCGCCACATAGGAATGAGCAGCTAAAGCTGAACATTAAACATCATCACCTCTGTGGAAACCTCAATGAAGTAAAAAATCAATATGCCTCAGTGCTCACCAGAAAAACTATCATGCAAAGAAAACACCTATTGTGTTTGCTGGAGTGACACTGGACTCTTACAGAATGCTGCCAGGGTGAGGAGAGGTGATCTATCTCAAATCTTTGTACACAGAAGAGAGTGAATTATACCCCATTTCCTAGTCTCTCTGACCCCTCTTCACTGCTTTATATAGCAATTAAGAAATTGCTACCCCTACAAATTGTATGTGAACCTGCAGGCTCACATTGCACCAGCTGAAGTACAGAGCAGAATTCACAGGGATTCAGGCTGTTAATGGCTAAAATTCTGGCAAACATTAAAGCTGCCTTAGGACTAAGTCTTGCTCTTGCTGCAGTTAACACAGCCAGTTCTCACCCTAACTGCCAGGGCCGGCAGGAAGGGCAGTTGGGATAAATATCATATGAAAGTCTGGTTGGGAGCTGGGACACCTGCAGAGCCCATTTGGCTCCGGCCCCTGTGTGAGTAACGAAAGGCAAGCAAGAACAGGCTGTGTTTTATGGATACTCCCATTCACCCCTCTCACCGTCACAAGATGAGCAGCATTTCCAGGCTTGTGGCAATGAAAGTGGAGCTTTTTCAAGGTACTCCTTTCCCAGAAAAAAATTCTGTAACTCACCTACTCTTGAATAGGTTCTGAGTCTGTGGCTCCTCTGCTTTTCCACCCATAATTAAGCATGGGTATAACTTCCAAGAGGTTTCCACTTGGGAGACTAGTTTTGATTTAAGTGCACCCAAAAAACTTCTTCCATAGAAAGAAATTAAGTATTTATCAACTGAAGGGCACACAGCCATTAGAACAAGAATTAAAACTTTACATGAACATTTAAAGCACTTCATATGCACGTTACCTTTCCTATATTTAATCTTTCAATTCCAGCCTAAGCTGGTTCACTTCATCCATCCCCTAAGAAATGCCAGGCTAGGTGAGACTTATTTCATTCTTACAAATAATGTCTCTCCCAGCTGGTATCATTTTGCTTTCTCCTTTAAAATTCATTCCTTCTTCACCATGTCTAGGTTTTATTTCTTTTGTGTTCCTACTCAGACTGAAGCCTCCAGGTGAACCTTAGCAAACTGGTTTGCTCTTCCCTTTGAAGGGGAGGTGGAGGCTGTCATCAAAGAGAGTTTCTAGAATTTTCTGCTCTGGAAAGCAATAACTTCAAGTTTGCAGAGCTCTCTGGATAGTTAGATATGCAGCATTCATGGAAAAATATGGGGATGTAGCTGAGTATCAGCAAGACAGGTAGTACCCTAAGACAGAAGAGTCCTAGTAGCAGGAAAAGGCTGCACTGCTTATACCAGATGGGTATAGATGCTTTCAAGGGAGAAGCTGGATGTCCAGGATGGCGACCTCTCCTGGGACAAGGGGGTATGTCCCCCCGAAGAAGCACCAGCTGCTGCCTTCACCCCACTCATACCTCCGGAAGAGAGATTCAGTAGCTCTTCCTCCAGCTTCTTGCCCATCCCACACCACAAGCAGTTCAGCAGTGGCCAGCCTCCATCTCCTCATCCTCAGGGTAGGAAAATTCAGTTCTGTGTCTCGTAGATAACAGAGATGCACTGCGCAGTGACTGGCAAAGACCAGCATTGGTCAGGGTTGCAGCAGTAGAAAGCTTGTAAGTGACTCTCCAATGTAAGCACGAAGGATTGTCCCCAGACCAGTTAGTCCTTCAGACATACAAATTACCTCCAGATAACTTTAGGCTTGAATAAATGAGTTATTTTTCTCTGAAAACTACTTTGAATCCAGGCATGCACTAATCTCCTAAGAGGAATCCTCAGCCAATAGTACAACTCCTTTGTTTATTTTTTAAGTAATGAATGCAAAACTCACTTTTGCCAGACCTGTAGCCAAATGCCTAGATAAGAGTGTGTATTTTAAAAAGAAAACAACAGTAACACTAAAGGGAATCACTGCTCTATGTTTATTTGAAGAAAATTTATAAAACTCACTTTACTTATAAATTTTTGAGAGAAGCCTTATCAAGGGCATGTGAAATAGAAACATGGGTCTGACAGTGCCCAAGAATGACTGGCATCAGGCCTAACTCATTATTTTATCAAGGATCTGGCAGTCAATCAATAGGAAATTATCTGTGCTGTATTGACATAAATCATAATTGGTTTCCCTTGAGTGCCATGCCAAATCCTTAACAGAATGAGTTACTGTATGTTCTATGCCAGTTTTCTTTCTTTATCATTTCGGCTCAAATCCAACTTTGAACACAGATGAACAGTGGTATCCCCAGCACAGCAATCTCTTGGACATGCAAGAACTGCCATACCTAACCCAGCATCCTGCATCTAACAACAGATCATACCGGAAGTCTCAGAAGTCAGGGAAGTGAGGTAGAAAATGCACCTGTTCAACCATGCATTGTGATTATAGGAAACAGGATTTTAAGAGACTTTTGTGTTTCTTCTCTAAATGGGAAATGCAGCTGCATCTCTTTTTCCTTTTCTGCAGCTTATACGTACCATCTGCATATATGTGTCCATTAATACGGCATCACATTCACATCCTCAAAAATTTGTTCAGAAAGTTATTTCTTACTGAGTACGACCTTTTCGCAAGAACCTGAAGGAAGAGCACTACAAATCAGTGTTTTTATTTGTCCTCTATTTCTCGGCTGACAGTTTCCTCCACAGGTACAAGAGTTACTGAAGGTCATGGTATCAGCCTGGCCTTTCAAATGCTGCTAGTCATACTCTGCCCAGCTGATCGAGTATCTGGACACACCTAGCACAAAATCAAGCCAGCTTTGCCTTGAAGGCCTGCCACCCTGCTCGCAATCAGCTGAGAGGTGGACTTTTCCTCCAAAGCCCTGCTAAGGCAAGGACTGCCAGCAGTCTCTCTTTGCAGCTTGCTGCTTTTCCAATAATCAGCACCAAACGGGGCTGACACCAACCTCTCTTTCCTTTCAGCTTTGTTTTCTCCTGTTAAAAAGACTGGAGAGACAGTGGCGAGGGTTACTCTCCTAAGCCCTGCTGACTCCCTGTTCTGGGATAGAAAGAGGTCAAAAAGGAGAGAAAAAGAAGGAAAAAGCTATAAGAAAGGAAAAGGATGGATATGGGAGGGTTTCAGTTCATAACTCTCTTGTGAACAGGAAAGTTTTCCGTCATGCAGCTCAGTCACGGCAACGGGCTGCTGCCTTTCTGAAGCAAGTCCCAGGACCTGGAGCAGACCTTACCTCACAGAGCTGCTGCCGAAAGGGTGAATGGAACTGCTGATGCCAGATTAAAAGAAGCAGCTCCAATGAATTCACAGCAATTAAAAGCAAACACAGACCAATGCAACAGTAAATCTCTCCTGTTTTCTTTTCTTCCTGGCTTTTATTTCTGTATTTATTACACACACTTTCTCATCATACATCAAGTACTATTCTACTTTGAAATTTTTGGTAGATTAATAACTTCTAAACTAGACAAACTGACATTTAGAAACTCCTTGGTTTTTTTTTTTTCATTTTTTTTTTTCAACAAGCTGTTCTAAGTGGAATAACACATTCCAGGATGTACTTCCATCAGCCAAAACAAGCATACTTTGTATCTGTTCCGGCATGAGGCATACATCTTAGATGAGCTTGTATTAACTCACTAACCAACGCAGACCTGGGACTTAAAATGTCCTGTAAGTTCTTGGCACTTGAACTGTCTACTTAAAGCAATATCATAGGCTGACAGTTTGTTGATTAAAAATAAGCCAAGTAAAGCACATGCAGATGTCAGTGCTTGATTTAAATGATTATTCACATACTCTCCTAGGTTAGATGAAGAAAAATTATTTATTTCTGCAGTGTAACAATTCAATACACAATCTGGGGGAACAACAAGACTTCTTCCCCTTTATAGTAAAATTGCTCTTACTATAGGTCTGTATAATACCCCTACCGCAATCTGTTAAGTGGTCTTTCCCCAGTAACGTATTCCCTGAAGCTATTCTCAGGTTTCGAAAGAGCTGCTTGTTTTAAAAGAAAACAAACAAAGACACAATCATTTTTAAGTTGTAACAGTTAAAAAATCAGATAGATTATTTTTCTTTTGCAGACCGCAAAAAAAGATTCAGGCCATATAAATGCATACTATTGTAATAATAAAACACAGTGGTCTCAAAGAAGTTCGCAAGTGTTCTGATCCAACAGCGCTTCATACAATACAACTAGAGATTTGAGAATATATTTCTCATGTCAAAGTATGATAAGAGTCACTTAATCTAGAATCTGATAACAAGACCATGAAAGAGAATTGAAAAAGGTAAAGAAACACAGGAAAAAAAATTGCATGACACAATACAAAATGCAGGGGACACTTCCCTGTGACTCTTCATGAACCTAAATTGCAGAACAGAAAGTATTTAACTGTCTTAGGTAGGTATGAAATGATGTCAGCACAGCAGAAATCAAAGTTGTCGTGGAAAAAAACTCCAAACACAAAGTGGGAATTTGAAGTGCTGTGAAGAGAAGAAAATGGATAAAGAGAATAAAATCGTTACACATTGCAGCAAAATAAGCCTAAGGAAAACAGTTCTGTGGGCAGGTAAACGAGTGATTTGTTGTGATGATATGCATTCCGAAGAACAGTTATTAGTAGTTATCTCTCTCTTACAGATACGCAATCCCAAGATACTGAAATATTCCCAGGAAATATCTGAAATAATAACAATACAAGAGGAGCTGTAAGCAGCACTGAGAAGTGCTGCAATACAAAAACATACTTTCAGCATCATTGCCAAAATGTCCATTTTATACCAAAAGATTAATAATATTTTATTTCTTTTTTAATAGCTACATAGACAGATCATCCTCAGAATAATTTCATGCACACCTAACTTTGTCAAGAGGGTCTCAGAAGAATTTCTGAGAAGAAAAGGGATCTGTCTCACAAAAATGAAAAACAGCATCTTGGGACAATAGCTTGATAGCTGGGAACAAGGGAGAAAAGTAACTGTAATGCTGACTTGGATGAGGGACAAGAGTAACAGAACAGAGGAGAACAACATCGTAGGAAGAACAAAAAGGGAGAGAACAGATTGCATTTCTGAACATCTCAGTTGCCTGTGTATTAATGCAAAAAGCATGAGGAGCTATCTGGCAGCGCTGGAAGTCCTTAAACAAGATCAAAATTATGAGTCAACTATTATAGAGACCTGGTGGGAATATTCACATGGCTGGAATATTTAACAGCTTATTCAGCCAGGGAAAAGGAGGGAAGAGGTGCTGCTGAGTGGCAGACTGTAAAAAGATACAGCTCTATATAAAAGCATCATGATAATAATGAGGAAAAAGAGCAAAGGTGTTATCCTGGCAAATGTCAGCCATCAAACCAGGAGGACCAAGCAGAAGACACTTTCGTGAGAAGTTAGCAGAAAACCCCAGGTACAGGGCTTCACAGTAATAGGGAGCTTGAAAGCTCCAAGCATCTCTTGGGAAAGAAACAGAGTGGAGCAGGCGCTCCAAAAGCTTCCCAAAGAGGAAGTTTGATGATTTTTTGATGCAGAAAATTGTGAAAACAAGCAGAAGGGAAGTAGGTCTGAATCTGAGCCTAGCCTGTAGGGAAGAGCTATTTGAAAATGTCAGAGTGGAAGGTAAAAACAGGAGAGAAATGAGGAAATGAGAGTTAAAGATTCTCCACAAGTGGAAAAAAAAAGCAAAAATAAGACATTGGACTGCAAAAAGGAAGTAAAATAACTGATAAATAAGATCCTGTGGGAAACTGTGAAAAGGAGTTCAGGAATGTTGACTCCTGAGGAGATAATAAAAGCAAAATTGTAGAATATTCCAATCTGTAGGATAAGTAGGAAAGGTACTAAGAAACCAATTTGGTAAACCATGAGAATCTCAGAGGGAAAAAGGAGGTGTACCAGGAGTGGAAATGAAGTCCGACTACTTAGAATGGATAAGATTAGACAGGTCATTTTATGAAATGAGATATGACTTGAAACAAATTTTAAAAAAAAGTCAGTCCAAAAGTCCATTAGCAGGGGAATAAAAGAAAGAAAGAAAGCAAAAAAAAAAAAAAAAGACAGAGGAAGCTAAAAGGCTGAAGCGCTTAGCATCTTCCTTTGCTTCAGTCCTCAGTAAAATGCCAGATGGGACCAAAAGCTATCAGACATAAGGAATAAGAATCTAGGTTACTTAAGGGAAAGACAAGCTACAGAGCACTTTAGTTTAGGGGTTTTTTTTTCTTCCAAAAGCTAGGCCTAGTAGAATTCACCTTAGGTACTTAAATATGGTGAATCAGTGGCAGAATCATCAGTCATTGAGAAAACTTTCATGAAGGATAGGTCTGGAAAATGAAAAAGGTCAAACAAGCAGCCTATTTCAAAAGCAGTAGAAAAGAAGAGAATGGGAAGTTCAGTTAACATCAGTTCCCAGAAAGTACTGGAAAATTGGATAAACTATTTGTAAAAATCAAGATTACAAAGAAGCAAGTAAGAGGGCAGGTGGATTTGTCAAGCACAAATTAAATCAAACCAAACCCATTCAATTTTCCTCTTTGACATGGAACAGGCTTTGCGGACAGAGGAAGACGTATCAAATGTTATGAGTCACTTTTGTAAGGCTCTTGACATTGTCTCATGTGACATTAAAAAAGCTAGAGAAACTTAGTCCAGGTGAAACTACTAAAACGTGCGAAGGAAAACTGAAGAGATCTGCAGAGAAAGGTTCAAGGTCAAAAAGGAAGGCAGCATCAAGCAGCATTTCACCATATATGTATCTTGAAATCACACTACTCACTACATTTATTAATGACCTTGAAGACATGAGGACATACGTTTGTTACATTTCCATGTGACACAGCAAATTAGAAAATAGGGTTAGAATTCAAAAAGACGTTAGGAAGTTGAAGAAATGTTCTGCAGAAATACTGATTTGGTAGCAAATCTGCAGAAAAGGACCTCTGAGTTTGACAGATGATCAAAAGCTGAACATCAGTGACCAATCCCATATTGTTGCAAAAAAGATAAGAGTTGTACTGGAATGCGTAAGCAAAAAATACTTCCTCCATTCCATTTCTTAAAATTATTTGTTTTAAGGAGATATTCTTTAAGTTATACTGGCTCAATGCAATAAAAACCTATCCAAATCCTCTTTCTACAGAATAATGATACATCAGTTGAATTATTCCTATATTGAATCCTAGTCTGAATTCACATTGGCAAGAATATAGAGATGCTATCAAAATCTGTGACATGAATATAGTCTATCTCTGTCACGCACAGATTTGGCGTTTGGAAGGATACACAAAATTCAGACATCCATTAACCGCAGGAAGAAGGCAGCAAGATTAAAATCAATTAACAGTAAAGCAAAAGCAAGTCTCCTCTATCATCTTATGCCATCCTCTCATTTTGTTACCTTGAACAGAACTGCCTTTTACAAAGCCAATGAGAACAAATTCATTGCAACTTACATCTATATTTATAGTGGCATTTTGATCATCATGCACTGACACATTTTAAACCACAGCAGAACGCTATCTCTTGGCTTCCTTTCCTGAAGATGAAAGCAAGAAGTATTCTGTAGAAGCATAGAGAAAATTCCTTATCACTGTATTATTAACTGTAAGCCACTATTTTTTGGCTCCAGCCAGCCCGAGGTGGCCTCTGGGTCACCCAGCTGCCAACCTGTAATAATGATAAATAAATCACCCAGCTGCTTAGATACAGTTTTCCTGGCAATGTTAGAATCTGCTCTGCTCAGTTTCAAAAACAGAAACAATCATAAAGGTCCCCTGAAAATCACAAGTTTGGATGGGTTTTCTGAAGGCTTCACACTGTCTGTTGGCAGAAGGGACCCTGTTCAAAACTCCAGCTTTGGCAAACACCTTAGAGCCCTGTGGGTTCACAGAAAGATTATGGGAACACCTTCTCCAGTGCCTCTACTGCATATTTCTACATCACCATAGGCTCAGCTCCTCAATACAAAGGTTAAAATCATGAGACGCAATAAAACAAGTACTCATAAAGACATTTTTAGGTTGTTTTTTTTTTTAAAGACATTGAACCTAAGAAAGAGAGAATGGAAGTCCCTTTGAGACAATGCCTGTGTACAGATACCACAAATTAAACAAGATCAGGAGGTGAAGAAGGATTGAAAGTAGGCTGCCATCACTAATCACGTTTAGTTGGCATGGTAACACTTTCCTATCTTCTTTCCTATAGATCTGCATAATTCCCAATACTATGTAGCATGGTGATTCTGGGTTACTTATGAGAAGATATGAAATGCTACATAATCTCTAAAAGCATTTGCTGACTTGTGTTAAATAAACTGGCCTGTAGTTCCACACAAAATGCAGTAAGAAAAAAGCTTTATTTTTAAGGTTACCCATTGCATATTATTATATACAATATAGAGCTCCCTGAAATTTTTAAACATTTAGAGAAAAACAAAATTTGGCAGGGAATATGTTGTAAACAATGTCTACCCATACACTCAATGAATAATTCATAAGAAATATGTCATAGAAAGGTAATTTTTAAAGGCCTTTTTAAGCATCAGGATATTCTGATGCAAGTAATAAATTATTTGTTTGCAATACTTTAAATAAATATGTGACTGACAAGTTTAAATCAAATAATTTAAATCAGTTTCCTCCAAATTCATTTTTATGTTGAAATAAATATTTTCTGAAGCAGATAAATCCACCTTGTAACCTCTGCATTTCACTCCATCAAGTTACCCTTATTTTTAATGTGGTTTGTATGCTCAACCAAATCTCCTTTTTAATATATCATCTACTCCGTGACAGATGGAATCCTTCATTTTCATTCAGCGCCCTGAAGAAGGGAAGGCCACTATGTGACCAATTAGAATAAAACAAATAACATCCTAGCCACCTCACAAACTAAAGCTTTTATCCAAACTGCCTCAGCTTATCAAGATTTGCTAAACCACATTTGTGAGTTCAAATATCCAACTAAATTGGAATGGTTTCTACTTCTCCCTCCTTCCCTTCCTATTTCTTCAGCTCCTCCCCATTTCTCATTGTTACTGCCATTCTTAATGACAATCCCATGGTTGTTCCATAACGTCAGGCTGAGTCACAGTTGTACAGGTCCTTTAAGCGTGCTCTCCCATGCTGCAGAACTATTTTACAACTTTTTAAGCTTAATCTGAAAGCTGGATTTTCTGACTTTGATAATACTTAGATTTGTGATAAGGACAACATACCTTTTAAACTTTTAAAAATACATTCCTATCCCCAAAATCTACTTTAATGTATACTTTTCTATTTATTGTATAGCACTCCATAAAGTTTTGGGCATCTTCGAGTGTAGATCAGTCAGAATCACTTCCTTAGAAATTTTGCATTTTATATGTCACAATTATAAGGTGCAAGGAAGTGAAGCCATGGATGAGTTATCACTAAAGTAATACAATTGTTCAGCCAAATTTATTGGGCTGTTTATGTAGGTGAGTACCACAGCTGTTAGCTATTGGTAAGGGATTTGACTGATAGAAGAGAGTGCTTTGGAGGACCAGCTTGGGATGGACACAGGATCGCTGAAAGCCAAGAGGCAGCTGTTGGAAAGGTAACAAAAAGGCTGAAGTAACTAGAGAGATAGAGAATGGCAGGTAGGAGGGCTGTGGGACACAACAGCAGCTAAAGCCCCTGAAGGTATGGAGGAACCAGATCTTGAAGCTAAGAAATAGGGACATCCTGAGAAGGGAGCCAGAGGAAGGACAGAGCGGTGTATGTGACTTCTAAGTTCGATAAAACCTTATTTCCTTGGAAATGTCCCAGCAAAGCAACTTTGAATGAGATCTGTCATTTATATTAGTAGCAAGCCACGTGTGCTCCCTCAATAGAGCTAACAACGTACCAGGCACCATGGGATCCTGGTGCATAAAACCTGTTTAATAAATGCTAAGTGCTGTTAGTAACTTCATTACGGGGCATGGGTGCGACAGCTCACACCAGTCACACAGTAGGACATACGAGCTACAGAAATAATCTTTAGTGCTCCAGAAACCCATCCAGGAAGAATTGTCATGGTATCTCCTAGCCAAGGCCAGGAGGAAACTGGCACTATTAAGCAGCCAATTAACATCCAATTCCAGATAGAACCATCAGTCCTCAGGATACATATATAAACCTCAGGCGAGACTGTCCTAAAAAGGTTGTCATGGCAAACTTCATCTGTCTGAGGGGGTTGCTTGGTACAGAGAGTGATGCTGTAGATGGTGAAGCCCAGTTCTGACCTCTGGCAGCTGGCATATGCTTTGGCTGGAAAAATCGCACAACCCAAAAAGGTACCTGTTGGCTGACTTTAAGTCAAACTGTATTTTTCTCCTTTTTTACTTGGTTCCAGTCTTTCTTGTCCTTAAAAGTCTGATTTCAAAACTCTGATTTAAGCTTGGCTGGCGTTCCTGGAAAAGGATGAACCAGAGTAAAACGGTCTCACTGCAAGGGCTCGGACTGCAGAGGGGTAGCGAAGCAATTAAAGCAGCCTGCGTGGGCAGCCCTGAGGGACAGGGAGCCCTGGATGTGCCAAAAAAACAAGGGGACATAGCAAAAAAACATAGCATTTGGGGACAGTTTCATGCCAGGCTGCCAGATATCTGCCTTTAGGCAAAGCAGGCACCAACCTGTGCTTGTCCTGCAAGAGGCAGGTGACTGAGAGCATCACCACTGTTGAGACCGATGCACTGGGGAGATGTTTGCAAAAGAGCATGTTTCACACAGATGGACACACTTTGGGTCCAAGATTTGAGGGACAGGGAGCCCCCAGCAGCACGGCAACAGCAGGGAAAGTTTCAGATGACTTCTGGCAGGAGGGAATGGAGATCCTGGCAGAGAAACTGAAGCTGGCCTGGCTCCATTTGGGGACTAGCAGAGGAGAGGAAGGTGGGAAAGAGGTGGGAGACTACACATTTGCTTGAGGGAGGAAAGTGCAAACAAGAGTTTTGGGTTAAAGATCAGGAGCTCACTTCCTCCCATAGGCTGTGAAGTTGAGTTTGCTAATGTGGTAAGGATAGGACAGAAAAATATAAATAGTTTACTTAGAATCTCTCCTACATCTACTAATGTTATGGAATAAAACTCTGCAAAACTAATGAAACTTGAATTTTAACTTGTTCTGGAAAACTCAGCCCAAGGCAAACTGAGTTTTCATTAGCAGACAAATGGCTCACATTGAGCACCACAAGATGTTTGTGCCAATAATTCTGGTGACTGCATAGGTAAAGACATAAACAGCTTTATGCTGTTGCACCTAACACATACAGACCTGCATTTTCAATAGGTCATATGGACACTTAACTATGAATTATGAATAAATTAATTTCTGTGAACCAGTGTATATGTAGAATAAAAATGGATATCTATTTACAGTGCATATAATTTTTTCTACATCCTAATTTCAGTTGACAAGGAGTTGAACATCACTGATCTTGGTTGGTTTTCTTTTTCTATAATGGAGATAAAGTATTTCCAGTATTATCATTTGTGTTCTGCCTCCTCCATTGTGCAGTTGACACCTGCTCCAGGATTTGTAACGCAAAAGCCCAAATATTCCTGCTAAGGGCCATCATTCCTACTCTGGGATGAGCTTGTAGTATCAATCAAAGGTTACTTCATACTCATGTGAATTGGCAAGTGTGAACCTGCCCCTTGGAGCAAGCCAGCAATGTCTAAATGAGCTAGAATCAACAGCACCACTATACGGCCTCTAACTGAAAAGCGTTTTACTGTCTCCCACACTGGAGAAAGGAGTAAATTAGAAAATAAAACTAGATAAAAGTATTTACTTTTAAAAGCCATTCCCTCCTCCCAAAACAGACTTAACATACAGACTTGCGCCCATCAGAACACAACTTGCATTGCTCACAAGCAAACAGAAAAAGTGATGCTGTTTTATGCAAAAGCCAAGTCTTGTAAACATTCCCTGCTACCCAGGTAATTTTTCTGCTTTTTCTGGCATTTTTCTATAGACAAGGACCTCTAGCCTATCTTAGAGTTCCCGTAGCTGAATAAAATGTGTCTTATCTAGACATTTTTAAAAGGTCATTAAGTACACATTTTGCCTGGCTTCCTAGGTGGAAGAAACTAATTTTGCAGAGCTGCTGGTCCAGCCACTGGCAAAAGAGAATGTTTCACTGCATCTTGCTCACTTCTGCCTCACTACTAGCAAATAAACCTCTTTAAATAACTTGTGTTTGTTCAAGTGCAGTAGCTTCAATAAAATCACCTCTCACTCACAGAAATAGCCTGTCAGGAACCCTGTCCAACTCATTAGGGGAGGCACTGATTGACTGCTGGGGACCCCAGCTTCATTTTGGAGCTCTGCAGCAAGGCTGGGATGATGGGAACGAGGAGCTGGTTGTACCAGTCGTGTCCGTCTGGTCAAGGTGCCAAGAGCTGCCCACTGCCTCCACCTTTGCGCCGCTTCCTGAGTACAGGCACAATCAGCACTAACATAGCTCCCTGGCCTTTTTCTGGCTTCATGCTCTGTGGCCCTCCTGTTTCAGGTCTCCATCAGCACCACACCTTCCCCATGTCCATCTTCTCCACCTCTAGTCTGTGCTTCAGTTTGGACTGGAGTGTTGGGACCATCTCCTGTAGAACCTGAGCATCCTAGCAAGCACTGCAGAGTATTGGCCCTGTTTTGAGATATAAACTCAAATAATATTGTTGATTATTTTTAGTTTTTTCTTTCTCTTTTACTGTATTCTCCTTTCTTTGCCACTATGCCATGTTTCCTCCCCTTATTTCACATCTGTTGTGTTTGGAAATATGTTAAGAGCCTGGAGTTGAGCTAGGAGTGTAAGAGCTGACTTTTAGCCATTTGAGGTTAAATGAGCAGTCAGAAACAACTGACACCACATCCACAGGCCAATGAACTTCTCTTTGGTTTCTCAGAGCATTGGGTCCTGCTGAATCTCTTCTAGAAAGTATAATGGATGGAAAAGCAAAAGAAAACCCACTTGGTTATGCTCATCAACTACTGATATATCAGGGCACTCTTCCTAAGATTTCTACAGCTAAACCCATTAATTGTCCAGAAGTTTCAAATTTGAATGAATTTCTGCAGCTCCTGTATTTCAGCAGAGATGTCTTTGGTGTCAAGAGACCTGGCTACAGAGCCTAAGAATGAAAGGCTGTCTCCACACCACAGCCCCTCTGTCATATTTCTGAGTTTAAGCACACAGCATGCCGAGCCTCAGCAAGGTCTCTGATCCATGCTGAAAAGGAACCAGCAAGATGATTGATGCTGTGTTTCAGCACTGCATTTTTCCATCTATCTGGTTGTTTTGAACTCTTTCAGAGTAACAGGCAAGATTAATACTGAGATTATTACTGGTGATAATCTATAAATATTGGTGAAGTGATAACATTTTCCACTTGGTGGCAGATATTGCTTTTAAAAATAAGCACAAAGCTCAAAAGACACATTTAATGCAGTTTTTTTTACTGAAGAAAAGCTCTGTCGTGTCTGGTGGGCAGACCTCTGTTGGATACAGGGCTGAGCTGCAGAGCTCATGCAAGGACATGCCCTAGGAGCCACATGTATGGCGGGCAGCCATGCATGGACATGTTTCCTCACATCCTTCTGTGCCCACCCAATCCCACAAGTGTCCTCTACGGACAACAGGCAGATTTTGCTTTTACTGTTCAGGTAGTCCTCAGCACTCCACGAAGCCGCCAGCCCTTGGAGAAGGTCAGAGCATACAGGTTTTGAGCATGGGGGTGCCAGCATAGGTTTAAGCTTCCTGCTGCAGGCTGTGTAATTGAGGGGAGATGTTGCTTCTGCTCCTGTTTTCTCCCATTCACCTTGCCTGCAGGAAGTTTGGTGCCAAAGGGGCAATTTTCCCCCATTCCCTCATGTGGTGCCATGGTATGGCAGAGCACAGGGCACCTGGGACACAAGCTGCTGGGAGCTGGAGAGAGCTCTGGGGAAGTATTACCTGACCCTTGCTCCCTGCTCTCCCCAAGGCACCCACTGCTGGTCCCTCTCAGAGACAGGGCACTGGACTAGCCGAACTCTTAGCCCGCCCCAGGACAACCAACCTTTTTCTTCTAAGATCCCACCATGGTGGGAAGGCAGAGGATAAATTTTACTCTGACAGCTAACAACAGACATCTCAGAATCACGTGAATCCCATCTACCTGCAGGTAGGACTGTTGCACCTTCAGTCAGGCTGCTGCCTAGAAACAAGGTCATTATACTAGCTGGCAGGCAGTTAGTCAATTCAGTTTATTAATGTCAATGCATTTTTGCATGAAAACTTTTCTTAATAAAAATGCAAAATATTGAGGTTTTGACTTTTCCTCTGATATTCAGGACAATCCTTAAAATACAGCAATTCTTTTCTGCCAAAAGTTAATACTTATCCAAACATGGCCATTGTAATCTCATTTGCTATTCTGGGAATACTTCTTGAAGTACACTGTCAACTGGGGAAATAAAAGCATTGCAGTTATACCTCTCTTCTGAGCAGAAGGGTGTTGTGGAAATCAGCTCTGTCACATCCCCCCAGGACTGCCATGGCCTTTAGGCAGAACCCCTCAATTTCTAGGTAATGTCTTCATCTCTAACATAGCTGCATACTCTTTCAACAAAGAAAAGATAACCCAAGGCCATGACATGTACTTCTGTAGCTTAGATTTATTTTGAATTGTACTGAACATACAGCAATGCATCCTCACTTCGCACAAAGCCACACTCTCAAAGTTTCCTTCTCTCACTACTGAATGGGAAGCTGAGTGTTTCCGCCTAATTATTCTGACCTTTGCACTATCAGGAATTGACTGAGACTATTCAAGGAGCAGAGAAAGAGGCTCTGTTTTTGCTTTGGTAATGTGTTGCTTGGTGGCAGCATAGCCCTCTGACACCATAGCGTCTCTCTTCAGCATTCACTTCCTCTTGGGCCTCTGGATTGATACAAAAAAAAGAAACCACCCAAACAAAACAAAACAACAGAACATATAAACCATTCCCATCCAGCTATGCGTCTCTCCTGTTTAAGTGTGGGTCTTTGTCATTGAATTTTAATGCCAATGAATCACATCCCAGAAAGGGTATGGGCCATTGCTTAGAGATGCTAATGAAACCTCCCTCCTTCTGTGTTAGTTACCTCTGTTTCAAGAGCTGACAGTTGAAGGAAGATGACTTTTTCTCAGATAGAGTCATACATGATACACACAAGCAATGGGTCCTACATATGTTCTAGCTCTGCCTCAAAACCAAAATTATATTTATTTCCACTTTCCAGATAGTCAGCACAATGCCTTGTGCTAAGTTAACTGCACACAGTCCCCACACAGGGAGCTTTGGGAGAGCTTGCAGTTAGAGACTCACATTTTCTATCTTATTACTCAGTCTCTTGCTTATCCTGATCTTCTCACAGGGCTTATTTTCTTCTTCCTGTTCACTTTTCCATGTCCCCCTCTCTGCCACTAATGTCAGTGACAAGGTACAAGAGTGGCTATCTAAATTTCCTTTCCTTCTAACTCTAATTACTTCCTGTCTCCCAAAGGAAAAATTTCAAAGGCAGCTACAATATTAATTGGACATAAAATTTCACGCAGAATTTTGCCCCCTGTGCTTTTGATATGTTATGTTGGCTATGACTAGGCTCGTGGTTATGTTACAGAAAAACAAACTGTTAAGTGAAAAATGACCAAGATTAGAAATGTGGAAAATGACAAGTAATTAGTACAGTTTAACCCACTTATCTGATTTTTTTTTTTTAATTTCTTCATTGACATTTTTGTACAGCATTGGAAAATTCCCTCTTCAAGCCAGGTGGACAAGTGAATACCCATGCCATCTGCTTAAATATCTAATTTGCAGTATGCCATCTATATGACCTTCAGTTTTCAAATCTTATATAACCCATCAATCTGTGCATCTGGCGCAATATCCTCTCTGTGTACCTGATAACTGGTTAGCCTCTCTCATGGCAAACAGCAAGTATTTTCTATGCTCATCACAGCTTTGCTCCCCATTCCTTCCCATGCCTTTGCTATTACAGGAGGACAACATAATGAATTTGTCAGAATCAGAGTCATTTTCATCTGACATTTTGCAAGAGTCCATTTTCTCTCAGCACTCAGTTTTTATATTTTATTATATTTTGGCTGGTTTTTACCTGTCATGTAGACTGTGTTAGAAAACAACAATTTTGCATTTTTTAAAGGAAAAACTGTGCAACCGAGCATGGAAACCGAGACTACAAAAAGCATGTAAGAAAATGCTGTGGACGGAAAGCATTACTCATGCAGGTGCTCACCACATTATATTCTTCATAAAAATAGTATCCGGTGCTGTCGTCACTAGAATTGTCCAAAGGCAAACAAAGGCAAACAACTTACTACGTGCTCCAGATGGGGTTAAGTGAATGTCTGCCCCTTAAAGCATTTTTTTAAAATTTTATGTCATGTCCTTGGGCTGCCTGGCTGTCAGTGATTTTTCAAATGCATTCAGCATTTCCTTCCTTGCTCCCATCCAGTCAGATGCTGCTGATGCGGCAGTACCAGGAATGTGACTTATGTTAGGATAGAAAATGCTCACCCAGCACATGTTCAACATGTATCACAGGGAAGAGACCAGCACAAACAGATAGCAATATGCAAAAAGATGTCTCCTAGTTCTGATCACTGACAGAGAGTGAAGGACTGAAGCTCTCAGATGAAGCTTTTATGGTGAAGGAAACAGCCCCTCAGGGCAGTAAGATGGGAAAGGGTTTGCACAGTGGAGCACAAATGTAGATAAATGAAGTTTAGAGACTTCTGTGGGGGCACTAAGGAATTTATTCACATCTTGCTGCCCAGCCTAGGACACTGGGAAAAGGAGCTAACTATCTCTTTGGTTAAACAAAAAAAGCATGGCTCATATTTCCTGTGGTCCTGTTGGGTTTCAGCATGAAACAGAACAAGACAGTGTGAAGGTGTCTAGTGCTGCAGAAATGCATGTTGGCAGGTCAGACATAGGTGTGCTGCCCTCATTGAAAGAAACAAGATGTCACTGAAGTCCATTTCTCTGCAAAACAAGATGACAGCTAGTAATTGGCATCAGAGCATTTCCTCTGTCACCTCTGCCTCCTCAGTTTAGTCTTGCTAAGTCTCCTAAGACTAAAGTAAACATTTCCTAGTCTCAGTTAAATGTAGGCAAACAGGACTTGACACTGCGAGTGGAATCTTCTGGTAGGCTTCTTGACTAGCAAATACAGATTTGTAAAAACTAACACTTTGGTCCAAAGAATGTTTCTAAGTTAAGAGATAGGGAGAGGAGTCACCTCTGTTTACCCCCACAGTGATATCAGGATAGTCAGTAGGGCATCTCAAGACTTGCTCTCTCTAACTCAGATCACAAACTTTAGTCTGGGTTTGCTTGGTGAGAGACTGTGCTGTGCCTGCCAATACAAGAGTCAGTTTGTCATCAGCATCCCACATGCTTGATGCCTGTCTGACTGTTGATGGCAACCGCTGGTTTAAGGAGATAAACAGATTTTCCATAAACTAAAGCACATACTCTGGATGAAATAAAACAGCAGAGCAAATATTTTAAACTGGTCACCCTCCACACCCTGCTGGAGTCACACCATCTCTAACTCGTGGTCAAAGCGTGTCTTTTTAAACAGACAGTATTCAGTTTCATCCAGTCGTAAGAAAGGAGGGATGCTGAAATACGAGCAGTGTTTGAGCACAGCCCTCGCCATGCCGGTCAGTGCCAGCCTTCTGCATTTTACCTGGTGTGACTGCCACCTGTTATAAAAAAAATCCTCTGTTCTCTTAAGCCTCAAAGCTTTTAGCAACCTGCTGTCAACTATGAAACCAAGATCAAAGACAACAAAAGTGCCCATCTAATCTTGAATGTAATCCTCCTTACATGGGTTTGTTCCTGCAGGTACCAGTAGTCCTTCATCCCCGTCTTTGAATTCAGGGCTTAAGACACTGAGGTCTCTCACAGTTGCCAGCACAGATCTGACTATTTGCCAGCTGTCCAGTTTCTGCTACTATTTGTGGTGTATAGTACATAAAGATGCGAGTAGAGTCTAGTTTGTGAGTAGTTCCACAGCATACAACAAACATCATACGTATCAGAAACTGGCCAGGCGTCAGATCTGTCATATGCTGTTCAAAAGGAGAGTTCCTGTCATTACACAGCAACTGACCCCTTGGCAACAGGACCAGACAGGTGAGCAACTACAAACAACCTCCCCTATAAATTCCAACACACTATCTTTATCTGATGCTGTACAGCTCCAGGTGATAAAATCGCTTTGTCAAAAGTGGAAGCTGAGAGGTCCATGTTGCCAGACCTTTAAGAAGCTGGAAAAACAAATAAATGCACCCCTTTATTTTCCCTTAAATGTTTTTCACCAGACAGACCTTATAAGGGTCCAGAGGGCTGAAGAACCTCTCCTATTATGAAAGGCTGAGAGAGTTGGGGTTGTTCAGCCTGGAGGAGAGAAGGCTCCAGGGAGACCTTATTGCAGCTCTCCATATTTAAATGGGGGCTTTAAGAAAGATGGGGACAAACTTTTTAGCAGGGCCTGTAGCAACAGAACAAGGGGCAATGGTTTTAAACTAAAAGAGGATAGACTTGGATTGGACATCAGGAAGAAAGTTTTACAATGAGCATGGTAGACCACTGGAACAGGTTGCCCAGAGAGGTGGTGGATACCCCATCCCTGGAAACATTCAAGGCTGGATTGGATGGGGCTCTGAACAACTTGATCTGGTGGGAGACATCCCTGCTTCTTGCGGGGGAGTTGGCCTGGATGACCTTTGAAGGTCCCTTCCAACCCAAACCATTCTACAATTCTATAATCTTATTTTAGTTTTCATTCATGCTGTATTTCTCACATCTGCATGTGTTTGTTAACAGCGAGGCAGCACATCCAGCACAGACCATGGATCTTCCCTCGTGTGTGTCCTCTCAAAGCCTGGTCAGGCTCTTCCTTCCTTGACAGGGGATTTAACTTCACCCCTTTAATCTTTGAAAGCTTTTCTTGGGCTTGCATATTCCAAATATTATGTAGTTCTAATTATTCCAGTAAGACACTGCAAAATCTCAAGTGCTTTTATTCCCCTAAAAGCTGGCAAGGGATGTGTAAGTTGTCTGTGCTTTTGTTTCACTTACTACACACTTTGATTTCCCTTTCTTTCCCACTTGCCAGCACAAAACCAAAATCTGCAAGTTTTGCTCTAAGCCACCCTGTGCCAAATTTTCCAGGAAGTGATCTGTAGTGCTCAGTCCCGTAAGGACCTGTTGTTCCCACAGCAAACATCTGCACTGAGAACAACAGCACAAGGACAGATGATTAAAAGCTATGTAGCTCTTACATTCTTCACGTCTGTGTTGCCACAACCTATTTAGTAAGCCAATTTCAAAGTTTCTGCTGTGATTTTTAATTTAATCTAAGACCACATTTGCCACATATCAGAATTATTTTCTCTACTGAGGTTGAAGAAAAAAGTTACATTTTTATCTAAGATTGCATTGCATTCAACACATTAATGCTACACAGCTATAGTGCATTTAGGGTAATAGCTCTAACTTTAAATAACAATCTTTCCTTAAGCTTTTAAAGACAAACAGTTGATTAACTTAAAAGCATTTCTCTCCCAGGTAAGTAACGTTAGCCATTGTTCACTGTGGAAAACATAGCCACATATTTACCTTAATACATATTTCTGTTGATTAATTATGTAAAACAATATCAGTTTTTCTGCCCTGGAGTTAAGGTAAAGACTTCTATTTAAAAGAAGAACTCCTGAGAAAATAAATTTCATTTCAAAGATTGTTAGCAAAAAGAAGCCTTTGTTTTAGTCTTAATGGAATCATTCTCTCAGGATGACACAAATATCCATAAAGCACCATGATTTCATTTGGGTTTTTTTAAAACAAAAACAACTTCATTTTCCCTTGACGCAAAACAAGATTAGCTGGAGGTTTTTTTGCTGTATTGGGTAATACAATAATGGATAGATTGTTTGTCTCTGGCCACCGCATGAGTATGCGGGGAGCAGAGAAGAAGACATAAAAGATCTCTGCAGAGCCACGGAGGAGCAGGAGGCGGTGTGCCTGGAACACAGCCCTCTCCTCCCACTTGCTGCTGCCCCAGCTCCCAGGGCACAGCCAGACCCTGCACTTGCAGCATCGCACGTGCACAGCTGGCTCCCAAAGCAATGCAGATTCACCCCTGCAGATTTGCTCTCCTTGCTGCACTGCCGTGCAGTCATGGTGAGCAAGGGAGGGAAGAAAGAGGAAGCTGGACCAGGGTCTCCTATTCTCTGGACTAGCCAATAGATCTCATCTCGTAGATGCGGAAAATGAAGCTGCTGCTTCCTACATAGCGTAGGGTGCTTATTGTCCTGCGGTCTGCAGCTGTGAGGGAGGCTGTCCTTCCTCCACCCAAAAACCACACAGGGTTTTGTTTACATCAGTGCAGCTGTGAGGTCCCCCAAATGCAGGCCAGCTGTTAAAAGCCAAAATGAGCTCCTAAATAGTGTGAACCAAACTGTCCTCCTGCATCTGCCTTTTCAGTCCCATCCAATAAACTGTCCACTAATAACAAAATAGGATGAGGCTGCAAGACTGAGCACATGCTAACATGACTGTAATAGTTGGTCAGTGTATCCCACCATGCCTCCACAGAAAAGGAGTTCTCCCAGCCCCTGGCAAGGCCCTGGAGAGGTTCTCATCTTCACAAAGGGTAAAGTGGCCAAATTTCAAAATATTTGCCTGGTTTTTACCAGTCCTCAGGACTTTTCCTCCAGGAAAAGTCTTCAAAAGAATAAGGTCAAGACAAGTAACTGAGTTTACTTGATTTGTTTACAAACACTTCCTGTCACACAAAAAAAAAAAAGAAAAAGAAAAAAATTAATAGTTAGGGATTTCTTCAAACAGATACTCTGAGGTCTTCAGACTTGGAAACATGTTGATTAATCTGGGGAAAGTCCTTGGAAAATAGTGAAAAGAGCCAAGTGCTGAAAAAAAAAAAAATCTCTATATACTGTCCCATGTTAGTAAATAACAAAAGCAAGGAGTCTAAAATGTCATCAAGCTGAAAACGATCAAAGTTTGCTTGTACCCTATAGCGTGAATCTGAGAAATCTGGCTGGACCCAATAAAAATCTCCTTCTTAGTACATATTGTTCTGTAAGAGTTTGATTCCTGAGTTCAGAGGGATTTTTCTCTTTTTGAAAGCATATACAGTGAAAAAAAAGACACCATAAAAAAAAAAATTTCACAGCAGAAAAAAAGAGATTAGGGTGTTTGTAGCAGATATCTGCAGGAAATATTTCTCCAGTTACCATAACATGAACATGTTCTCAAATTAAACTACTAAGAAAGTTCAACAAGTAGAACTAGGTTTGTTTTCTTCATGGTTCATTGTGAGCTTAGATACCTTACTCTTCCTCAGGGCAGAGCCCATATCACATTTGAGAAACATGTCATGTTCCAGATTTATTTGCATATACAAGAACAGGGATTTGCAGCATGGCTTGATAAACAATTTTTAAATAGCAATTGTTACTGATAAAAACAAGTGGGGTACGTTGTGTTTTGCAAGACAGAGGTTTTCTGTGGGGACAACTGAAAGAAGGGTACATAGAGAGTCTTGTGCATCGCACATCACAGTAAATTAGCCCTGGTACCTTAACTACATTCTTATTAAAATCCTTGTTCACATGGGCAGAGCTACACTACACTATCATGATTTTGGTACTATAGAGCAGACGTGTCACAACCAGTCACTTTGTATAGTTTGGAAAATACCGTTCAATATAATCTATTTTCAGAATGTGGGAGAGAGGAAGGCTTTATTTCTAAATAAGGAAACCATTTTTAGGAAATGCAGAGGTTCTGTCAGGGTATTAGAAAACAAATCATAAAGCATTTGAAAAACATTAGAAAATGTAAATAATACCTAAATAATAATTTCATAGTAACAATAAATGTCCTTGCTTTTAGTAGGGACTTTTCCCTTCCAAAATGGCTTTTTTACCACTGAATAACTGATGTTATGATCAGCAGGAATAAGAGGGAATAAGAAAAGTTGTGAGTAAATGCTTTTAAATGGACAACTAGATAAATATGTAAATAATCTATGCACACTAATTCCCTATTATTTCCTAAGGAAAAATATCAGGAACTGTTCAGTCAGATTCTTCAAAAAGCCCTGAAGGGTTGTTGAAAAATGACCTGTCTATTCCTACAGCTGCTTAATTAATGCAAGTGAATGTGTCAAATATCCTTCCTGGTAATGGATTTAAAAAATATCTACAAGCAGCTTTGGAAAGCTGCAGGCAAACAGAATTTCTCAGTATCACTATGCAGAACATCCTGCTCTACATCAAGGCATATCTGAATAAGTTGAGGTGAAGCAAATGTGTTATAAAAATATGTACAGCTTTAAATTTTCTTGCAACAGACTAAAGCAGCATTACCATAATAGTTACATCTATCATGTCTCCTGTCACATAATTCCTGGCTCTCCTGCTCCAGCTTTGCCAATCTTGAATGCATATTTCTCTCTTCTTCACCAGTGTATCTGTAAAGCTTCAGGCAAATTTCCCTCACTGATCCCTTTGCACACGCTCCTTGAATCAAGCCAGAAAGATGCTGCTTATCTCCTTCTTCAAATTCCTCCTCATTACATATATAGTCTCTGATGCCGACAAGGAGCAAAACCCCTCATAACAGTTGGGATAGGTTGGGAGAGCAGAGATCACCAAGGTATCACTTTGAAAAATGCTTTTTTGAACAATATGATGCAGTTTACCAAAATATGTATTATTATATTGCCTGTGCCCAAATAATTTCCATTTACTTGTTGTATCCTGGCCTCTTCTGATGAAGAAAAACAACCATAATTCTATCAGATAAGAAAGGCAGAAAGCAAATGAAACATGGCAGGTGGATGCTTTCTTCTTTAGATGAAGAATATCAGATAATTTCATTGACCTAGAGCAAATAAAAGGGAAGTCACTCTTTCACAGTTACAGAGAGATTGCATGGGACATTTTTTCAGCAAAATATTTAGCCACCACACATGCAGTCTTAAGGCAGCTAAAGCCATTTGAAAATTAAAGTTTGGTTGTGCTGGGGAGAAAATGAAAGAAAAAAAATGGACTTCATGAAGAAATTCATTTCGGGATTTTCCATATGAGAAGTTTCCATTGTAGGTGCTAAATTCACAAAAGGGTTGCGAAGATCAGTGCATCTGGTTCTTTTATATTGTCACCTCTTGGGAACAAGAGGAGACAGCGTTTAATGCCCAGAATGTGAGCTGTTCTTAGCGGGAAACAGGTTCGACCTGTGGCTGAAGGCTGATCCAAGTCCTTCCTTACTGCCCCTCCTCCTCCTCTCCCTTCTCTCTGTTTGATCATCTGTCCTCCTCTCTAATCTGAGCAATTTCAGATTTATAAGATCAAAAGGATGAGCTTTGGCCATTTCCATAAGATCTTCAGACATGAACTGGAAAGCAGGATGCTCCCTACCTAGTAGGCTACTACCAGACACACAATGAGGCAATCTTCAGAAGTGGCTGGGCCAGCTTGTTTCTCTGGTTGGATAAATGTTGGGTTTGCCTTCACATTTTCAAGAGGCATCGAAACAAAGGAGCAGATCCTAATTAGGATGATTGTTTCTCCCAGCCATTATTGACCCAATACATCTCTGCCTTTACAACTTCGACAAGGAGAATCCCGCAGTTTTCCCAGGGCAAGAACTTGCTTTAGAAGTAGCCTAATTTAGAAACTCAGTTAGGAGAGAGCACCATAACACACTGTAAACAGGATGAGAAAGTTCTTCCTCAATGGGAGAATAGCACTTTCTCCTTCATGCCCACAGGCTGCCTCACAATCCTTTGTCCCATGACAGAGTGCAAACAGGAGGGACAGGAATAGCTTCTATCTGGGAATAAAAACTTGTCAAATGGAACATCAGAAAACTACAGAGAAGCACTATGTCCAGCAAAAAAAAAATGCTGCCAGTTGACTGGGAAGCAGAAAGAAGATGCAACACTTTCTACAAGACTCAGAGACTTTTCCTTCAGGGAAATACCTAAAAGAGTATAGTTCCCTTTCTTGGTTTCAAATAAGACAGTTTAGGTGCACAAGCCTTGCCATTGTCATGGCAAATGACAATAAAATACCACACAGTTGCTCACTCACAGTCCCCCTCACCACCCCCTCCATGGGATGGGGAAGAGAATCAGGAAAGAAAAGAAGGCAAAACTCATGGGTTGAGATAAAAACAGTTTAAGAGAACAACAGAGGAAAAGAAAACAGAGATAGAAAGCAACAACAAAAAACACACACACACACAAAAAAAAAAAAAAACAGAATATAGTTAAGCACATAACTTACAGTACAATAGCTCACAGTAGATCCCATTGCCTTCCTGAGTAGCAAAAAGCTGTACCTCACCACCATCCCCACTTCATATACTGAGGATGATGTCACATGGTGTGATTTGGGCAGACTATCCCAGTTGTTGGCTAATTAGTAACCTATCCCAGCTGTGTCCCTGAGCCACAGGTGCCACCAGATCCAGTTCCTCTCCCAGGTCAGGTGAAAATTAATTCTATTCTAGCCAGAACCAGGACAGCCATAAAGCCTAGCTATGGATTTATTAAAATGAGGAAAGAAAGGGCATTTTGGACACATCTGTTTTACTAATCAGCTTTTTTATGTTCCCCTGAACATCATGGCTTCTATGAAGTTTCTTCTTAGCTATACAAGTGTGTATAAATGGCCATAAATGTCTATAGTGTCACTTCACTGTACAATCATCAAATATGAGGCTTCATGCCTGACCCCCTAAAGTTAATTCTATTCCAAGTCTAATAATTAGGCATCATGTTATCAGTGTATATCTTGGGTCTCACTCTATGATCTTGTACAAGTACTGCTGCATACCATGCTTCTTTTGCTACAAATCTCTTGCTGCACATGGGCCTTTCTTTTGCTATGCAGTCATCCAGTCCTCCTCAGCACTGGTGATGCCTCCCAGCCACATCATCAACAATTTTCACTAGCACAGGCTTACTCCTTGCATCAGAACCATTAATGAAAATACTAAATGCAACTAGTCCTGAGACTGAACCTTAAGGAACACCATCTGTCCTCCACACAGCTTCTTCCCTTTCAGCAGAACCCAAGTCTTCAGCCAACTCACAGTATTTGCCCTAATCCCCATCTTCTCTAGATGAGGTAATTTCCCATGTGGTATATACCAAATATTTAACTGATAGTTAGAGGGATTTAATTTGTTGTACCACTTTTCACTTCTCTAGAAAATCAGTAGCTTCATCATTATTTAAATATTGGGTTAGTCTAGTGGGAACTGCTTTTAGAAAGCTTTGTTGAATTCTGTCCTCTGTTCCATTCACCTCTGTTTTTCATTATTATGTCTTTCAAAATCCTCTCCTCCTCCACTGAGTGCTCCTTAAGTTTTGTTTATGAAAGGCTACTTAGTGAATCATTAGCCTAAAAAGCTAGCCATTCATCTGCAGTGCCATCATTTTATGCTCAAAAGACTTGGTAGGCTATGCCTTAAATCAACATAGTTAAAATACAGGAAATTTGGCACTGCTAGTTTCTTAATTTCTACTGAGTGAGACTAACAAACTGGCTTTTACAGAAAAATTTCAATTCCCATTTTTGTTTCCCGGTGCTGCTCTTCCACAAAGAAACCACAAGGTATGCTGAGAGACCAGAAGAAACTCCAGGACCATCCTCTAGGACGCTCCCATGCCAAATTCTTTGTTCCTGCCTGTGGCATGTGCTCCATCTCTGTATCTCATCCTCTCCCTTAGTCTTGGCTCCCCTATCCATCACTCAGCCCTTGGTCTCTGTCTATGTGCAGAAACCAGTGCCCTCCAGTGAGAACCCTCAAGCTCATGTAGGGCTGGGGAGCACATCAATTCCATCCCTCCTTCTCATCCCACCTGGTTCCAGGACCAGAGGTCCTTGCTACTGCTGCAAACAGAAATACAGAGCAGACCCACCAGTGCCTCCTCCTTGATAGCACAGGGTCTGGGAAAGGGGCTGAGATTGGAAGGATCCAAGGCTGAGGTTCCAGCTGCTCAAACAGGCCATCCCAGAGAGCTCACAGGCACGTGCTCTGCTCCCTCCATGCCTAAAGGGGCATCGATGGTCAGCAAAGTCTTAGGAGTCAGCAACTTTGGACAAAAATGGCCAAATGAAATAACCTTCTTTTGATCTGCACTTGCAGGCTGCTCTCTGGAATCCCAGTACGTGCCCATATGATTTGTTTGGTGCCTGAATCCCTTTTTCTCCTTCCCTTCAACATATGTACGATAATTGCTGTTTCCCACATATGACATGCAATGATTTGCTATTTCAGAGTTATTTTAGGATTCTGGAAAAAATTCCTCCTCCCAGCTGGTTTCCACCTCTCTTGTCAAGCCTTCTGCTGCCACTCCTGATTCTCAGGAACCATTTTACTTTTCTTTCTTGATAAAAAATACTACCTTTTGTATTTGAGCAACATTCAGTCAACTTGAATATCTATCCCATATTCAATATACTCTACCCCTACTTCTTTTCTCAAACTTTTCACTTAAAGACTAAATATTTTTAATATCTTTTAACACTTAATTTAGAAGTATTAGTACTTATTTCACCTTGATATTTGGTGCTTTTTATTTTGTCCTGTGCTTTCTGATCTGTATGAACTGACTTCTTTGTTGATGTGTCTCTGTAATAATTTTTCATTTGTTATGCACTTTCTCCTACCATCATTCAGAGGTAGTTGTTGACTCAAATAGCTTTGGGAACCTTTCCTTACAATTTTCTCCCTCTGCTTGTTTGGCAAATTCTTGCTAGGTTTTGTAATTTCGATTAAGGGAGACTTCAAGCCTCCTCCACATTCAAACCCCTGAGCACTTCAGTCCAGTTGACTTTACTAACAACTTCCTTTAAATTCTCAAACTTCACCCTCCTGCAATGACTCTATTTATTCTAAAGTTAATAAACTCATGCTCATACAATGCAAGGTAATTTTCTACAATCAGCCCCTCTAGAAGGTCCTTTTGCCTTCACAAAACCTAGTCTGAAATAGGTAAGTGCCAATTCTCTTTGCCCTTTTGTAATTGTGACAAAGAAAATGAATTGTTTAAGGATTCTGAGTGTTTATGATCATAATGAAGCAACATAATCTGTAAATACAGTTTTCCTTCACAATAAGCATTAAATTTGTACATGCTTCATCTGACAAACTTTTGTTTTGCAAGTGTACTGAAATAACATATTCTGAAGGTAAAATCTTGGCTTCATGGGAATAAACAGGGAATTGAGTTTAGTAATGTTAGGACCGTGCCCCAGAGTTGTGCAAGTGGGAGCTCTCAGCCCACCCTTAAGGAAGCTGGCTGTGTATCACATCCAATATGTCAGGAAAAACAGGCTGACAAAAGGCACCTGGGAGCTGAGTCGTATTTTTGTACTTTTGCATGTACTCTGTGTATTTTTGCAAAAGTTCTAGCTAACATTTGGGAGTCCAATGTGGGAATAACATTGACCTAAAAATGAAATGTATTATATGGCAGTAACATCATGTGTTTAAGCAAAACATAAAATACAGGCCCAAATTAAATCATAGGTGTTACAGTCATAGGCACCAGGGCTCAGATGTTATATTAACATGAGGAGATGTAGTTTTTGCTTTCAGCTTAGTCTGTTTCTGATTCATCACTCCTGTAACTAAAAATGGATGAAAATTTTAATAAGAACTCCTTTAAATTTTTATTCTCCATATAAAAAGCACGAGCTTCAGCTACCCTAATTTGTAGCTTCATGATACTCAATATTCAAGAAGCATTCAAGTGTCTAGCCTGCACTGAGTGTCCTTGCAAATCTTAAAATTTCAGTGCAATTGTTTACACCATAAAATATTCCTACCAGGCATTCATTACCTTGTTTTGCTCAAGAGCCTCCATCATTTAGCCAGAAGAAAGAAGGGGTACAGCCTACCACAAGTGACAGACAAAAAAGAAATCCCAGTGACAGACAAGCATGAGGCCATCTTCTCTCTAGGAAATCTGTGCACTTGGGGGCTGGTGAGGAGGATTGTGAGGCAGGAGTGCAGAGGGCCCCTGTACAAGCTAGGACAGGTAGTTTCAAGATAGCTGAAATATCCTTACAATATGCTTCAGTTCAGCCTCGATGAGCAGGATGGCATGGAAAGGCCCCCAGGAAACATCAGACTCCATCTCTGTGGCAGCACAGAATAGAGGGCAAGGCAAATTGTCCTACTGCGGTGCAACAGCTACCTGTCACCCCCTCCAGAGGGAGCCCTGGACAGTCCATTGTAGGCATCTGCGCCATGTTAACGGTGTCTTTGTACTGAATGTTAGAAACTGAAGATCGTGAAGTACCACTAGAAGTCAATGGGTATTAAGTTCCCATTTTCCAATCAGATGCTTTTTGCAATGCAAAATTGTTTTTAATAATGTTATCCTTAGGCATTTCGGATTCTGTATACAATTACAAGTCAAATTTAAAAACTAGAGTTGAACTCATGGTTTGCTTAGGCTGTTGTGAAATCTTCCCCAAAAGAAACTAGACACAGTGTGAGAATTATGTGACAAATACCTACGAATAAAGATGACACACATGAAAGCCCTAATTAGTCAGGCCAAGTTCTTAATATATTCACCAGTTTTATGGGAAGCACTCATACAATGTTGTTTGGTTTTTTTTTTCCATTTCCCCAGTTCCTACAGAGAGATGAGTACAGGGTCTAAGCCACCTGAAGGAGCAGACCTGCACGCAGCTCAGCTGGTTTTCAGATCCCTGGCGTTCCCCTTCATCCATCCACTCTATATGAATCTGCTCTTCTTTGCCACCTATTTTATATCTGATAACAACAAACGCACACAAGATGGGAAGCAAAAGCAGGAGGAGCAAATCAGTGAACCATATATTGTAATAAAGCACATAGCTTTTCTTCTTCTCTAGTATTTACTAGAGAATAGATATCAGGTTTCTAACCCACCAAACCAACTACACCAGGCTTTGTAGACAAATTAAGCTTTAAAAGGCCGTTTACATCCTGGTTTCTCATGATCCCTCCTGGCAAAGAATTAATCAGTTCAACATGTGAGGGGGTGGGTTGGTCACTGTTGAGTTGATGTCTGAATGCCGTACAGAGAAAATAGTCCGTTTGTTTTTATTTCAAAGAACAGAACTTTGTTGTTTCCTGAAGGATCACAATTCTTAATTCTTCCTGAAAGGGAAAAATAAAATCCATATTTATATTTTTGTTCTGAGCATGTAGTTCTTTTACTTGGGTGGTAAGCTATTAACATAGTACTTAATAAATTGTGATCTTTCTGAAACCTTCTCTCAAAAAATGTAGAAGCTTAAGCCAGCTATCAATGTTGTCAATAATTATATTTTACGATTTCATGGTTGTCTTGTAAGAATTCCAGATAAGTCAAACAAGAATGAGTAATTGCTGTGGCAAAGTGTTACGGACATTAACAAATAATTTGTCATTGTAATGAATTACACCCTTGTATTACAGCTGATTATTAATGCTTGCTTAACTTTGGGGGGAGGGGGTGGTAGCTATTTGATTACTGATTATAATTTTCTAATTACTGCTGGCAGCCAAATATTTTTCTTCCATTTACAAAATAACAGCTATTAGGCAAAAATGTGTCTGGGCAAATCTCTTACATGTTTGCACAGATCTGCAAATGGAGATCAGCACAGGGTAAAAGCCAGGGCTCAGGCTGGGACACTCTTCTTTCTCACTGTGCAAATGCACGTTTTTATAAAAGCATTTCTCTGTCTCTCTTCTCTTACACTGCAGCATCCACTTGTATGTTATGAGGAGATTTCGTCTGGCAAGGAAACTCAAGGAGAAAGTGTGAATTTCTTTTAGCTGGTGGCAGTCAAGAAGATTTACAAGAAGACTGTGTAAATGCTGTTGATGGCCATTGCCTGTCACAGAGACCACACACCTCCATCAAGGGCTGCTGTTCAGAAACCAGTATGGAGCTGGACCAAAGACAGAGGTGTGTACTCCACAGGAAGAAGAACTGGTGTTGGATAAAGGAGAATTCTGGAAAGGCAAGCCTTTTACATACATTTTTATTGTGGAAAAAAAAAAAAAAGTTATTTCAAGAGACTGCAAATCTCTTGCCTTCTCACATGTTGGTTCATAGGTTAATCTCCTAACAAACCTTCAGGTAAATGCAGCATGGCACTACTCTTTCCATTTAGATTAACAGCTCTACTATCAGAATCCTCAACTATTTTTCAGTCTTAATGTACTGTCCAAACATTTCCAGTGGCATTTTTTTCATAGGTATGCACCACACTGCTTTGCCACATCAGCTTGCCATCCATATATTTCATCCTTGCTCTCAGATACCAGCTTCAGTATCTTTTGATAGGCCACTATTTCACCTCTGTCACACAGCCCCTACAGCCTTGGGAGGCATTGAAGCTCCCCTCATTTATGACATTTCCTCACGCCAGGGAAAGCCAAAGGAGTCTGTCGTATGGTGCAATCATGTGCTACCTGTAAGAAAGCTACAATGGAGAAGAACTGGACACAGGTGGCTGTAGGTTTTGCTCCAGTGATGTTGCCTTTAATAAAAGTCCTACATTTACAATGTTATTCTTCATCTAGTAAAGGAACCCTGTTTGAAGACATTTACAGGAATAACCTCTGCCACTTCAACTAATGCACTGGTGAAGTTCATACATTCCTTTTAGCCCTCAGAGGCATCAATTCTTATAAGGTTTTTTTTGTTTTCTGAGTGTGGGGAAACCCTTTAGTTGTTTTATTAAGTAGCTGAACAATGCATAAAATATATGGTTGTAATCCTTCATGCACTTATTCCTTGGCATATTGGTCCTTCACTTGGGCAGCGGACTGACCTCAAACACAATAGCTGTACCATTGAGGAGTCCAACAAATCAATACTTATCCAAGTCAGTAAAATCAGGCCCCTGTTCTGACTTCTAGCACAAAATTTTTATTCATTTTTTTTTTAAAATAATTAAAACTACTGTCCACATACTTCCACACATTTTGTGAAGCTCAGCATAAGCTTAAATGATGGTCCGACTTGACACAGTAACAGCAAACTGCCACAGCAGAGGGGCAGGTCCATCGGATGCTCGTTGGCCACAGTGGGTCAGTAACTCTGGTAGAGGAGCCGGGCAGGCAGCCAAGGGCAACCTCTTCCATCTTCCTCATGAGAAATGTTGGATCCTGTGCATCTGAGTGCTTGGTGACCACTTCCCTGCCCACTTCAGAGACGACAGCTGGTAACTGAGGCTTTAAGTTGAATTATTTGCTGAATTTTGGAATGTGATTTAATTACAGCTAGAACCATTGCCAGCTATGTAGATTTCTGAGTTATTAAATTCCTCCTGTAGATGAGCAGACTCCCTTGCTTAGCTCCTAGACACTGTTTTGGTGGTTTTGATATCTGTATTAAATTACACAAAGGACCTTTTCCCATCTCAGAGATGTTCAGATGTGAGCTTAAGGAAAATATACTGGGTTAGCAAAACAAAGGTTAATTTAATGGTGGTATTATTAATCAAAGGATTAGCTACCATCTCTAGCTTTACCTTGGGTACTAAAGTCCTAGAAACTAGATTTGTAATAATAATTAAAAAAAAAAAACAAACCCAAGAACAATCTCAGTGTTAAAGAAATGTGGCAAACTTTGAACAGAGCCAGAAGGAAGGGAAGATAAAAAGTGTGAATTAATCTTAGCCAGAGAGAAACTTAGACTCTAAAAATACAGCCTGCTGTCTCTTCCCATATACCTTCAGCAGTAGCCAGCTACCAATGAGTCAATATGTGTCTGTGAATACGTATAAAGATAGCTGATATCCCAAGGCATTTGAAATAGCTGTCTCCAAACTCAGAAGTAGTCCAGAGGATTCACTAGGGATCCTGGCAGTAACAGATAACAGTTACAGGGAGGAAGAAGGCTGTAATTCAGCTATATTTTCACGTGCCTCCTACCAATTTTCCCAAGAAGATGACCATCATCCACCAACTACCAACTCTTCAGGCTAGTCAGACATACACATTGAAAATTGACTACAGCAGCTGCAATTAACCTTTGCTCTTCAGCAAGCACTTGTAGAATAAAAGGCAGCCTTTAATGGGCTGATACTGAAATATGCGTGGCATTTGAAAGAGTGTAAGCATTAATGCGTGTGAGGGGCTGTAATGGTACCAGGTGGGCTTCCTAAGGTGCCTCCTACATAACTCTGCTGAGGAACTGACAACCAGCTTCTTGCTAAAAGTCATCGTCTGATGAACAACATATCCAGGTGAAATTAAACTCTCAGGGCACACCATTTGTAACGCTTACAGAACTGAAAAAGTATTAGGAAAACATGCAGAAAATGAACATATCATCTAATTTACCTCAGCTAGGTCTCCATCTGCAGCTAAGCGATGGGAGTGTAACACACTGTCCTTCTCATACTGATCCACCTCACACCCTGACACAGGTCCCATGCAAAAGCTTGGGTACCTGGCACTTCGGTGGATTGCAGGGTTTCATTAGGATATCTGTCTACAAAGATGTTCCCGTTGATCAGGAGGAGAAGACCCACCAGGCAAAAGGCTAGGAGCTTTTGCAGCACTTTGGGCCAAAGGAAAGCCCCCAGTTAGGGCTTGACCCCAGCCTATCGGAAGGATAAGCCTGCTTGAGGCAGGTCTCCATCAAAAGGATGGGAGTTTTCTTCCAGTTTGGAGTTCTGAGTTCTGCCCACAGTTTATGCAGCTTGCTGCAACCTAGGCATCTGTGAAGCATCAGGCCACAGTTGGCTGTGCGTCTCCCCGTCTGACAGGAAGGTGTGAAAGGGGATTTTGCAAGAAACATGCAGTGGAATTTCTGTTATTTATGGATTTTTCCACTTAAAAGTCATGGGATTTTGTAAGTATATAGTGTATTTATTTTTTTCCTACCCTCTTATCCCTCCACATTTTAATCTTCTCAATAGAAATGTTGAGAGGGAGAGAATGGCCTGTGGGGAAAGTGGGTAAAATCAGAAACACATTCAACATAAAAGAGTTTATGAGAAATATTAAGGATTTTTTTTTCCTGGAGGGAAATTATTTCTTTAAAATCATCCCTAGTTTTACAGGGAAAGGGGGCTTGGTTACGTCAGGTTCATCCACAAATTTACTTTCATCGAAGCTTATATTGAACTAAGTTGTTTAATGTTTCTCTTTTCCTTGATCTTTTCCCTAAAGGGCTACTGTGTTTTAACTCTGCCAAGTAGGTTTTCATGCAATTTTCACCAAATTTCTTCCTCATTTCCTACAAGTTCGGTTACTGCCATTATACAGGTTTTTCTTTATAAGAAAAGCTGCAAAATCTCACAAATGACATTTTTGTGCCAGCTTCACTGTCAAACTGAGCCTTTTATGACCAAGATCTCAAAGCTTCAAGTAGAGAATAAGAATGAACACATTCAGATTCTGTTAAATAATTACAATAAGAATAACAAATATATATATCTAATTTTTAACTATCTCCATAGCATATAAGAATGAAACAAAGTTGCCTCATCAAGTTGGGTGTTAAATATTTAAAGATATGGTATTCTTTAAAAATTATATAAGCCAAAGAAATCATGTTTTCAAAGTGAGAGAGAACTTAATCATTGGCTACTATTACTAGTAACGTGTCACAGAAGAACTGTTTGGCAGGAGTTAATACAGGTGTCTTACCAATGGATTTTTTTTTTCTAAAAGAGAACTATTCACCATTTTAACTTAAAAATTGTGTCAGCCTCTTTTCCATGAAGCACAATATATTGAAAAGCTCCATTACAACCCAGCAAATGATGGTGGCTGCATGTATACTATGAAGGATGGCATATGGGTTGTGAATTTTGCAATGTTCATGTCCCCATGAATTTGACAAGTTATTGTCAAGCCTCTCTTCCGCCTCAGCTTCCCCTTCTTAGCATAATAGGAGAACCTTTTTCATCCAATATGGGCCAGTTCCTAAATCCTTACTGCTCTCTGCTGGATTGCAGCTCCACTGGCTGTGACCTGGAGAAAATGATTCTATTTGGGCAGAGTGAGAGTGGCATGATGTGGCTCTCAGAACCACAACAACCCTGAAGGTGAGGAAATATTCAGGAAAAACTTCTTCTTGTGAAGTTCTCACCTTGACATTCTTCACCAGATTTGTCCTGCTGCCTCTCGCTGTTACCACAAAAAGGAAAGGGAAGGGCTGTTCATGTGATGGTTTGGATGAAAGCAGTTAAATCATTGAACAGGAAAAGGAAAATACAGGAGAAAAGGAGAATTTACACTAAGGACAGTGTAAAGGCAGCTGGTAGTATGACCTGAAGCCTCTGCATAGTTGGGATATCATTTACGAAATTACATCTTTTATCCACAGCCAAGAGAAATGTCAGTCTTTGGTCTTATCTAAACACCATACTTCAGGATATTTGTAATTTTTCCCCATCTTCCTGAGCTCCTCTGAGGAAAAGAGTGTTGTAGCAACTGATGCTCTGCATACATGACCTCTAGGCTTTGAAGAATTTGCCTCAAGAGCACATGCACACACGTCTTTGAATTTCATTGTCATCTTAGCATAAACAGCAGGAGACCTCTCATGGAACGAGGCCTTGTTTTCCTGGATGTCTAAAGGCAAATATACATTTAGGAGTTATTTGTATTCCAGTAACACAAAAAGGACCCAGCTAAGATCACAACAGTGCTTTTTTCCAGATGCTCTTTACCCAAAATATAGAAGTCCTTGCTGCCAAAAGTTTACTATGGGAGATAAAGCAGGAATTATTAGCCCTTTTCTTGCAGAGATGGCATTAAGATAGTAAGAAATAAAATAATGACTCCAGAAATCACAAGAGGAGTCCACAATCTAAGTTTGCCATGCTTTATTGCTTGGGTAGAGTGACTTAAGTTTTCCTTGCCTCCTCTTCTGGTCTATCAGGTTTGTTCTGATGCTGTTACAAATGAGGCCCCACTTATGGTGCATAGAATCATAGAATATTTAAGGTTGAAAAAGACCTCCAAGATCCTCAAGTGCAACCATCAACCTAACACCACCATGCCTACTAAAGCATGTCCTGAACACCTGGGAGCACACCAGTGTCCACTCATGGGCACTCCAGGTCACCTCACAACTCTCCCACCCCAACGTCTCCTCCTCAAGGTAAGCTGGGGCTGTTTGCTTCAGAAAACAGTGCAAGAAGTCCCTTGAAACAATCCATTTCTGCAAAGAGGAAGTTTTCTTCCTTGCTCCCAAGTCTTAGAGATTTCCTTGTCCTCCAAAACTTATAGGTTTAGGCCTTGTGGGAACCTTTTATTACTACTATTAGCTTTACTTTGGATGATCTCATCATTCATGTAAAATTCAATTCCTAAATGAGGAATATATACTAATGAAGGGGTCAAATAAACTCAAAGGGGTTAACCCTCTCTGGTCTCCTTTGGGAAACTGAAAGCATTTTTTTTTTATTCTTGGCCTGTTTTCTAGACCAATAACTTTCTGCATTTATTGAGTCTTCTGAGAATTTTCTTCCAGCTTTGAGGAATTTAGCTGAACTTTCCCTTCCCCTGTGGATATCCTGTCTTTTGCTTCAGTCACCTGCACAGTACATTTTTGTAAATTATTATCAATTGCCACTGAAGTCCTTCAACATTTTTAAAACACTATTAAAATTTTATCTTGTAGAGTGCTTATTTGTTGGGAAGAGAAGGGACATTTGTGTCCCTTCATGTATCATGCTCTCAGGAGACAGCAAAGGTGAATTACCTCTCACTCTACAAAGCAGAGCCAAAAGGCATCAGCAAGAGTAAACATTTACACACAAGGTCTCATCCATTCGCACAGAAACAGGTTTGCCAACATGTTTCCCTTTTTCCCCCCATCTTAAACACAGATATTATCTTTGCTAATATCCAACTTTATGATATTAACTCATTTTGATAGTTTTCCTGAAAAAAATATACATTTAGACTAGCAAGTCCATGCGCGTGTTCATGTGCCAAAATCCTGGGAAAGAGTTTAACCCTCGTTGGCTGCAGGAGCCTCTTGCAGTTTTACTTCTGCCTCCAGTATCTATTGCCAGATGTACTCCTGCTACCAGCCTTGTCTTTACCTCTATATGCAGCCTCATTTCTTGCACCGAAAGGGAGTTACAGTATTTTTTTGAGTTTTGAGTAATACCTGACTATTCTGAATCTGTATTCACTTCACCTTCTCCTTCACAATTTTCTTAAAAAATATGCAGCTGAAGAACTTCATGCTTTTTTTTCATATTCTTTCTGAGTTATGAGTCAGCTTGACTTAGCAATTCTCACCTCAGCACTACAATTTTTCACTTCTAACACACAGGTCTCTTCACCCATCACAATTTTTTTCTGTTTCTTAGAGGCTCTCTGTCTGCCTGCCTACACTCAGTATCGTTATGCTAGTTATTAATCTGTTTACATCCAGTGCTGCTGCTTGAAAATCTTTCCATGTCACTTCTGATACAAAATCTTAATGAGACAAACAGCTCTGTGAGCTTCCTTTGCACTCAAGCTTTATATTCTCCAGTCCAGTCTCACAAAAATGATCTGCCTTATTTTACCAAAGTTAGGCTTTTCAATTTATTAGCCTTAGTTGTCTTATTTGTATTCATCTAGCCACTTAACTCAAATGGGATTAGTTCATATTCACTTGGTCCACAGTTATTTTCTATAATGTTATTTCTTCCACAGCATCACTCATTGCCTACCTAAATCAAGCCTAATGAAATATTGCCTCTTGTTTCAGTGATTATTTAGTGAAAAAGCTGTTGGTTATTGCACCTTTGAACATCCAAGCCACTGTTAATAGCATTTTTTTCTCCATTCCATTAAATGCTTGTTAAAGTCACCCAAAATTACATTGTCAATGCTCAGATTTGACTCTGGGGTCTACAGTTCACAGGATAACTTTTCTTGCAAGCCATCTCAAAATGGACAGTGACCCAAGTAGTTTTTTTTAGCCACTCTTATCTCCTTTTTCCAGACAATGCACAGCAGTGTCTATATGATATTAATTGACTAGTGATTTTTTGTAAAAAAGATATGGTGGTTTGTGGAGTTTGTTTCTTTGCTGAGAGGTGGACGATGATATATATTTTTTTTTCTCCTTAGCCAGATTAAAAACAGATAAAAAAGATTTCTGTGCATGCCCTCAAAAATATATATTTGGGTGGAAGCCAAGAAAAGAAATTACGATCTGCATAGATGAATCAGTCTTAATCATTTGTTGGTCTAAGAAAAGTGGGCTTATAGCTGAAACCTTTGTGCATTTTTAACATTTGGTGTTAAGGCTCTAGATAAGATAACTATAAACTATACATGATTGTTAAAGCAATCAATAACTGTAGAAATACATATATATATATATAAATTTAATTTATACCTATGGAAGTTCACAGTTTGGGAAAAATATTTTCCAAATAGAATGGAAACACTTTACTTTTCAAATACTATTTTACAGTACGTCTTCCTGCATAAATTTTGTGTTCCAATAGAAATTGTGTTTAGGGAAAGATGGTAGAACATTTACATTTCCATTTATGTTAAAAATGTGGCTGTCACTGATCAGGGATGGAATGCATAATTCTCGATTTTAATTACCAAAGTAAAACAAAGCAACCCTTATTTCAATTTTAACTGTGCTACTTTGAAAGCTGCCGCTGACTGATATCTTACTACTCTCTTCTATCGGAAGCTGAACATTTCCACAATAACACACAATTGAGCTTACTTTCCTTGAAAGTCATAAGCAGTGCAAGTGTATAATCTAGGTCTCAGTATAATAGTTGTGCTGTTTATTTTAATCCCCAGAGAGGTCTGTTCAATTCCATCACTCAGGTGCCTTTCTTTGAATCCCTGAAAAGAAAATAAATACAACTTTCTGTGTTGCAAAGGCATTTACGTTACATCATGTGTCTTTATAATTAACTTTTTTTTATAAAGATTTTTTTTTCCAAAGGCCTGTTTTCTCTCGCTGTTTAAGAGAGTGGCACACAGCTGGGCAGTCGCAGTGAACGGTCATAGGGTCTTTCAGCACTCCCATTAAGACCTGCCTTTTTGAGTGTTTTATAATGTGACCATTTTTATTCACATCAGGCTAAATCTTGGCAAGTGGGTCCCCAGCCGAGGAGTAAATTTTTTGTACAGAACTGAATTGATCTAGTTGTTTCTCAGTGAGAATGATGCCAAAAATCACAGCTCCCAAGGTGGATTTCCACCTCACAGGGGAGCCAGAGATAGCTAGGCATGACTTAAACCTTCGTTTGGGACACCTATGCCCTTGATCCCTCTCATTTCTGTACTGTCCTCTTGGTCAACTCTGTCCTTCCTCTTTCTTCAGGAGCTTAAGCAAGAGCCATTTCTTTCCTTACCAGACTGTTTGGAGAAGATTCAGTTATTCTAAACAAACTTATCACTGTTTTGTCAGGAGCAAGGGTGACTCCAAGGATTATCTACATTGTTCATCCTGAAGCTAGATTCCAAGTGGTGAGTGACAAGTGGTGCAGCTGAAGACGTGGGACATCCAGGCATAGCCCTGGAGAGGACACAGAGTTCATCCCCAGGAAGGCTCACCTCTGCCACCAGCCCACCACTTGGGCATGAGGCAGGGGAGCACCCCAGGCTCACAGCCCCTCCAGACGTCTCCTGCAACAGGCTGCACACCACCAGTAAAGCAGCTGGTGATCAGACGTGACATAAATCCTGCTGCATGGCTTTGCACGAATCACATTTACTCAGCGTAATGTCAACTTGCTGTTTCCAGATAGCCTAGATTATATTTTTAAGATGAAGTCATTTTGATTTCAACAGTTCTTCTAAATTATTATTTGAAGCCTCTCAAAGTGGGAATTACACTGTCTTCTCTTCAGAATGTATTGATTGCATTTTAAATACATCATACTTTCTTAAAAAAATAACAGAATAGCCTACTATTGCAGTACTTCTTCACACTGTTGTTTTTAGAAACATAAACAACATATACTGTTAGGGTCTGAGGGTTTTCATTGTTTCATTCTTAATTATCAGGCCCGCTTCCATTTCAACTAAAACAGAGATTATTTTCTGAGTACTAACTAAAACCTAAGGTATGGCTTAATCCTATTTTCTGAATACTAACTAAAACCTAAGGTATTGCTTAATCCTATTAGTGGATTCATCTTTTTATAATCTAGTTCATCATGGAAATTTCAGGGGCTCTCTAGCGTCCCATTAGCCGAGTCCACAAATGGAAGCAGCCCCAGGAGTGCATATCTAACACCAAATTGTCTTGAGCAGCTAAGCTGGTATGTTGCTCTGTATTCAATTAAGCTCTTCTTTTGTTACCTTAATTGTAAGTGACTTTGACAGTTTCATTTTCCCAGTTCAACAGTGTTAGCAGAGAGATAAAGTTCGTATATTCCCTACATATCCCACTATGTGAAGCTTAATGCCTTCTGTGAATTGGTATATAAAATCAGATTTTTGTTTAAAATGCAATCAATGGCTTGCAATTACTTCCTCTACTTTAATGCCTTTAACCTTTGCCCTTTGGAAATCTTTATAATGCATAGGACTGTATCCTCCACTCAGTAGATGGAATTCTATATCATTTTATGCCACTTCTTTCTGTACATTTTTCCTTACACAAAGAATTGGCATGAGAAAAACTATAGTACTTTTGTTCCTATTTTCCTATTTGCTGTAAAATTTAAAAAATACTTTTGATCAGCAGTGCTCTTCACTGAGAAACTATTTCTTCCATGTTTATTCACTGTAGGTGGGTACCAAATATAGGTAAGCGTGGTACAATTTAATTTCAAATATTACAGTATAGACTGTAACTATCTACAACATCCCAAAGACTGCCACATTCACAAAGGGCAAATAACAGCTAGGTCATCTTGTTCATAGCTGTGACAGTTTAAAATTAATACCAACAGTGTGCATCATATTTTTTGTTAAATTTAGTTTTAAATGACCAAAGCATTTAAGCTTTTGCAGTTTGCTATGGAAAGTGTTCTGCAGAAGAGCTGATCTCAAATTTGGAATGTGTCTTTTGGAGGCTTTAATCTTTCTCCACTTTATTCACTCCATCCCAGCCAGTAACTATTTCAGGGCTGCACTCAGACATGGCCTTCCCTTTGCCTGACCTATTTGCATGCAAGACACAAAAAAAGATGAGATACACTGGGATACAGACACACACCCAGCATCTGCTGCCAAGGCAACAGGAACAGGATACATTTTCTAATGTTTCAGATAAAGAAGGGATGACGTTTCAGTCCTGCCAACACCCACCACTTCCCTCAGGAGAGGCCAACGTTGCCAGTAGATCTAGAAGTCATCTAGGAAAAACACTTCACACTTGGCTTACCTTGAGTTTGTCTGACTGAGGCAAGTACAAAGCGTGACTTTCCGCAATGCTATTTAGAAACTGGAATCTGGGTGCTTCCTTCCACCCTTATATATATCAACATCAAGACAGCCTCCGTGCCCTCTTTCTGCACCGTGACCTGAGAAGATATAATCTGATCCTGATGGTTTGTGTCTTCTGTGTAACACTGGCATGTCTTTGTGATATTATTTAATTTCAACTCTTTCATCAGGTTTGTACATTTACGCAGATGTTATGCTGAAAGGCAATGGTCTAAATAGCAGGTGGCTACTCACAACCCGTGCACAAAACTATTTGTATGCCTACCTAGAAAAGGACAAAAAAAAATCTGTAGCTGTGGATAGACACATTAAAAAAATGGGGAAAATTCAGTTAAATAATGATCTTATCTGTGCTCAAAAGTTCTCTGAACAAAGTGGGCTGAGAAGTTTCACCCCACAGCAAGCAACTCAGTTGCGTGATGCTTGGCATGGAAAACTCCTGCCTTTACCTTCCTGCAGGATTCTGCGTCCCAGCAGGGGAATAGCTAGGAATGTTCTTGGGAACACCACAGCACAGGAAAGAATCTGTTAATTGTCTTTTGGAAGCCTTTTTCATACACAGGAAGGGAGTGCCATGTCCATTTAGAACGAGATGTATGTGCATGAAGCCTAACATTTTCTGTGAGAAGTCGTAGGAGTCTGGAGTTGCGGGAAGCCTTATGCTGCCAGTCCATACTGTATCAGACACCAGCTTTGTAAGATACCCTCACAGTTCATCAGAAAACAAGTAGGAAATCCACTCTGTCCACCTCCCTAAATGTATATTAAGTTTACAAGTGTTGCTGAGGCATACATACTGAAGGAGCTCAAAGCCCTTTGAGTCAGAGGTACCGTAGCACGCGAGGGGAGAGGTTGCACACCAGGACTCTCACCCGAGACTGGAGACCTAAGTGCAGTAAGATGCTCTGTCTCACAGCTTCACATGCCATCTCCTGCATGCCTAGGGAAGTAATGGTGATGCAGATGAAAACTTTCATGCTAAGCTACAGAGTCAGACTCAAAACGATGTTAGAAACTGAAATGTTTGAGTACACACCTGGTGTATTAGGGGAGAGGCTGCATGTTGTCACCACAGGTGATCAAATCTCTAATGATGAACCAGAATCAGATTGTCTCACTCTCCACAAAACCAGCAATATAAATCATTGTATAACATTCACCATAAATATTGTCTTCACATTTATAGATACCAGGCAAGAATGCTATTTATTATTATTATTAGGCAGACTGCTATTTTGATCAAGACAATTAGGATTTTTTTTCATTTTCCCTAAACCCAATTTAGCTGGTTAAGTAACAGTGCATCATGGAGGTAATATTTGATTATCTTTTTTAGTAAGCCACGTCATATGGAAAATTTTAGTGGTTCTGGAAAGACTGAGGCAATGCTATAGGAAATGTTTCTAGAAGCAAGGTAAGTTGGAAAAGTTGTTTCCAAAATGTAAGTTACAGTTATTTGCAATAAAAAAACTTTTAGTGATCCTCTGACCCTAAATAGTTTGTAAAAAGAAGATACAGTTTTATGTAACTGTAGTCACTATAAGCTGATTTTTAGAAAGTTTGTGTGTTTAAATGAAATTATAGTTCTAGGCAATTTTTAAGAGGCTGTTAAATACAAATTCCTGGCACTTGGTGCTTACTTTATTACATTTTAAATCTACAGAACTATCCAAACAGTCTGCATAAATTTATTAAATTTGGGAAGATAATTGGATTTACTGGAAATACAATTATGTATCTGCATATTCAGGTATTTTATGTCCTCTGACATTTATTTTTCAGCCACAGTGTTTTCATTCTACTTAAATACTTATGTGGAACCTTCGTTTAGGACAGCAAGTAATAAAGGTGAGTGTTAACACTCTTGGCTTTGGTGCAAAGGAAATCCTTCCGAAATATATCTCCTGTACTTTGAATCGCTAGATCTTCAGAATTTATATATGCCCTTGTCCAAGTTTATATCATCTAAACAGCAAGTGGCTATTCCACTCCACCCATTCAAAAACTTTCCAAAAGATCTCAGCAAGTGAGGGTTTTTTCCAATATCTTTTCTTTCTCCTTGTATCCGACAAAAGTATTTTAATATTACAGCAGACAAAGCTTCTCTTGTGAACTGGCCTCCCTTCCGCAAAACATTAAGCACATTATTAACTTTCAATGCATTTTTTAAATTCAAGATCAAAATACATCCCCAAGTGACAGATAGAGCTGATATATCACATACATAAAAGTAAACACATGTTGAAATGCTTTGCCAAATATGAATGGCTGTCCTATGTGCTGAAAGATAAGTATATGCTTAACTGTTTGCACGTTTTTTAATATCAGTAGAGTTTTGTTCCATGTATTTTTTTTTTTACTTTTTAACAAATCCCATTAACAAACCATAAAGAGGTTTTAAAAAGGAGAGTTCTGATGGTTTTACAAAGGGTTTCCATTCATTAAATGCTTTGGATCATGTTTTTACAAATGAATGTTAGTACTTGTTTTATATTTTTATATTACTTAAATTAATTACTTTTATGAAGCATGTTACTTTATGAAGAAATGTCTTTGATTTAACAGAACTAAATTATGAGCTTTCCTTTTCTTGATTTTATATTTAGAAAGTGTAAGTTAATTTCATCCTCTTTTGTTGTTTCTTTCATTCACTTAAGCTATTACCATTGTGCTTTTACTTAAGCTATTACCATTGTGCTTTTACTTGTGTATGCATAAAATTTACCCTTAAAATGAGGCAAATGATGAAAATTTTCCCAGATCATTATGCTTTTTTAGTTAATTAAAGCTAATTGTTCCGCAGGGAGTGGATGCTAAAAGTTACACTCTTCTATACAAGTTCAGGTACCAATTCAGTGTGTTCCAGATAATGTGCTCAAGCTCTATAATTACCATCTACACTTTCTTTTCCAAATAAAAGACAATAGTTTTTGATTAGAAGATTGTGTGCCACAGAAAATTCCAGATGCATTATTACATTAAGGTGAAAATTTAAATGCTAGGTAAGTAATATATAAAGAAACTGGGAGGTAAAATCTGTGTCTGTAGACATACAGTTAAACCACAAAATTATAAGCAAGGTTCTTTATGGCATATTCTTTGCAGATAATCATATTATGTGCTGTACCTCTTCATCACAGCTGCTCACCTTTTGCTCACTGAGCTGAGCAGTGCACAATTGTTCTGCTATTTTGTACCACGACAAATCAATGAGGGCAGGACCTTAGCTGGGACTTTTGGGTGGCAGTGTTATTACTATTACTCTTCTTGTTACCATTACAATACTATGCCATATGGTCTCTTTCTAGCCCATGTCAAAGTGTCTCTTTGTAAGCCAGTAAAGAGCTGATGGGATGTTCAACCAGTTTCTTTTCGTCCTTCTTCAAATCCCACTTTTTCAGAAAAAAAAAAAGATTAGAACTTGAATTGCAATGAAATAATGAAATAACTGTGCCTAGTGTTTACATAAAATCTACAAAGATATTGCCTAGTACATTTTTTTTTTTTTGTTTATGAGAGTATTCAAAACATCTGAACCCAGGTAGAAGAGCAGGCAAAACCAAGCAATGATAATTGACACCAAGTAGTGATGAGAAAGCTCCCAAAATCTTGCTTTTTTTTTTTTTAATTTCATTTTTTTTATTGGTGATATATAAAACCCAAGATCTCATAGTACTTGCAATTGCATAAAGTTTATACAGGTGTGTTTTCAGAAAGTGTAGATCGTATCCAAGCCAAGTATCAAAACTTACTCAAATTCTCTTCCCAGTTAACTGTGAGCTTTGCTTGCTGCAAGAAATGCAACCAATCTCACATCACCTAAAATATTTGCTCAGCTCAAGAAGAATTTCCCACAAACCAGATTTATTTTCAGCACAGCACATCAAGTCATACAATAGAGACTATCTTGCACAAAGAATTTGTATCTATCGCTACAATAATAAAAATTATTAATACATTTTCACTATTATCTGAACTCCTTCAAGTGTCACTATACCAACATAAAGGAAGAGACAGAGCTGAAAAGTCTGTGCCAAAGCTATAGTTTTACATTTTCATTTCTTTAACCACTTCTACATTTCTCCTGTTAACTAAGGGGGATTTCCCCCCAGTTCTATACATAGATTGCCTCTCAGAAGCATCTGTTTGATTTTTTCTCACCCTAAGTATTCCACCAGTTACATTGCTCAGTTCATGCCTTGAAGTAAGACACACACCCCTTACACACCATGAAACATTTTTACTGTTAGCAACTGAAATTATCCTCACTATCTCCCATATCCTCACCTCCTCACTAAAATACCACACTTTCCTTGCTGTCTGAACAGCAGTCTTTATGTGAAGCTCTTTCCTGAGTGCTGGGTCCAAGTTTCTAAACAGAAGGAACCTTCTGACCTTTTCCAGAAGCTCACAGACACCAGGAGAGCCATAAGTAACCCAAATCTGGCAGTAAACCTGCCTGCACGTCTACTTTTTTTGATCGCTCTCCTGTGCTTTCATATTTCATTGTGTGCCTTGGTGGTCATGGCTGTATATATTTACTTAATAGCATAGTCTCTTGTGTGCTCTTGATAAAGAGCCCGGTGTCCCACCCTGAAGATTTCATTGGCATGTGTACAGAGATGTTAAATAACCACAGACGAGCTATCAGTAAGGGCTTCCAGAGCTCATGGGGTTGCCTGATCCCAGATGTGATTACCTTTATCGTGGCAACGAGCCATACAAAATAGATACCGCTGCAGTTTGGCCCACAGTTTGCAACAGCCCGGTGATAAACCGGGCAGGTATGCCATCATACTCCAGACAGCTTCAGTCCTGCCCACGAATACCCCCTAGAGAGTGAATGATGAAGGGAGCCAGAAGAAGGTGATGAAGGGAGCCAAAAGAAGGTGATGAATCTCCAGTGCTGTTAGGAGCTAGTTGCAATGTTTTGATTTCCAGTTGTGATTGATGAGGCTAAGGAAAAGGTCAGAGTAAGGGTCACTGTTTTACTTCATTCTCTGAAGAGGTACAAGATAAATTGCAGACAGGCTGCATTTTTATTTTTTTTTACCTTACAGGAGTCACTAATGATCCCAGTAAACAATACATTTCATAAAATTATTTGGTGCAACTGTTTGCACCAGTGTTAATTTACAGGATTTGCAAAAGCAGGGCCAAATGCTGGCTGCCAGATAAAAGCACATGAGACCCAGTCACATCTGCCCTGGACAAGCTCCCCCCTCGCCACTCTCACCTGGCAGCAGGCAGAGCTCCACATGCAGCTGAGTGTTTTCAAGGGGTTTGCAAACATTTTATTTCTGAGTAAAATCTACTTACCGTAATTATCTGAATCATTCTCCATTTTGTCTGCTGAACTGGTCACAAAGAAACCACTTAACATTATTTTAAATGCATTTACAACACCTCCCAGAGCAAACAACACTGCCAAAAATCTTGCCAGCTCACGAACAGCCCATTGCTTCCACTACAATGAAATCAATGGAAAAGGCACAGTGGCATCTAGACAGACCCTTTATAGAGCTCACGATAAAGTGAAGGGCTTAGATAAGGATGTGGCATAAAATAATCACCTGGCTTTTTAAAGCCATGTACGTGGCAGACATGCTTGGTCGTACGGGGAATACATAGGAATATATAGCAGCTTCCTATTTCCAGGAGCCAGAGTCCTGGCATATTAACATGGAACAAGTTAAATAAATGTCAGAGCTGAAAATTCACTAATGGGACCATATTAAATTATTGTTATTTACTATGAGTGATAAAAGAAAACAGGATCTAAACTCAGGTAGGCAGGCAGTAAGACTGATATGAATTTTCTTTCTCTCAGGAAGAACGCAGGCACTTTTAAGTCGATGGCCTAAAATATTCATCAAATACTTAAATGGCTCAGGATTTTATCAGCTGTTTCTCACTCACACACACAGACACAGACACCATTAAAAAGGATTTTCTACACAAAGCTTTAGGGTCAGTCCTGAGGTCAAGGGCAGCCAGTCTGGACCAGGCGGGTCACACGACCTGCCCTGCACAGGACTCCACCTACAGATTTGCTTTGAGACCTTGGGAACAGCAGGGAGGGGCAGCTCAGGCCCCCTCCACCATGTCCACGCGTGGCTTGGGGACTTTTCCCTCGATGCCTGTGGGCAGGGACCAGCAGTCACCATCCAGTGACCTCCAGTCCAGCTGCTGCTCCTGTTGCACCAGGTCTAGGCACCCTGTTGAGAGGGGCAGGCAGGACACGACCCAGTCCAGGCAATGGAATCTCCAACAGGGATGCAACTGTCGGGGTCAATGGGAGGGCTGCAAGGGTCAAGCTTGGCCACTTAGAATCGCACCTTGTAAGTGTTACGAAAAATATTTCCATCTGCAATGAAGTGCAGGAAAGATTGATAAATGAAATTTATAACCCATAGTTTCCCAGGAAAACTGTCTCTTTTGCGGAATATCTCAAGCAGTTTTCTCCCTGCTTAAATAACTTGCAATTATTTGCTTAATCAACTCTTCTCTTCATTGAATCTGGACACCTGATTAGGAAAAGGAACTTCCACCCTCAAATTCAGATCACAAATCAGGTTAAAAGAAGCTACTGAATTTTAGACATGCTGCATGCAGATTTATACAATTTCCACAAACCAGAGAAGCTTGTTAAAATTGTTTGGCTAACAAATAAATAAAAAAAAAAAATCTGGGAAAATCATTGGTACTTCATGAGAGTTCAAGAACAGGAGAAGGAACTAACCATTACGTTGTCCAAATACAGAGGTCCTCAGCTCTGTATTTAGGTGATTACTAAGCTTTGAATTAAACTATAAATTTCAGAAGGGATCTTCCAAGAGAAACTCCCACAGGGCCTACAACTCATCTCAAAGCCTGGCAATAGTCCAAAGCCTTCCTACCTTTTAAAAAACTTTTTTTTTTTTTTTTGCCAATACCGCATTTTTAAAAAGGAATGATGCAACTCCCTCAAACACATAAATAGAGTCCATGTCCAGCTTAGCATGTAATCCTTCAAATAGATCTGTCTTTTTAATTCCCACTCTACAGAAAGAAGAGAGATGGATGCAGCAGACTATGTAGGTAAGATTTAAGTTGGATTTGATTAAAGGAAGCTCTTAAGTAATCAAGATCCTTTCCCCTCCAATGCAAACATGAACTATGTCCTCTCATACAATAGTGCTCCCAACGGGGACTTCCTGTGGATGTTTTGTTAGCGTTTTCATGTGTCCATGTGCCTGTTTGCAACAGTACAAGTTGCTGAACACGGAGGGATTTCTTTGCCACACGTAGCCCTGTGGTACCCTCTGCCCAGCACAGCACAGTATCGCAGCTCCTGAGAGAGCGGAGCAGGTATACTCTGCTGGTCTGCCACCACCGTTAAGCAGATTTATAGATTTCTAAGGCCAGAAGGGAATGTTATGATCAGCCCCAAGTTTCACATTTCTCTATCTGCAGGAAAAGGAACATTTGAGCATGACTGGAACAGGACAGCATTAGAGGAAACAGATATCCTCGTTCTTCATAAAGACAGCATTGAACAGAAATGTCAGGTTTGGACCTTGTTTTTCTGACATAACAAGAGACAATTATCAGCACTTCTATCTCAGTCTATAACCTCCACACAGGTTTTATCCATTTTTCTATGCTGAGGTAATACGCTCTCTGTTTATAACTCAACTGCTCCTCAGTTTCAGGAATAGACTCTGTCTGCCTGAAATCTATGAAGATCACTAATAAAAGACCTACTTCTTCATTCCCATTGAATATTCAAAGGATGAACACAGAAAAACAGCCTTTCAATAGTTTGTGGAGCTTTAACTTTCCAAGTTCCTCCAAAATGCAAAGGAAGTCCTAGCAACCAGAGCTATATAAAGGCTACTGGATGGTCACTAGACTCCCTAGGAGCCTTGATGTGTGAGATTATACTAACTAATTTGTAACACAGACATCATTTGTGGGAAGACACAACCATAATATGAACAAGCAGTCTGTGCAAACACAACCACAACCTATGGCTGGGGATGTGCACTGCCAAAGGGCTGGTGGGCAAGCTGCAGCCCTTTTAAGTCCCATTTCCTCCTCACCTTGTCCATAACCTTTTGACTCCCCTTTCCTCCTCACCCTACCTAGAGGTCCTTGTCTCCCCAGCTGCAATAGATGCTATGAAACATCATCGCTTCAGGTAGCATGGAAGTCATAGCTGCAGAACATCTCTCCTGCCCTCTTTCTTTGGGACATAGTGGGATAGCAGAAAAGAGCATCGGAATCAAACGAGTGGGATGTACAACTTCCAACAAATATATCTTCCCAGGAGACTCCATAACAGATTTCTTGTTTTATATATATACATGTGTGTGTGTGTGTGTGTGTATTTGTAACCCAACCAATTCAGCCTTTGAGAGAACACTTTTCTACTCCCTCAGAAACACTGTAGGTATGTATGTATGTATATATACACTCACACAGCTGCACTCTCCAGACCACATTTAAAGCTTAATTATACTCCCAGACTGACAGGGGAATTTAGTCCATCAACAAACTCTGCTATTTTATCAGCGTTATATTTAAAATAAATCATGTTTGAAGTCTGGTACATGATGCTACCACACGGCAGAGGACAGCACAGGCCTGCCTCACCTGCCAAGAGTGAAAGACTACTGCTTGTGGGTGCAAAGGAGGAGACTGATTAAAAGAATTTGGATGTATGCAAGCAGGGCTAAATTCAGGGAAACAGCTAAATCAATAGGCCTCAACTTTCAGCCTCTCCTGGGGAAGGCCAGAAATGACTCTCACCTGTAGGAAAGTAAAATCTGATGAACACTTGCAATATAACGATAAAACTTAAATTCACTTAAGTGAAAGTACCTGACTATTAAAAGGAATTTATTGCATATTACAAAAAAGAAAAGGCAATTACAGACACAGAATGCAAGAAAATGCTATTATATGCAGGATTAAAATTGCTATACTGTAACTAAGATAAACTCTCATTTATGTATTTATCTAGGGAAGTTCCGATCTATGACGGCTGCCTCAGAAAACCATTGTGCTCTGTGCAGTTGTTAAGTAAAATCGAATTTACATCCTAGTGAACAGGAGAATAGAGCGTTATCAGTAGAATGCTTTATTTTTTTCTTGGGAATAGTATTATTTTTCCAAATTAAAAACTTGATCCTGCAAACATTATCTCTCCTGCCCATGAGCAAACTCACTGATGTTTAAACGTTTCTAATTTGTGTTTGCTTTCAAATAGTCCAAGAGCTAAGTAACAGGACTTTGATCTGAACATGAGGATTTATGAACTAATCTGAGTAAAACACTTTTTAATCTTTGGGCAGTTATCAAAAATTTTTATTTGGACTCTGTATTATTCATGGAGGCCATTGGACATCACAAATTATACTATGTCTGGATTTCCTCCCTCACTGAAACCTTTTAACCTGCTGACTGTGAAGTAGAAAACAGTGAATTACACTCTGTCCTTCTGACCGGTCGGTTGAGCCAAGTCTGCTCTGCAGTTCCATCAATGAAGCAGTCACAGTTACATTGCCCTCCTTCCAAAGGCTGATAAGCACTGAAGATACACAGTGGTATTAAAAGAGCAAATCTGACCAAATGATACTGGTTTCAAATGCACTTCCTTACTGCACATAGCAGACCTGATCCAACGCCAACTGAAGTCACTTGGGATGGCATTCGCCTGTTTTAACCTTAGACATTTACAGCAGAGATGTCTACACCACAGCCAAATCTTTGTCAATAGAAGAAAACAGGTCCTTCAGGGTGTGTCTCATCTGACCAGTTTTGGACTTCTACATGACGATGGAATAAATCGCACTCCTGGAGCTCCTCATTCTTTCCATTGATTATGAAGTGACCACAGTGTAACTCAGATGGCTGTTTTATGGATGTCTAAAGTTAAGTAAGAGGAGCTGGAACCTCTGGCTCCCAAAGGGATTTGGGTTTTTTTCACTCCCAATGAGGCAGGACCATGGTGCAAATGTAAATCAGGACATGGGCATTTTCAGTCTCTGCATTTCTATTTGTGACGAGGAAAACTTCGGAATAACCTGGAGAAAGAAAGGAGCCCCCAGTTCCTTCCTGAGAAACCCCGAGTACCCCATTGTGCATCTTCTGGGTTACACAGATCTCTGGAGATGGAAAGCAGAGTGCTTATTTAAATTGATTAAAATGTGTTAAATGTAGGCTCCAAGCCATCACACGCTAAGTCATTTCACACAGGGGAAGACACCCAATGCTGTCTCATGTAAGCCCCACACACAGGCTCCTGAGCCAGGACCTGTCACAGCAGTTCGGGAAATCTCACGCCATTGCAGAGCTGTGCCCTAACCCTGTGCCAAGGAGATGTCCTACTTGTCCCTACTTGTGGGCAGACAGCGACACTTCTAGGTTTTCAGCTTTCTGCCATGGTATTGTCTGGCAGATAAGGATTGAAGAGCAACTAACAGGATGACTGTGGCCAACACAGGCCAAAGAAGGGCACATGTACCAGCAGTCACCCAAGGGCACAACCATTCATGGACTTGCTCTAAAGACCGTGAGTGTATAAAATGCACTCTAGTGTAAATTTGCAGAGAACTGTCTGTTCTGCATAAACAGCCTTCATCGCCCCTGCATTTCCTACTTGCAGCATTTCAGATGCAATTCTAAGTTGTCAGCAATGTATCTAGTGTAATTCAGAGACTGGGCACTGAGAGAGACAGCCTTTCCCTTTTGTTCTAAATCTGCTTCTGCTGAAGGTTACTGAAAAACCATATTAAATTAATTGAGAATAGAGTTAATCCTCTTCTGTTTTATTCTGTGAACTGCCAGGAAATACTAAATACAAAGTTAACACTGCAACATGAGGCACCCTTTCTCATACTTAATATTTAAAAAGTTAATTTGGTTTTATACCAATGATTTTATTTTTTATTTCAATTATTGAAATTTACTTATTATGAAACCTGAGAGGGAAAGATTCCAAGTCAGGAGTTATACCTGAGTAAAAAGTTCAAGATTTAGCTCAGAGTTTAGCTTCTGTAAATGAAAAGTTGGTATTCTGTTTGTAGCAAAAATAGTTTTAAAATAAAGAAGTAAGACGAGAAGGAAAAGAAAGAGCTTGAATTTCCAGTGCTGTACTTTCAAGCGTTTGCATAAATACTTAATGCTTCCAGCTCTGCACTCTCAAGAATCCATAAACAAGATAACTGGTTTCTTTATGAAAGAATAACGTGAGTCTAAAAGACTATATAATGAGATGCAACTTCCTTTACAAAAATTGCTAAAGCCCTAATTGCTAACATACTATCTGCCCTTAAGAAAGGCACATATTTAAATGCATTAATTGTAAAGTGTTGACTGTATTATCTAAGAAACTGATTTATTTTTTTTTCCCTCAGAAGATGCTAATCAGGTTCTGTGGCAGATTTGTTTGAGAGTGCAAGTCCCAAGCCCTTATGCTTTAATTTAAAATAAATTATGAGGCTCAAATTTAGTTCTCTTATTTTCATTTTTTTCTTGTTATTCTATTTCCCTCCATGCTCCCCAATCCATTCCAGAGATGAACTTCCCATTTTTTTAAGTCCTATTTGGAGATTTTATGCACAAAATGCTCTCTAAGTAAACACACTGACAAACTTGACAATAATTATTTTTGTGATGGTAAGATTCTCAATTAATTACTCAAGCACACTTATAAATAGTGTTGAATTTTAACACTGATAGCATGAATGCATTTCCTTCTTATGCCTGGGAAACCCATCTCTTGACCTAAAGCTTCATACAGCTCCACACAGCATCCAGTGATGGCTCTGAGCCACCAGGACAGATTTCTGTGAGCATAAAGTTTAATTGCTGCAGGTAAACAATAATTCAGTAAAATGTGCTTGCAATTTGTCCTTTTTCTTTTAGTTGCAAAAAATAGGAATGAGATAGAACATAATTTCAGTTTATTTTAGTCATCGTGTTTGGATTGGTCTAAGACTTCTCACCCTTTTTTTTGATTCAGTGCATGGGAAGGGCCACCTGGCACGTGGATACAGATCAGGCGGAAGGCCGAGTACCTAAATCTCTAATGCATGGCTTGCACATGTGAAATAGGGAAAAAATGAATGAATTTAACCCATTACACTTAGCAGGTCTGTATTCTGCTTTGGAGTTATTTCACGTCACTGTTCCCTGACTTCTGCCTCAGACCTTCTCCGAATTCTGCACCAAACCGCAGCGTCCAAGAGCAAGCAGTAAGAACACAGAAATCCACTGAATAGTAACGTTCATTTATATTGATTGTGTTAATTATCTGAAAGGTATGTTTTTAAGTTCATTCAATAACTTCCACAGCTTTCTGTTCTCCACGAAACCTGGCCTTGATAAATGTACCCTGCATCCCAAGGAGAAGACAGAGGAAGAGGTGGGGTGGGGTAGCTGGACTACAGGACTACAGGATCGGGCACTTACCTCTCACATGGGGACAACTGGACAAAGAGGCAGCCTGGGACTCATAACTCCACGCCTGAAGGCTGGAGACCCTGCTAACTGGAAGGGACACTGTGGGATTTGCCACAGAAAGGGAAGTTTGCCTCTGTCTTTTCACTGCTCCACATTGTTTCATTTCACTCCTTTTTCTTCCTTCCCAAGGTGGAATAGGTCACATCATTAATCTGACTGAGTTCAGCACCCAGTAGGACTGGATAATGACGATTTTGCACCCTTCCCATTCATACAGATCAGGTCAGCATTTTGGCATGTTAACTTCATGAACCTCATTCTCAGGTCTCCTCCACTGACACTCCTGAAGCAGGTATTTACTTTTAGCTGCCATTGTGAGGAGGATGCATCTTCAGATGGATATAGTTTCTGATAAAATCCTATTACAGGTGTTCGAAGTAAAGCAGAACCAAGCTGAGCCTCTTTTTCTCTCTCTTTCTTTTTCCTTTTCTTTTTCTTTTTGTTTTTTTTTTAAGTTGTTAAGCAAAATGTGAGCCTTTTTTTTTGAGACAGACTATCCCCTCCTTGCAGAAGAAGAAATGACGGCTCAGTTAAGGCACCGGCATGTGAGGCAGCACCTTGGGCTTATCTCTGCACAGAGTTAATTCAGGCAAGCATTTGCAGGAAAGACGAAACGCACTGAACAGGTAAGTACACCAGCCACAACCTTAGATAAACAGGCTTGCTGCCACCCCACTGCCCTTCTGCAGTCGATCTCACCCTGCACCTTGCACCTCTTTCTGCAGAGCAGCATGGCCAAAATGGGATTGAAGTCAACAGAGTTACTTCAGGTTCAGACCATCGTGTCTGAGCTGACAATAATCCAGCTGTCCTCTGCATTTGATGTGGCCCCAGCCAAGATCACCCTGAGAGACAGCATGCAGACAGGACTTTCTGTGGAAGCTCTCCACCACCAGTGCCTGCTCCCCCTCCAGCCACAGCAATACTTTCCCAGCACCTCTGATTCTGGGGTAGATGTTAAGTGCTGTTTAGTGGGGGGAAAAAAATAAAGGCGGGGAGGGGAGGGAAAGTGGCAGCTTTTCTGTGCTAGTCACACTGAGCATGTACAGCTGAGGGAAAGGATGGGAGATTGCTGGTGATTGTCAATTAAATTCAATGTGCTGAGCACTCAACAAAAGCACCACAAAAATCAAGAAGGTGACAGTATGGTATTTTGAGGTGGTTCTGTTGTTGTTGTTGCTCTCAGTTTGTTTTTCTCAAATCTTGAACTGAGATTTTTCTTCTAGAAATTAAAAAGAATTCCTGAGCTAATGTGATATTGAGTCACTGCAAAACAATACATTCCCTTTACTTCCAGGGCACATTTTGTGTTTGGAATAAAAGAGTAACTAAAATAAAAATACTTTTATGCTATTCAGAAGAGGACTTTGTTAGGCAGCCAAGAATTTTCCCTCATTATTTCAGGCTGTCATTGAGCCTGACTTTTGTAATAATAATATTTTTATTATTTTGCATTAATAGGAAACATGAGCCAACACTAGCCAGATATATCTGAGATGAGTGATTGCAGCTCCCAGTACCGCAGACATAGTTCACGTAGCAGGGACGCCCTTGTCTTCTTTCTCTGCACAGAGCGCACTGTGAGCGCCTGCACAGAAAACCCACCACAGCCTATGGCAAGGCTTGGCAGGAGAGGCCCCAGAAAGCACAGAGGAGCTCCCACCCCAGAAACAAATGCAGGGGTTCTACAAAGGCAGCCGCAATGGAACTGAGAAGTTTTAAGAACATGGAGTACCCAGGAGATGTCACGGGTGACAGCATCCCTTGAGAGGCTTTGGTCATCACTGTAGTGATTTCCTCATTTCTCAGTGCTGAACCTCTCTTGTTTTGGGGATATCATGTTCATTCAGACCCCCGTGTCTTCAGCATGCACCAGCCTTACGCCTTTCTGTCTCTCATCACCTGCTAGAAAGTCCCCATCTGCAGCTAGGTGTATATGCTTGCTCTGAAGGCTATAACCCTTCCCCTTTAGTCCCATCCTGTTTTGGTTTGGCCATCGTTTCAGCACCTGCTTACAGAAACATAATTTATGCCATTTGTTCATGTAACAAGTGAAAGGATCTGGCAGAAGTTTCCTGTTTGTTCTTCCCTTGGTCACTCCCTCTATCTGATAAGAAGTTCACAACACTTTCCTGTCTCTGATATCTATTTTCTACATACTTAGAACAAAGCATTCCTCAAGTTATTTCAGGAAATCTCAGAGAGCTGAGAGCAGAATTCAGATTTTCTGCATTTTATTTTTTATTATATCTAAACTAGGGATAAACACACTCTGTGGCTGTGTTTCCTTCTTTTAAGAGCAAATGGGATTTTTTTGTCTCTGATCTGACAACACCATGCTGCATGCATCATGACCAGGTTCATATTCCTTCCACCTACACCACTGTCTATTGCCATCCACCTCCCACAGTCAACTCTATTAGATTTTATAGAAAGCAGTCCTTTATTTCTCTTGATAAAACAAAGATTTCTACAAATAATTTACTCAGCTTTTAAACCATTTATAAACATAAAGCTAGCAACAATTACCACCATATCCATTAAACAGCCATTTTAGCAGGAGAAAATCAAGAGAAATGATGCTTTCACTGGAAAACAAAATAGTCCATCAATCTGCAATCCCTTTTCCAAAGCATTGCCACATGGAAGACGCTCACAGCACCATTAGGAAAAGGAAACTACTGCCTAACCATACCCTCCATGCCTTCTACAAGAAAAAGGTTAGAGTTGTTTGAAAGCAGTTATGATTATATATGTGTGAGCTCTCACCATTTCTAATGTACGGTATGGAGATAGCACTTGGTACTCTTTGTCCACTTCTAACATTACCCTGCCCTCTGAAAACTCAGACTTCTGGTGTACTTGGTCATGCTTCTGCAAGGCAAGCATTGCTCCCTAAAATTACTCCCTGCCACACCATCTACAAGTTATCTCACTCTCTGAAATGCATTAAGTTGAATCAATTATTTTCCTTTAATGAGATTATAAAAAAATGTCCATCGCCCCACTAAAAGTGGGAAATCCCACCTCAACTACTTGAAATAGTTATTAACTTTTGGTTCCACTAATATCTTGTGGTTGCCTGACTTCCAGTCCTCTCTCAGGAGTAAATAGTTCACATAGCAAGAGCCAACAAATTCTTGGGAATTTTTTACAGTAAGTATGAGATACTGAGCTGACACAGATGTCCTGCTACCTAGCCAGAAAATTTGACTGCCCTGGCTACTGCAGTGCTATACCAGTGAAGGAATCTGCCTCTTCAGCTAGTGTTTGGAGGGTACTTTGATGCCAAAATCTATCTCCAACTGAAAGAACAGACTATGTTCAACCCAGAAGTGGCAAAAAGCAACTCCTTCAGTTTAGGTTATGCAGAGGAAATAAGCACTATGCTTTTGGCTGAGAGCCCTATGCTCAATACTCTGTTATCTACCCAAATGCTGTTATCAAAATGGATCTTCCAGTACCATCTGATCCATTTGCTAAGCTATGCACAACGGTGTAGCTTTATCTGCAACTCAGTTCATAAGTACAAGAACTTCATTGTTAAAGCTTCTATTAAATAACATCAAGCAAAGAGAGAGCGCTTTGTCACAAGCACCTCAGCCTCCTACAAAGGTTATGGACTAAATCAATGGACCTGAAATCTAATATTTTAGTCCTGGTTAACACTCTCTTGAACTTTGCCTGCCCATGCCTATTTCCACACAAAGCCAAGAACTCAGATTCTTATACCTGTCCTTTCCCCAAAACAATTATAGATGAAGGATGTATTTTATTTCTTCTATAACCTGTAGACATGCTAAGACAACTACTCATGGTCACCACATGTTTCAGACAGGTACTTTGATATGAACTTTAAGACAACGTTGGAATTAACAGTAATCCTACACACAGATTACTAATTATAGTTTCCCTAACAGCTTCTTCCCTAAGCTTCCCTAACAGCTTCTTAAGCTGTTCAGATACCTTTGCCCATTAACTGGGTGAAAAATCACTGTGATTATGAAGAATGTGCCTCCCTGTACCAGATGCTTCCATAATAGTCAGATCATTCTGTAACTCTCATCACAGAGAAAAAAAAAAGGCTCTTAACTATATTGGTACAATATCTTTTCTCAGATTAATATATTGACTGAACATATAACATATACAATATACAATTTTTTTTTTTCCTATAGACAGTTTGACAAAGATGGGACAAGTCCAAGGTTTTTTGGTTTTTTTTTGTTTGAAAACTGTAGTCTTCAGCCATATATCTATGTTTTCTTCAAAGTTATATTGAGATAACACTTTGCATTTAGTTAATAAGAAAATCCCATTACATCTTCATCTTATCTTCACATTCTTTGTTAGGCTTTGTGACTGGAGTACACCTTCTTGCTGGAGAGCGCTTCACTGTGCGCACAGTGTGCATGTGGTCTGATTTCTGCTCACCCCTCATGCACCGCTCTGCATGAAGAAAGCTGTGACTGGAGGGACATCCACTTATCAGTCATTGTCAGGAGATGGCGGTGGCAATGAAAGGAAAGCTAACAGCCTAGAAATCTCTTAAACACCAAAGTGCAAGAGAAGAAAGGAATCAAAATAAAATAAGTTTGCAGGCAGTGGAAGAGGAAAGACTGCTTTTAAAGGTATATGGACACTTTATTTCTATCGGCATGAAAATAGATTTTGCAGGAGTGCCATGTGTTTCTAGGCAAAGAAATAATTACTTGATAAATTGGCACTATTCATTGTTCAAAACCAGTGTTACAAAGTTTTTCAAACTACAAAATCAAATATTACATGGTGAAAAAGACTGCTTTTATGTATTTCCTCATGTTGCTGTCTAGAAGGATTTTTTTTCAGGCATATGTACTGGCTCATAAATTATTCTAATTTATATTAAAAGTGCTAACTTGAAAAGCCCACTCTCAGCTATGCCTTAAAAGAATATGCAAGTATACTTTTCTTCACTATTCTGAATTATGAGGGACGGGTTGTCTATTCTGACACTTGGTTAAAGTAAACAGAACAATGCTTTCTAAAAAGAATTAAATTCAATTTTCTGCTGAAAATTTAGATGTTTGATAGTGATGGAGCTGGATGCAGAGCTCTTTATAATAGTGTGAGAAGGAAGACTATTCCCATAATATTTCAGTGTTATTCTATTATTAAAAGAAAAATCCCTTACACAGTTTTAAGTAGTTTTGGGGTTCCTTAAAGGTGAGTAAGTCATCACAAAGCCACTAAGAATCATAGAGAGAATCTCTGCTCCTTGCCTAAGGCTCTAACTAAATTATTTGTCTTGTGGTAGCAGAATGTGCAGACTACAGGGGAGAGCTGTGCAGTCTTATCCAGGAGAGGACGTTACAGAGCACGTTAGACTCATAAGCAGTGAGAGTCTGTACATGCTATTTCCCTGCAGGGAGGGGCAAGACATTACTTGGGGGCCTTTGCAGCTCTGAATTTGTTTCCAAAACTCTGGTGTATCAGGGATGGAAAGCAGCAAGCAATCACTGCCACTTCTGGAGCACATAATCATATTTATAATACCCACATGTGCGCATGCCGACCCATCTCAACTCCTGCTTTTGTTCCTCTGCCCTGCTGTCTATCTTTCCGTGCTAAAACGACATGAAAGAAAATCCCACAACCACCTCTATGTTTTTATTTTAAGCAAGTCACCTAACTCCAGGCCATGGAGCAGTCCTTGCTCAGGGTGAGCTTTGGGCACTCTGGAGTTCAGGAAGAGGGAAACCCTGTGCACAAGCCCTGGGGGAACATCCCATCCACACCAGTGCCTTGAAAGCAGGAGATGGAGCTGTCCCCCCCACCATGTCTTCTTGGCTTTATCAGCCAAATCTGCAGCTGAATAGGCACAACACTTTGCAGTACCACCTGAACAACATTAGCCAGAGGTTTCAGCCTGTTCTGCTCAGCCAAGAGGCACCACACACGGCAGCAAGGTGGCAGAAGGCGGCAAGTGAGGTGAAGGTAGCAGAGGGCTAGCAGAGTGGAGCCAGGCTCTGTGCTCAGACAAGGGAAGTCTCCTGCACTTGAGGCATAAACTCAGCTGCCTTTGGGACCTTCTCCACATCATCCTGCTTCTCCCAACTTCCAGGAACACCACGGCTGTTCTTCACAGGAGTCCACTCCCAGGAGCTGAGTAACTACAGGGCAAGATTTATCCCTCTGTGATGGGATAAAGGAGCACATCTTGCAGCCTTTTCATTTATTTTGTCCGTTAAGGTTTTATATTAAATCCTTACACAGTGTCAGCCATGTAAAACTTCACCGTAGCATCTGCTATTAAATCTTCATTGATATGTGGGGAGGGACAACTAAACTCCAAATGAATTTTAAAGCATTCCACTTAGCTGAGAGTGATTTAGTGTGGTTCTAATGTATTCATCTCATATTCTTAGCAATGCATCTGAGCAACAAGCTAAATAGTTTCAGAAAGCCATTTTTCAGTAATTCTCACAAACAAGAAAACCTCAGCAATGGTCCAGCTGAGAAATCTTTTTCACCGAACAAAGTGTAATGCCTCTAAAAAGCGTGGTGATCATCAGCGCAATCTGTAGATAAACAAAAAATCTGAGTATTTCATTATTTGCACTTGTCTATACTTGGAATTAACATAACATAGAGTGAACGAGAACAGACAGTCAATTTGTTCTATACATAAGCACTACTGGAAAATACAGGCGCATTGCAAACAATGCTCAGCTTAATATTCTAAATGGATTTTGTAAATTGGTCTCTTTAATATACTACCACAATTTTTATAAAGTGCTCTATTACCACAATTTATGGAAATTGTGTCATGCAGATTGTTAGTAAATTGAGTCTGTTTTTCTTTTTTACGCCCATTCTTCTCTGCCAGTGCACAATCCAACAGAAATAACCAGGATCAGATTCTTCTCTCAGCTACACCACATAGTTTCTGAATTACTCCACTGGACTCACTTTTAGGAAAGATAATCTAGATCCTGATTTTCCATGCTGTAAATCCCATGAAATAAAAAAAAAAAAAGATTCTTCAATATGTTTCTGCAGCTGAGCTGAAATCAATTTACCCATTACTAACAGGATGTTCAAATATTTCTTTTTTTTCCTCTTACCACAATATTAGGCTGAAGAGCAAATTCTGAGTTTCATTTAAAATAATGCAGTTAAATTACCCATGCAATAATTGCCCTTTGGCCAAGTTTGAGCAAATTATCAATGTTTGTTAAAAAAAAACAAAAACAAAGCACGTCTAAGAAATTTACAAAGTGTGTAAAAAAGGCAAAGACAATTAACAAAAATGTGGAAATTATCTTCACTCCAAAGGATTTGGTAGCAATCCCACACTGCATACAAACCTGACTGAAACTCCTTTCATTTCACCTTTTCATGTATCATAAACAATATGGCCACATTTGTGAAGATGTGCATTCCAGAGGATACAGCATAGCATTGCAAACAACTAAATCCCCCAAATTTGGAAAATGTGAGGCTAGATCTTGACTGTTTTCAAAGAGCAAAAGGAATAACATGGGCTTTTCAGTAAGTTTACTGCAAAACCTTTAATATTTCTAGACTTAGGACAATATCCTGGAATCTCCCAAGAAAAATTGCAAATTGCTTTAATGTTCAAAGGATCTGAGGAATAAGGGTCATGTATAAGCTGAAAAAATATGAAAGGAAGCCAGTAGCCCTGATGGGGGGTGGGGGCGAGGCGGGATGATTGTGCCTTTCCAGCTTGCAAAGGCTCACAGAAGTAGCGACAGTCTCAGCAATAAGATTTACTGTAAGGTGTGATTTTGCCATCAAGCCTAGGGATTTTGGCAGGTTTCTTCTGTCCTGAGAGGCTAACTGGCCCTATACTGAGCCACAAGGCTTTGGGGAAGGAGCATCAGTTGTGATGCAGACTTGCTGCCATTTCTCCCACCCACATTACCTGCCTTTTGTCTTCCTGCCCCTCTAGAGACATGGACTACTTATTAAAATTTGTTTGTTTTATTGCTTAATATTGAACTGAAACTCAGCGTTAACTCTTACTTTAACAAATGTAATAATATAAAATGTGTTCTTTCATCTGACGGAGAGCACCAGAAAGACAACCGGGACCCTGCCTCAGAGGGAGAAATTTACCCTTATTATAACAGCAATTTGTAGATTCATTTTTTTCTCTAATATTAATAAAGGCTGGGACAAAACAAGGAAATACACCCCAATGAGGATCCAAACATATTTTAAAAAGGAAAAAAAAAAGAATGTATAAAATAAAAAAAAAAAGCCCAAGAATTTAAATCCCAACTGATGACTTTGTTTTGTTTTTTTCATGTTTTGTACTAATTTTCCATTCAAAGATACATTTTTTTAATGAGATTCATAACATGACAAAACATTTCCAGAGGAATATATAAATGCAAAAGTTATAAGAAGCCATGTGACAGGGGTCCTTCAAGCAACAGGAGATTATTAGCATGTCATGTCATTGTAATACAAGTATGAACTGAAATCACACAGTAAATTACTTACTATCTTGTATTTGTTTTAACTGTGAATTGTTTTTCTTCCTCAAACTTATAATGAGGCAAAAATGTTGTAAGACAGTCTCTTAAGAACCTGGGTTTTGCAGCAGTTTGGGTTTTCAATAATAATGTTGTCCATCCACTTCCTAACGGCTTTTTCTGTTTGGGGCTGGGTTTGCTTCCATTTTGTGGTAACCTTCGGGTATGTAGCTCCTAACAAGTGAAACAACAGCTTCATGATTTTAGTTTCGTCTTCTGATTTTAGCCAAGAGCAGCAACCAGATCACCAGTGGGTCATTAGGTTGTGCTCTTCCTGTTCACTTTTCTCCCTCCTAGCTTTTTAAATTATTATTTTAGACAGCTTTGTTATCACAGCCAAGAATGACATGAATAGCACCATCATATCTGTATAAATTAATGTATAACTGAATGCAGGTCTTCACAAACCATCCAGGCTTTATTTAAATGCACAGACATTCACATACATGCAGGCACCTAACAATGAGCAAGCAATGAGGTGTTTGAAGGAGCAGACCAGGGTGCATTTAAAAGAAGCATTTGCCCTAACTCAAATCACTGTTACACTCTCAGGGTGTGTGACTCATCTGATGAGCTTTTTCTTCCACACTCCACAATAGGTAGAACAGAGATCAAAAAATAAATGACAGGGGTTTAACATGTGCTACTAGGGAGACAAAATTACAAGCTCTGAAGGCTTAAGAAAGGCAGCTTCTATTGCAACACTCAGCTTGCACTTGCAGGCATTTTTTAATGCTCTTGTTAAAATATAAAACAAACAGCATAAAAACAGGACAAGAACTCCTGCTCACAGATTCTGCTTCAGTTTCATTTCCACTGATGCGACAATATTTTAAAATATTTTCTCAGTGTCCAAATTTTTCAAATAATTGGCATGAATAGACTATTTTACACAGACACCAAGAAATGACTAAAAATTCCATAAAATGCACGTTCCACCAAAAACACTGAAAAGAATGGCCCTGTAATGGAGATAACAGGAAAGATTTAGAAATATCATTAACATGTAGGATGTAAGTCTCTACATTGACTTCAAATACAGGTACGTCCTTGGACATTCAGAACCTGCCCTACTGACAAACAAGGATGGATATAAGGCACCAGTTGAAACTCTCCACTAAAGTGGAGCTTAAAAACTTATCGCATAGCCATGTCTGGGAAGAATCAATCCTCTCTTCACAGAGTGTGAACTTTTACCACCAAACTTTACTTTAACTGCTAAGCTCCTGATTGGAAAAAAAAAAAAAAAAGAGGAAGCTGTACCTAAAAGGTGAAGGATGAAAGAAGAAAATATATAACATTATGAAAAAAAAAAGGAAGCATCTAGGAGGGACCAACTCAAGCAAGTCAAAGACAATGAGAGGAGCAGGTATGGCTTGGGAGACAGTCATTACAGTGGGAAAGGGGTGAAGACAAGTCAGGGCATGGAAGGATGCAGTAGAGGGCTGAGCAAAAGATAACTGGCTAGATGAAAGCTGTAAAGGAGGTCACAAATAACAGGTGGTAAGACCCAGAGCTGCTTCTTGGAAAAATTAAACTCCGTCTCAATTGAATTCCCTTTATGGACCAGGTGATGGGGCTGGTTAGTAAGATGGCTGGGCAATAGGCCTACAAAATCCTGGCTAGAAAGGGGTCACACTTCAGCTGAGACAGAAGTCCCTTGGAGCACACACTTCTCCCATTCCTTCTCTCATGTATTTACCTTAGGAGCACACTTGGGTGGGGGCTTTGTCTGTCCCAGGCTTTTGCTACAGCTGGGAGTTTTAAGCTGCTCAAATATGTTTGCATTTCAGAGGCGTGCTTTAGTCTGGGGAATTTGGAAATTTTATAAGGGGTCAACGCTGCACATGTCACCGTTTCAGAGGGTAGATTATAAAAGAGTACTGCTTTTGCGAGTGGTCCTTAATTTAAATAATCCACCTTCTTATGGGATTTTCAACTAAGAATCCTGTTTTCTCTCAGTTTTTGTCATTTCTGGATTTTTTTTCCCCTTTCACTGTACCAAAGTCTGTCTCATTGCTCCCAAACTAATATAGTAATATGACAGGAAATGTTCCCTTTTTAAAAAGGGCAGGGATATGAGAAGGTAAAAAACCAAGCTCAGTAAATATTTCAGAACAGAAAAAATAATCAAGGGACAGGGTGAGGCAGGTACAATCTTTTTTCCTTCTAGTGTGGTTTATGCATATCCTATTTCTGCTCATTTCCAAAGTGGTCTTTGTGACCTTGAAATCTTACAATAGCAAATTCTTATTTTTGTCTATACTAATTTTTTATACTCGTCCTTAGTAATTCCACCTAGTTTCAAATTTCTGTAGAAATGCTTCTTGGGCTTGAGTCAGTGAGGAGGTCGTGATTAAGCCAGTGCATCTCTCCTTACTCTTCCTCACCTTCCTCATAGAGGGATGGTTTGCAGCTGTGCTCTTTGACCTGTTTCTGCAAGCAAAGCCAAGTCGCCTCAATTCCCGTTCCCCAGATTTGCTTCCTGAGGGACCCCAGCAAGTCGGTCTCCAATGCAGCTGAATACAGCTTTCTGCCAGGCCACAGTCTCTGCTCTGCTGCTTTTTCTCCTTCTTACCTCAAGAGTAAGGAGCTCCATCCTTTGTTCCTTCCCTGGCATACACAGCCCATTCTGCCTTGCTGGTTAGAATTTCATCCAAAACCAAGGTCCCCTCTTATGCCTTCTGCATCTTCTAAAAAAAAAGTCATCAACTCTTCTCAGTTATTTCCATCTAATTAGTTGCCTTGTTGTTTTCCTGAATCACTGCATAGTTAAAACCCTTCTTCCTCACTACCACTGATCCCTTCATTTGGAGTGATCCTGTAGAAATTAATCATCCTAGTTTGGGGATCACTAGGGAACCCCTGACATAGTATTGCCCTTGCTGATTTCTCGTTTCATTGATCCACTCTTCAACATGACTCCACTAACATTTGTATGGCAGAACCAAGGGGATGTTAAACAGCATAATTGGTCTGAAAAGAAAGAAAATGGCTGTGCTCTACAGAAAATGTATAACACAAATTACAGGCTTGATAACTGCAGGACTTTCAACTTTGTGCTGATATACTGGGAGCTTTTATCAGAACAGAAAGAATTAGAAGAAAATAGCAGTAAACCAATATAAAATATTTGCACAATGGACTTGATACTCTGCAAATCCTAATGAAAGAGGTTCCCTTTGGCAAAGTTAAAGAGCAAAGGGAATTTTCCACATTTTAATATCAGTCCTTTCTGTTTACTAATCAGGCTGCCATTGCCTGGTCTCTCTACCTCCTGTATCGCAGGTTTCCTTGTTTTTTTTGATGACCACAAAATTTTGATCAGAATTAATTATCACAGCAAATTCTCCTACAAATAATAATTTGCATTCTCATTTCCCCCTCCTCAGAAGATTGAACATAAAAAGAAAGCAAGCCTCCACTGCAGTTCTGCAAACACACAAAAGCATCCATCATCTCATGGGAACACTCATCTCATTTAGGTACCTAAACCTGAAGTGATCAATTACTAAAAAGGAGCCATACCTGCATGTGAATGCAGAAGATCGAATGGAAGTCAGGCAGCTGCACATTGAGACAGTGGACTATCAGCATTTTGAAGAAGTTTGGCTTATTAACATTTACAGATTTTATAATAGCCACATGAGGTTATATGACCGTACTGAGGTACCCTAAATGGTGAATGGGTAGCATAGCACCCAGTTCATTAGAAGATGGGGAATGGGAAAGGTAGAAATAGTTTTGTCAATACATGAACTCCACCTTCCTTTAAAATGAAAAAGGACCACTGGAGTGTTACTGTCAAGGCAAGGAAAATGCCTGTCTGTTCTCCAAAGCTTTCTGAAGCCCCTCTTCCAGCTTTCCAGGGCTTCTGCAGCTTTGTTAGACAACCATGCACACTATTCTGTCATCCACTGTTTTCAGTCTGCCATCTCACTGCTCTCAGAGAGCACAACCCTGAAAAAAAGAAAGCAATGGCCCATAACAACTGGTTTTCACCACGAAAAGCTGGCAAAACCAGCTGGAGTGAAGAGCACTTTGTCCTCTTCAAACCTGCAAGTAGAAGTCCATTTCATATAATTTCAAAAGTATTGCTCTTCATCAGTGAATTATTATGGCTTTAAATGTTTTCTATGTCTGTACAGGGGCTCAGACCTAAAGTAAAGCTGTCATGGCAGCCTGAGTCAGGACTCCTAGCTGTCCAACAGATTTTCTGTTTCATGCAATAACTCTGTGTTCCAGCTGTAAATTACACATAATTTAGTGACAATGTGTGTTGCTTGCAGAGCCTGTCCACAACCCAGAAGTGTCCAGAACATGGTTAAAGACAGTCCCTGTGAGTGAGACCAAGAACAGGGAAGTCAATCTGGCCTACAAGGCACGCACCTGAGGTACAGCTGAAATCAGCAGAAAAGAAGCTTCACTGATCATAAATGGATAAAAGCCTTTCCATCTGTTTGTGGAGCATTTTCAGATATGCAACTGTAAATTGCTTGATAAGAAAAATCCTTCCTGATTCACATCTTCTGAAATAGATTTAATTAGTTGTGGAGTATCATAAAATGCTTAGGAAGTAGTCACTTGACAATGTATTCACCTGGGACCAATTTGAGGAGCAGTTCTTCAGCCCCGCAGACATGCAAGATGAAAGAATAGACAGATCATTAGCCAACAATGAAATTAAAAATAAGAATACGGTGAGTGGAAAAAGTAATTATCACCTCCATTAAATTTTATCCAATTCACTATCAAGTGTGGCTGGACAAAAGGACAAGAATTGGTATCCCAACACTTCCCCAGTGAGCTGCATTCAGGACAAGAGGAGATGAAAGGCAGCCCTCTGCATTGAGAGTTAGGTAGGACTTTGGCATATCAATCCCTCACTTCCAGGATCATGAGACATTCACAGAGAGCCGGAGGCATAAAGGTAGCAGTGATGAATAATTCAGACAGGACCTGAATTTGGAGTCAATACTCAGACCTGAAATGAATAGCTCTTTGCCCACAGAAGAGCTGTGGGATTTCTAAACAAAGTCATATTTTTCATGACATGTACGAAGCCGCCGACAACAGTCCTTTCTCACTCTCCATAGGCAATAATCTTCAGGGCTGCCACTTGCTTCTGCTGACTCTTAGCAAGGGATTCTGTGACTTAGTGAGGGGTATAAAACTTGCCTGCCCCGCCGCCCCCCCCACCAGAATAAGTCTCTGTGGCAAGTTCCTTCTGGCCCTCCTTTTAGCTCCAGGAGGTGACTCCTGTGCCCACATGCAACTTGGGGACTTCTCTCCCCAAGATATGGCTCAGTAGTCCTCACCTATTAAGGGAACTTATTTACTTATTAGAACTACAGCTATCTTATATAGAAAGATCATCAAAATACTTCTCTAGATTATCAAGTGCACCAGTCATTTCCTAGCTTATTCTCTTATCTGTATCCAGGACTAGCAGTAGATCACCATCCTCCAAGAATCTTCTGTCAAGTGAGAATCTCCAAACCAAGAGGATAAATTTTATTTTTAATAATCTTCATGACTGTGATTAAAGATGCATATTTCTTATTTCATTTTTTCAGGCTTGCTCTGAAGAATAGGTCACATTTAATGTCCACCATATGGGGAACAGTCCACCAAATGAAACACAACTTGGGAGAATTCCACGGGTATTCAGAAGAAGACAAAATTCATTAATTTTCCTTCTGGTTCTCAAAACATGCCTAGAACCTTTTATAGAAAGGGAGTTTTTAAGACACTAATTCTCTTTCTTTCCCTGAAAGGCATAAGAATAGTTTTCTTGATGTATTTTGCCTTTTCTGATCCTTGTCCTCATCAGAAATGCAAAATTCAAAGGATGTGCAAATGCAAAAGGTTAGCCAAACATATTTGCACCTCAAAAATATTACGTTTGCAGCTTTGGAGAAATCTAAATGTCATTTCATACAAACAGATTTTCCCACAGCTCTCCTTAATTCTTAGAGAATATGATAACAAGGATACAGCCAAGAGATAAAACCAGGATTAATGAGACATAAGTAAGGTACTTAATAGTTGAATCTGTGGGATGATACGCACAGGAAAACGATGAAATGGTCATGATGCATCATTTGAGAGTGAACTTCACAAAAAAAAACACCCTGTGTATCACAGGAAATAGATTTGCATTATAAGAGGAGAGAACTAAACAACCCAGCAGGGCATTTCCGTTTCTAATTATTTGCTACTGTGAGTCAGCGACTGGATCCTGCTTTTTGTCAAAATGTTCCTGTACACTGCACAAAAGAGATCAGAAGTCACCCGTTTTGATGCTAATGTAAAGGAATACAATCTCAACACGAGATCTGACTGCAAGAGATCCTTATAGAAATATGGCATCCAATTAAAAGCAGCCCAACATCCCTATTGACATAAACCTCTACAGCAGCATGCACATTTGCAGTGTACTGGACTACCTTAATCAATTATTTTTAGTTCAGTCATTGCTCAGGTGACAAATCTCTTAGTTTCATTTGCTAATAAACACAATCTGTATTTTCACATCACCTCTCACACACGAACCTGGACAAGTACAGAGCTAGAAACTACCTACACTAAAGAATACATGAAAGAGGATTAATTATTTTAAACTAAACTAAACGACTTCACCCTATCTGATAGCACGACTCACCGACTGATAGAGGGGGAGCTCATTGCACCTTGTAAATTAAATATGTATACAGCTTCTAGCAAGCTAGTTTCCTTCCTCGAAGCTATCACCTTCTGGGATAGAACGACAGGAGTATGATTCAAACCAATCAGCTTTGCGAAGGAAATTTGAGACAGGATGGGTAGCAGTAAAAAAGAAGAGACAGAAGAAAGTTAGGTTTTTCCTTCCTTTAGGCTCTACTGACATAGGAAAGTTTTATTAGAAGTAGGATCCAACACATTGTTAAAAGGGTTTGAAACCTAGCTGGCCTTCCTCTGCTTTGCTTTGACAACCAAGTGCAACACCAGGAGAAGGGAAGAAGCAGCATTTGGCACCCGCTGCCATAAGCTGTTTGAGTTCCTGGGGAGAGGGGTGTGGCTGTACCTGATTTGTGCTACTACTTTAAAGACTAGAATTTGATACATGAATGGAGAACTGGATTTAGCAAAGGCAAAAAATGGTATTATCAGACCAAAACAGTCCCCCGAAGAGGTAGTTGCTGTCCTAAGCCCCATGTTGCTGTGCTGTGGGGCATGCAAGTGGCCATCCCACCACTGCCCCCTTCCCTAGGGAGCATCCAGCCTTGCAGCTGTGGCAGTCGTGGGGTGGCAGACAGCTCTACCCATCCTCTGCATCCTCCCTCTGGGAGGAGGCACAGCTGGGGCAGAGGCTGGGGTCCCACACAGAGATGAGCCCACATGAAGACACTAGATGTGACTTGTTCATGGCCCTCGCAAGACTGCAGTTGCTGCAGATGTCAACACCACCTGGGAAGAGCAACTGTGAAATGATTAATAACCCTGACTACCTTAATCCCTCATGCCCAAGGCAGGACCAGGCTCTGACCAGATTTGGAGAACACATATTTGTGCTTGCAAAACATGTAGTGAGGAGCCTTGCTAAGGATACAAATACAGAGCAAGACAAAGAGAGCCTCTCAGACATCCTATATGAAACACATTTCAGTCTGAAAAGGATACTCAGAGAAGTGTCATAGCTGTTAAGCAACCCTATGCCATGTATTCATCAGAATATTAATTTGAGACACTGTGCTCTTCAGCCACTGTCTGGTTGAAGGACATCAATTGGGCACCCCTGGTGCCACTAAAGGCCCCATGGTATTTCTGAGCCCATCAGGATGCACTCTCTGTCCTGTCACGCTTCCAGTTTGGGTTATTAAACTATGACCTAAAACATCAGCTGGATTATATATTTATCCCTTCCCTCAATAGACTGGTACAGCATGTGACTATATGCTATTAAACAGCTGTTGGCTTTCGAGCAATGCTGGCCATCGTTCAGCCATGGGTAAAATAATTATGTATAGCACTTCATTGTGTCTAGCCATCCCAAGACAGCTGCTCAAGTGGTAAAGACACAGATTTCAGGGAATTTGCCCTCTGCCCCATTTTTGAGGTGTTACATGACCAGAATTCTCCAGCACAAAGGGCTGTGTAATAAGACCTCTTTTTACCTCGCAGATGGGTGTGTGCAATAAGGCCCATGATGAACTTCAGGCTGAGCTGGGGAATTTGGTGCAGTTTTATAAAGCTGATTTTTTAATGAAGTATCCAATTCTTTAGAGCTGCTCCTAATAGCTACTTAATTATTTTCTTCATTTTATTGTTTAGCTTTGAAGTATAATAATGCTACTGTGCTAGATGTGTTCTACAAATAAATCTTTTTCTATTTACTGTTGTCTGATTACCTCTTGGACAGTATGTACTTTTTCTTCAAACTCCATCTCATTTGTAAACTGCAGTTGAGAACAATTTATGAAGCACCATTTGAACCAAGAAGCATTTTTAATTAGTATATTTTGCAAAGGGCAACAGCACCACAAATAACACTAATTAATAGCTTTATTTGATCTTGGGAGGAGGAAAAAGCAAATAGAAACTCAGATATTGATTTTTCCAATAGGCTGCCTATTGTAGAAAAGTAACCCTATGCATTCTCCGCAGTGTTCAATTTTCATTTCATGCTTTGTGTAGTATATGCAAGTACAACATCTGAGCAGAAATGAGAAAATTCTCTTTCTGACAGTATACAGTAAGTAACATGTTTCTCTTGACACTTGATCTGAAGCAACCTTTGTTTTAATACTGCTGAAAATGCCTCAATTGGAGAGGTATGTTTTTATTACTTACCTATTTGTTTAATACCTACAAATTGATAAAGTGAAATAATTAGATTGACTGGTTTAATAATTCTTGAAGAAGAAAACAAGCAAATACTGTTTAATTCTTTAAAGCTTTCCCAATTGTGTTTCTTTATTTCCTGCATTCATCAAAAGGTTAAAATTTTCTTTCTCTCCCTTCGCCTTCAACACCCTTACCTAATGACTTAGTAAGCAGGATTCTCATGAATAAATGATGACACTGGCAGTAGACACAAGCAGGCTTTACAGCCAAGGGCAAACAAGTCCTGCTTGCCCAACGTTCTGTACTTCCCACACTGCCACACAGAGCCCGTCACTTCGCAGCAAACTACCAGTTTGCTCTGCAATAGCTCAGACTTCTGCAATCTTGATAATCAGTGCGCTGATGCACTAGCTCCTGAGTAATCCTTCTAGCACAGCCCACCGCATTACTCTAAATAATACAGCTTGCTTCCTTCCAGCCAGGAGAACTGGGGTAAATAAATACCTGGTTTCCGTCCCTATGTTCAGAACAATGCAGCCTCCTCCATGGGCACCAGGATCAGGTACTAGGACTGAACAAGTTCACTCTGATGAGAGATAAATCATTAACAACCCTGAGGAGAAGCCCTGAGGAGAAGGACTTGGGGTTACTGGTGGACGAGAAGCCCAATATGAGCCAGCAATGTACGCCTGGTGCCCAGAAAGCAAATCGCATCCTGGTCTACATGAAAAGACGCGTGGCCAGGAGGTTGAGGGAGGTGATCCTCCCCCTCTGCTCTCGTGAGACCCCACCTGGACTACTGCATCCAGCTATGGAGCCCCCAACATAACAAGGACATGGACTTGTTTGAGCGAGTCCAGAGGAGGGTCCCAAAGATGATCAAAGGGCTGGAGCACCCCTCCTATGAGGACAAGCTGAGAGAGTTGGGGCTGTTCAGCCTGCAGAAGAGAAGGCTCTGGGAAGACTTTATAGGGGGTTTTCCAATACCTAAAGGGAGCCAATAGGAGAGATGGGGAGAAACTTTTTAACGGGGCCTGTTGTGATAGGGGTAATATTCTTAAACTAGAAGGAGGCAGATTCAGACTAGATATAAGGAAGAAATTTTTTACTATGAAAGTGGTGAAACACTGGCACAGGTTGCTCAGAAGTGGTAGATGCCCCATCCCTGGAAATATTCAAGGCCACGTTGGACGGGGCTCTGAGCAACCTGATCTGGTGGGAGATGCCCCTGTTTCTTGCAAAGGGGGTTGCACTAGGTGACCTTTAAAGGTCCCTTCCAACCTAAACTATTCTATGATTCTATGATCACCCTCTTCACCATGAAACAGTCTGGAAACTAAGAGGGTGGTGGATAAATGGTAAAGCAAATCAAGAGAAGTTACTACCCTGCTCTGCCTAGTGCAAGCAAGGCTGTGCTGAGGTCCATGTCTGGCTCTGAGTCCCCATTTCAAGGGAGATGTGGAGAACCTGGCAGCCACAGAACAGGTGACCCATCTGCAGATAAAGAAAATCAGTGGGGATGTTGCTGATTTTGTGGAGCATATCTCAGCAATGGACTCTCTACAAATGCTGCTCTAATGATAAGAGTTACTAGGGGTTTTTTTCATCACAATTCCCAAGTTTCCTCTCAGGGTTCTGAGAGTATCCTACTCCACTCCCTTTGTCCCCTTCTTGCACTTCACATGAAACAAGAGACAGTCCTGGAGTTTGATTTTTCTCTGTGTGAAAGAATGTAACAAAAACTTATATAGACTTCTTCAATAACACTTTAAATGATTAATACAATTTAATATAGAACACAAAGATATATAAATGTTTCTAAAATACATCAAATGAAAAAAACAGAGGCTTTGACTGTACCCATACTTATTTAGTATAAAAACCCCAGATGTGGAGAAATCATTGTACCCAGTAGGACATTTTCAGTGGTGCTGTCAGTCACTGTCTACAACTGCCCCAAGGGACTACTGTTACACTGAGAGGCAACAGGAATACAACAAATTTTCCTATTCTTGATTTCCTGCATGCTACATCTTCCATGCAGGCCAGCTGGTAAAGAGGAATAACATGGAAATTCCCCTGAGCCTTGGGGCAGGCAGCGACCCGGCAGTGCCAGAGGATCTCGTGCACCCTGTTCGGTGCCTCCTCCTCCACAGCTCCTTGTGGGCAGCTCCAGGATTCTGCAGGCATGAGGACTGGCCCAGGGTTTCAGCTTTAAGGAAAGTGATTAAGGTATTTTAGAAGGCAGAGGCAGAGCAACAGCAGTGAGAAAGAGAACAAAGTGAGGACTTGGTTTGCCATGGAACTGCAAACCATTGCAGCGAGGTAGCCTTACTCCAAGGTTTTTCCATTGGGATGCTTGCTGATTAATAGAGGGGAATGCCTAACTGACCGCTTACCGGCATGCTCTGCTTTGCAAACCAAATTAATAACATTTCTTAGGTATGCGCATTTTAATACCAGTACGTGTTTGGATTTCTTCCAGGTTTGACATTTACTGTGAATTTCCTGGATTTATGTCTCTGGAATTTCCTTTGTAAAGCAATTTGAGATTTACAGATAGACAAATACCCCTCTAGTAGAGCCAGGCAGTGTTGTCGTTGTTACATGGTGTCAAACACATGCATGTCATATGGCAGTTCAGTTAACTTCAACTATGGTGGACATGAATGCCTGATGGGACTTATGAAATCCACCAGTTGTTAGCTACACCAAGGGCCAAACTTCATTTAACGTACTGTCAGCAAATGCATGGTACAGATTGGTGAAATTTCTTCTTGTGGTCAAATCCCAAAAGGCCACCCCAGAAGGCTCCCACAGGGATCTTCTCTTTGATGAACCCATCAGGCAGGGAGGGGAGGCAGCAGCATCCCCCGGGTGAGTTGCAAGCCCAGCAAGGCACAGACATCACCTCAGCTTCTGCCCAGAGAGTGTGTTTCTGTGGCAGAAATAAACAGTATATTCTCTGCTCTCCAAATTATTAGTTTTCAAGGACATTAGAGGTGTTTCGCTGTATGCTAACCTCTAGTTATTAAAGCCAGTGATGCTGCCCCACTCTGAAGCGGCTGTGCATGCCACTGCCAACACTGTTCAGATGACCCCATCTTTCACGGACCTTGCCAGCCCATCCCTGCTGCCCTGAAGTGCATAGGGTCCCCAAAGCAATTCAGAGTGAAGGGCAGGCTCGCTGGCTGGCTCTTCCCCTCCTTCTTGTCCCTGGGACATTTCAGTGTGTATTGAAATAGCAACAGGCCTCCTGCTGGCTCTTCATTATTATAAACAGGTATTACCGAGGCAGAGGGAGAAATGCGTTTAGCCGAGGCTGCACAGAAATGCAGTATTTCCTTTTAAATATTCATAGCCAATTTAAAAAGGGAAATACTACGATTGCTTCAGGACTGCCTTTGGCTCTGATTAGAAACAGCTGAGCAAAGCCAAATGCTCAGCTGTTTCTGCAAAGAGATTAACACCTGTTGAAGAAGGAATAAAAATATGTGACAGAGTTTAAAAGTAAATATCAAAAGATCGTTATTGTAAAGCTAACAGTAACGCCAGCGACTGATCACATCCCCACCCTGTCACACTACATTGCGCCTGGGAGGGAGGAAAGCACATAAACACATCCACAGCACATAAGCAACATGCACACAAATTTTCAGCTCTTCATCTACAGCTGGGAGAATGGTTCCTGAACTCCTGTTATCCAAAGAAAACTTACAGACAGTATCAGGTCAGCATGAAATAACATCTACCCAGGCATGCCGTGTACACTTGGGGAAGACAAGTGTATCATAGTACATGCTGTTATAGGGCTTTCTAGCATCCCATTTGGGGTAGAAGGAGAGTCCTTAGTGTGTGATTTCCCAAATTTCTTTTCCCTTGCACTGTGGGGACAGTAGGAGTGTGTTGTATCTCCCCATCTGAAGGCCTCAGGGACCAGGGTTTCTCTTCCATCCCATGATGACAGCCTTGCCCCAAAGGGTCAAAGGGGGTATGGCCTGGCACTGCTGGAGCTCCCCCTCCACCCTAAAGTGCTCTCCCAAGGGCAGCAGCAAAGCACCAGGATGTGCAGGCTGTGCTCACATTTTTGTGACCTCACATTTTTTACCCCAAACCAGAGCTTCTTCACTGCTGAAGACCAGCTGCAGAAGCACACCAGACTGCAGCATGCTCCCCAGTTCATCGACCCTCCACCCAGGGGACAGCCTTGCAGGCAGCTCCTGGGCAGAGCATGAAATGGCACAAAGTAGGGGCTACCGGGCATACCCTGGGGTGCTGGGCCATCGCGCTTCCAGAGAGGGAAGCACTTCAGCCAGCGTTGAAGAGTCACGCTTGCAGGCTCATTCTCTGGGCACCTGCCTCAAGAGTCCCCGTTAATGCAGACACACGTAAATATGCACCAGACCACAGCTGCATGAATCGTCCACCCACTCTGCAAGGCAAGGAGCCCACAACAGTGACAGCTGGGAAGATGACAGTGGTGGGGACACAGCCTGACCCCACACTCTCTCAGGCACTGACTAGGCCTCCACAGCCTCAAGCGTGTGAATTGTCACTAACTACCCTCAACAGTACACGTTGTGCTTGTATCTGAGACACGTTTCAGTGTGTGCCAAAACTGCCTGTGGTGGCAGAGAAGGAGAGCCCACGCTATCTGGGCTTTCCACCCCATACTGGCATCTTCCCACCAGCTGCTAGAGACAACTGCCACCTCAAGTCATGTAAAAAATTGGCCGAGGTGAACATCACCTTTGGCTTTCCTCTTGCTGCGAGTTGAGGAACTGCAGCTTGCTTCTCTCCCATGTGTCGTCCTTCAGGCTGTGCTCAGATGAAAAGGTTGATGAAGTGCCCACTTCCAACACACATCACCGCACAGGTCTCCCGTTCCTGATGGAGGCAATGATGTAAAGATTTACACTGCCTGAAAATTTTGATGCATGTCTCCTCAAAGCCAATTTATTTTTATTCCAGAAGGTATAAATAATAGAAAAATCCATGTCTTGTTGGCTAATCTCTTATTTATTTTCTCTCGTCATTTATTCTAGTTCCATTTGTTTCTCCCTCTGATTTCAATTTCTGCTCTGGATTCAGTTTGATTCTAGTTTCCTCAAATATTACGCACATAAATTAAGTAGCAGTATTCAGAAAAAAAAAGACCTAGGAGTCACCTGTGTAACCCAGAAGCCATGAAAGAATGCAAAACGCAGAGAGCACAGACAATGAGAAAAAAAAATACTGACATTTTTATTCTATTTAATTCCAGTGTTTATATTGAATGCTGTATTTCTCATGTTATTTAAAAAAAAAAAAAAGATAGATTCAGAAAAGGTTCTGAAAATATACTTTAAAAGGATAAAGAAACTGGAAGACTATCCATAAGAAGAGAAATTTTAAAGGTTTAGAAAAAGAAATGAGTAAGAGATGATATGCAATATGTATATATAATAACGGACTTTGAGAGAAAGTAATTCAATGCATCCTTTTTCCACTACCTTTTTTCCACATACTACCACTGTAGACTAGAATTTCTTTCAACATTTGGTCAAAGTTTATTTATTAATTTAGACTGCAAAATTGTCACAAAGTCATTGGATACGTTTAAAAGTAATTAATAATAAAAATTCACACATTATACTTAATTTTTTCAACAACTGATTGTTTGAATATATATCTTGCTTATACCTCTGGAGCATCTAATATTATCAGCTTCATTGTTGAGTTACTAGCTGAACTAGTCTGACCAGGGATGGAAATGTTGGGGTTTGTGTAACTGTAGAGCCTTTCCCAGGTCCAAGTGAGCAGAGATAAAGTCATGCATTCAATCTTAAATTAAGTAGTTTTTTACTAGGAGCACTTTGTTTAAAAAAGCATAACATTTTGCATGTCAAACACTGTAAACTGTAAAAGTAGAAAAAAAATAGGCTACTGAAAGTAAGACAAGGTTCATAAATCTTTTTAGTGCTTGACTAGCTAACAAGGAAGGGCATGCAAGGACAGACTTGGTGATATAATCATTACCGAAAAAGGATTTTGTGTCACCTGCTACAGAAGTGCAGAATTTAAAACATTTGAAATTATTGTCTGAACACGAATTTCCTTGGGCCAAAATACCATATTTCTGGTAATTGCTTCATGCATTATCTGCAATCACAAATTATTTCATTCTGCCATTCACATGAAAATAATCCAAGGACTGTCCATGCAAGTTCGAACCTATTTCTCCCAGGGCCATTGCTTTCAGGCGAATGTTGTAGAGCAGCGTCTTCAACTGTCAGATCTCAAGAACGAAATGGGTCCATCCGACTACAGCACATATAATCAGAAAAGAAGTAACAGAGCCCTGTTTTCAGCTTTTAATGATTCCTTTACTTCTACACTTAGCACTGTTTACAAGTGAAAGTGATCCTCAAGTTCTCACATTCCCATTCTAGTTTTAAAGGTCATCAGATCTTATTGCTGGAAGAGGCAGTCTTGATGTTGTCCTCACTGAAACAAAAAAAAAAGTTACTATAAGAGAGAGAAATTGCCACTTATATTGATATAGTAGTCTTTTATCTAAAACGATAGCATCGTTTCTGCACAAAATCAGCACAAAAGTAATCAAAATGAAACTTCTGATAATTGCCTTAGCTATATGAGATTCCCCAGTAATTTGACTAGCTACAATTAGCTGCATATTTTCCAGAGGGACATTCTGGGAGGGAAGCAAGGCAGAGGGAATGAGGTGTTCCGTGGAACTGGGAGATTTCAGTAAATTGCATTTTCTTGTACTTATGTGTATAACCCTACATATGTAGGTATAGCTTTTGTTACTGCTGTGACAAAAGCTTACGTGTACCATAAAGGAGGCAGTCTTCAGGTATCTATTTCAACTGCTACCAGGCAGGCAGCCACAGCAGCAAGCTCTGCAACTGCTTAGGAAGCCTGCTACTTGGCAAGGCCTTGGCTGTGAACTACCATAGTTATATTATCACCCGTTTCAAGCCAGGTTGGCTATGTCCATATGAAGATCAGGACCAGCTTTGGGAAAAGAGCAGATGTGACTACACAATGTCATTTTTCCTCTGTTAAAAACCATTGAGTTATAAATGCAGATGTGACTACACAATGTCATTTTTCCTCTGTTAAAAACCATTGAGTTATAAATGCTGAGGGTGAAAAACATTGTTCCTCTCTGACCATGTGTGAAAGACAGCAAAATCAAAACTCAGCAGCTATTGAATGCACACATGAAATGAAAGAAGTGGGTATGGATTGATCCCATTTCTTTGCGAACTGGTTTGGTTATTACAAAAGTAGGAGGCCAGGTAGAGCACACTACAGACAGGGGTGTGGACATGAGGCAACCCGCCAGCCCACCTCCATGGTGCAGAGAGAGGGGCTCTGGTTGGGTGGCCTTCTCACGCAAAGGCTGCCGGTGTTCGTTTCAAAGCCAACAATGGTTCCACATGCCAGTGTGGGCTCCATCAAGAACAGCCCAGGGAAAATCCAGGATTTGTTCCCAGTGCTCTCGGGCAGCAAGGTAAACGTCTTGTCAGGTGAAATAGCATATTATCTGAAAAGCAGCTATGATCTGAGTACCAAGGATTGGGGCTTTTTCTTTGCTTTTTTCTTTTTTCCAATTTGTTCAAAGCAGAAATCAAACTGACAGGCTTGATAATGATAGGCAGTATGCTTTGGCAAGTACAGTATCTCTTTCCAAGTACTGGCAGCTGAATACAGCAGGCAATTCCCAACCTCCTACCCTAGAGTCGGTAATCTTCATCTTCACTCACTGTGTATTACCTCAACTGCCAAGAACTAAACAAATATAACAGAAGGAATGCTGTTGGGTCACATTGAGACCTGAAAGTTTAGAATTTCTGTAAACCAACATGAACAAGACTGTAGACTATGAAAACCCTTCCTTATACCTTTATATCAAAACAGAGTTAACATGTAAGGTAGCAACCTCCACGTTTCAGTATTGGACAGGTTCACCAGGTGAAACTGATTAGATACCAAAGAGAATGTAGGTCGCTCACTGTTGCTGAAGGTGAGGGAAATGGAAAAAATAACAATACAGAAATGAAAAGCTAATTACATTTTAGAAAACACCTCCATGTTTCAACCTGAGGAGTTTGATTTAATGTGGTAGGTGTTCTTGGGAGTGAGCATTCCAGATTTCATGTGCTTTTTTGAGCTTTAATTAAATAATTTGTGAAAGAATACCATATGTGCACAGGCTTCTCAAGGGATACGTGTGTAAATTTCTACCTTGATACTCACAGACTGTTGAACCCATTCCAACAAGGAAGGAGGCTCAGGGTTTTTCCACTTCTTCCAAATAGCTACCTGAGCAACTACCAGTGAAACCAAGTTGGCATCTAGTAATCTTTGTCACATTCTTCAAGGTTCAAGTTCCGCAACGTACAAGCTACTGCATTACTGAGAAATTTTCCCAGAAAGAAAACACACCTTTGTGAGTGCTTTTGTTCTGCTGTAGTAATAATAAAAAAAACATTAAAGCATACATAATGCAGCAGTCAGTACCTATTCTAGCTGTGCAGCAGTACGCACAAAGTAAAAGGAACCTAGAAGAACAAAGGGAAGGCGTGAATAAGTGCTAACACAGGCACCAGGTGGAGCGGCACAGCCATCCGTGCCCCGACTGTCTGACTCACCCAGCTTGTTTTTATATACATCAACCGCGAGACAAACTCCACGGTTATGTGCAGCTTTGATAATACATAATTAGTTGGTGATTTAACAACCATTGGAAAAAAAACAGGACAGCAATCATGGCAGGGGAAAGAATAAAACGCCACAAAAAGGAGCTGAATTAGCCCCTGCAGCCAGTAATTTTTTGAACTCTTCGGGTAGTTTGTCAGGCTGTAACAATAGAAGTGATTTTGGAAATAGAGGCAGTTCATATTGGCAGTGCTGCCGATTGACATCCCTCATCCAAACTAAAGAAATGTTCATGAATCTGTAGTATAGATACTTCTTAAAGAAATATTTTAAAACCCGAATAACTACTGCAAGCATTGTTTCTCTGATCAGAGAGATGATGTGAGTGACAGTTACGCAGATGGGGCTACAGGGAGGCAGGAGACAACCAGACCTGAGGTTTAATTCTGGGAGAGACTCACAACTCTCTGATCAAAAAGAAAGCTCATATTTATCTATTCCTTATGCTGAGTAAGATAAAAAGAGATGAGTTAAAAGTAACAAAAATGAGTTGCAGTCCTCACTGCAGCCAATGGGAAATTTGCCGTGAGCTTCAACTGATGTAAACATCTGCTGAATTCTGCTATTAAAGCAGCTGAAAATATTTTCTGATGAGAAGAAAGCACCAGAGTTAGCCTTTTTATTCATTAGAGGTAGCTATTATGGTGATTTTGCATTCATTAAAATATGCAACATAATTGCAGTTATAGGGAAAGGCTCTGATGGCTTACAAATATGACCACAGTTTTTTAATTTACGATCGCTGGGATCACAGACTGGGAGGAGAGCTTTTACCCAGTCGCTTTATCATTCGTCTCGGCTGCTTCTCTCTGCCACAGAGGAAATTCAGTCCAAAAATGCTAACCTGAAAGCTCCAATTTAACTTGCTTAGGTATGTTCCCTTATGGAAAACTATTTTTGAACTAGCATTTTATACACATCTGAAATTTCCTATGCAAAACATTGTGTAGGAGAAGTAACAGCATCATGTTTGTAACCCGCAGACTCAGTTTGGGCACAGTTTTGTGGGGTTTTTTTTCAGCTGATCCCTACAAAGCAAGAGATCAATTCTGCAGTTTTCAAGATTTATTAAAATATAAAACTGGTGTTTTGGTGTTGGAGGCAGTCCTAGACTTCCAATAATGTCAGATTTTCATCCTTTCCCTCTCAAAACAATTCCAGATTGTGGGATTTTTGAGTTGGAGATGGTTTTAAGATTCAAGATTTCTTAACATTCCCATGCACTCTGACTGAAATTCAATTGTAAACTCAGTTTAAGAGCTTCAATATGCCACGTGAAAATGTTGATAAAATTTGTCTTAATTAAAAGATTCTTCAAAACAGGCTTCTCTTTTACTGGCTGACTTTAATCCTGAATTTTCCCTTAAAAGCCTTAAAGTCAATAAAGAAAACCTCACACTTTCCTAACTCTGTAGGAACTTTATCAGAATGAAGATTACTGACTCAAAGGTTATTCTCCTTCAGCTACACTTGTTATGATGCAGATTCTCCATACAGTTGTCCAGTTGTCCTCCTCTCCAAGTGTTCCACACAGTTTTGAAAAAACTATCCGTCAACTGAAAAAAAATTAAAATCTAAACATTAATTTTATTCTTAAAAAAACTATATATACACAATGCTTTAAATCTCAATATTAAAGCAGTAGATCTTATGAGATAAATGTGTATTGTCACACTGACACAAGGCATGAGCCTATGGTGTAAGAGCTTGTTCAAAGGGAGAAGCAACTCTACATGTAAACATACTATCTATAAGAAGGGTACTAATTGGAGTTGCACATTTTTTTCCACAGAGTGTTGATGCAATCATGCATACCTTACTAAACAAAAGGAAAACAAACAGAAAAAAGTAACATAATTTTACATTTCAAAATTGGGCACACATGATGTCAAATCACTAGCTTTCAGGCAAGAACTATACTCTATACTGCCCTTTAGGTCATGTGTTAGTCCCTCTGGCATTTTAAGATCTGTGGCGACTCTGGCAATACAAATCAAGAGGATCAAAATTAAAACAAATTCAGAAAAGGTACCATGAGTAAATGGGATTAAAATACAGTTTAAAAAAAAAAAAATTAGCTTATATGTAGACTGCAGACAAAATATAAAATTTTACAGTAAAATTCATTTTAATAAATATTACTGTATAAAGCATATGAAGATAAAGATACCTGCTGAGAAGCTGTCTGACTTACAGTTCATTTCCAAAACAGAATGCAAGAACTTCTGAAAAGTAGCTCAGGTGATGAGACACATAGTACATTCTAATTTCTTAATTTTGCTCACAGACAGTGTCAACACTGCTTGTTGACAAGTTGTTCAGTAGTTTACTTTTCCCAAACAGCTACTTTAAAAAAAAAAACAATCTTTAAAATGTTAAATTTTCCATAAAATAATGGCACAATGTCATCTTGGGACCTCTGCCTCACAGGAGATAATGGCAGCTCCCTCAAAAGCAGTCAGATGTGCTCCCATTATTTAGTCTTATCTATTCATCTGTGTGACCCATTTGAGCCCATTAAGGTATCCATTTCTGAGGCACTCAAAACACAATATGCTTATGAATTAATTTTTTTTTAAATGGTTCTTGCTCTGTAAGGGCGAATTCGAGCCCTGTTGGACCAAATTGCAATGCCAGCACAGACTCATGGCTCTTCCTTGGAGGAAAGCGCTGCAAATCTGACTGAGGGACATCTGAAAATTCAAACAGGCTTTGACTCTGGAACAGCAGCCTATATTGCTGGAAAAGGACTGGAATTTCAGATCCTCTAAAATCTCTAGCTAATAAGAACTATGGCACCTGTCAGCAGGATCAGGATTTCATTAGTCTTTCCCTAAACCAGGAAAGCAAGCTCTCATCTCAATAAGGGTTGTGACATTTCACTCCTCAGCTGTAGTCCTCACATCTCTTCTATAAATGTGAAGGAGTGAGAGAGTTCAAGAGGTAGTTACACCATGTTTGCCTTAGTCATCTATTTTTTCCTTTGCTATTTCGTTAGGTAGAAGACACCCAGGTCTTTTTATGCTCTTCAGTTTCCTAGTGTTAATGTGTAGCTTTATATTTCCAGATGTGCACAAATTTCTCTAAAAAAGAGAAGAGGTGGGAAGAAAAGTTCCCAAGGCTTAGAAGTTATATATACCATTGCATAAAATTGCTATTTAATGTATTTTCTGGGGCCTCTGTTTGATCCTGAAAGACTTGAAATTGTCATTTTCATTTTCTGGTAAATAAATTCTGTCAAACTTCTGCTTATCAGGAGCGTCCTCTTCTGAGGCTGTGCTACATATGATGGCACTAGTGAGGGTAGAGGTAGGAATTACTCATTGCTGAGGCACAGGATCCAAAGAAGGAAATTAGATAATTGGCTCTGAAATGGTGGTTTCACCATTGCATAACCCAGCTCAGTGCTCCATTTGTGTTCAATTCTGAGAAAACGTGCTTTCTGAAATTCCTAGCCAGACAAACATGTGTTTTCATAGATCGTTTGAGTTCATAAACACTGTGGATTTTCATCAAGTTGGCAATTTGGTTTCATTTTGATGCAGCGCCGCAGTCAATTTGTTGACTTGATTTTGATTTGAAGTCTGTAATGCTCCACTTTCACTTTCGTGGAATATTAATGCTAGATCGGCTTTGATTTCATGGTTCTATTTCAGTTCAAGTTTCTTAACAAAATGTATTAAACTGATACTTCTAATGGGATTTTCAAAAGTGCCTAATCTACACAATTTTTTCAGTATGCAGGAGCACTGCAGTCTTTGAAGGCATGGGTTAGTCAATCCAAAACCCCAACTATCTCTCAGTGCAGCAAGGAGTTTGTACAACACAGTAATAAGCGTAATAAAAACATCATCGAACGGAGTATTTGTGTGAAAATAAACATTACTTTGTTTCCTTTTTACTTATCTATGTCCATATTTTTGAAGAGTAATTATTTTTAACAATGTTTAAGACACAACAAAATCTCCGTCCTTGAATATAGTGAGAGTCGTTCAAGGATGCTTCTGGACAGAGAAAAAGGGGTATCTGCACATCCAGACACAGCAACCCGAAGTGGCCAGCTAGTCCCCATGTGCCACCTTGACTACAAGAGGAGACAGAAGCCCGTGCTCATGTTTGCCACCTGCAATAATTTCCTCTGCCTGTCAAGAGACCAACCCATCAAGCCTAATGCTAGGTAGTGCAAATGGTCCACAAGGCATGCAGAAATGCAAATGCAACTTCTGCCTTCAGCTGAGGGGTTTCTGGTGGGAGGCAAGGATTGCTAAACCTTGCGGAAAACACCTCATGGAGTGCTTTGTGCCATTTCTTTGTTCTGCAGTGAATGACACTGAAGAGTCATTAAGATCTGCATGCATAGCTCCCTACCTTCACCTACAAAATTATTCACATCAAGTATACTCATCCTCTCATCAGTGGCTGAGTTTGCAATAGGACTGTAATTTCCTAAATCTTGACTCTGTGGTTGAACGGCAAGGCAGTCTCATCTCCACTTCCACACTGAATTCAGAAGTATCCCACAGTTAAAGTGAGGCTAATTCACAGCTAAGGCCTTTCACGGCTCTCAACACCCTAATCCACTCCTGGCTTGACTTGGTATTTCAAAAGACGGAAATTGCGAAGTGTAAACATTCACAACCTTAAGACTGTTTCATCTTTTCAGTCCAGTTGCTCTTTGGCTTTCTCCAGACTCTAAAGATTTTTACTGTATTACTATACTGAATAGCTAAGTTAGGGCTGCCACAGGTCACCTTCTTATCAGTTAGTTTTAATCTGGACTTCTCACTTATCATCCTCAGCTCACTCTGCTCATGCCAAGCCCTCACTTCTCCAAGAAATAATTCTTACACTGCAATATTATCTCTGTAAATCAGTCAAATAATCTTAGTCTCTGCAGAAAGGCAAATTCATCTGGTAAACAGTTCATTTTGTTGCAGCAAGGACTCGCAGGAGTTAACTCATGGAGGTTATTGTAGGAAATATTTTCCCATCTCCTTTGGAAGTCGGACCTGGCATGCTCCAACAGGCAAAGGCCCCAGTGGCTCAACATCCACACCACTGCTGCATCGCCTTAGACTTTTACCACGATGGCTTTGCTTTCCTCAAGAGCCCATCCTGTCCCCCTGCCTGCCCCTCCTCCCCTCCGACTTCACAGGCTTCTTTGCTGCATCCTCTTCCCAGGCTGCCTCCCCTCCCTCTCCGAGAAGCTTTTTCCAAGCACTTGCCATATGCCTGGCCCCACCAGTCAGTGCTGCACCTCTCACAATTTTATATTTTTCAGCTCCCACAGTCAAATGATGAGGTGAGAATCTTGGCTTATGGTTTTAAGTGAGTTTCCTAGACCTCGTGGTAGCAAAAAGAAACTTAAAAACATGACTCAAGTGCACCCTAAAGGCTAAGAAACTTGAAGGCAATAAACCCTAAATTTATTCTCTTTTTAAAATCTCAATTTTAAGTTTTTAACCAATCTCAAGCCTTTCTCAGACTTTCCTTGTGATTTGTGGACATCTGGGATTGGCAGTGCTGCAATCTGACCTAGCAGGTTGGAAAACATCATCCTGCAATCCAGCTGTTCCCTGGGGCCCACTTCCCACCGGTCTCACCAGACTGCATCTCCTGAAATTCCCTTCTTCTGAGATGCACTGGGGACTCCTGCTCCATCCAGAGAGCTGTATAATGAGCCACTGCATTGCCTGAGACACTGCTTCTCCATTTCTGTCTTTGGAAAAGTTGAGGACCACCTTGGGAGAGTGGCATTCTTCAGGCAAGTGCCTGAAGAAGGAAGCAGGAGACAGAGGTGTGATCAAATCCATGTGTTTTCTGTTCCCAAAGGAGTACGCATTCAGGTCTCAACAGCAAAATTCTTCCCACTTGTTATTCCTCTGCAAAAGAATGACTCCAGGCACTTCTTCAGCTTGGTAAACATGCGTAACCTGGGGTTGGATTTTTCCAAGTAACAAGCTTTTGATTCTTTTGTTGTAATTTTCAAACATAGCAGGCCCAGAATAAAGGTTTGTATAAGATTTGCCCATCAAGGATTATTGATTCCCCGCCTAACGAACATGGCACTTCACTCCAGCTGCTTACCCTGTTTTTCCTCTGTATCTTATTCTGCTTTCAGATCCCACTGTCATGCTAGGCAGAAGAGTCTGCCTCCATTATTTCCTCTCTAGCCTCAGTAAGTGCTTATATTTTAAATTGATTTTTCCCTCTGTTCTGTGAACACTGCCACTTGGTCTGCCGACCACACCAGTCCACTCATGACAGCCAACAAAATTTGCAAAATACAAAGTATATGTTTTGTAAGTAGACTGAAGAATGCTGAATTCTAATGAAACAAGGCCAACACAATAAAAAGCACTGAAATTCAGTGCTGATTTTAAGAATGCCACTGTTAGACTTAACCCTGCTGTGATGAGAACTGCAGGGGTTATTAAATGTGTCTTCCTTCTTAATAGCTCAATTGATGGTTTCAGTAGTGATGCACAAGTTGCTGCCAGGTGTTAGATAAAAATAACTAAATATAGTACAGTCACAACTGTGCTGATCAATGTGGGTTATGACAAAGATTCTTTTAAAGGAAAGATTTCCCATCTTTAGTCTGCTAAGGGTTAGCTGATTCACAAGCCTTACTTGAAATAGCAGAGTCTTGCTAGTCATGATCCATTACTGGAAGGCAATATCAATTAATGTATTTATTATTAATAAACAATATAAATACATCAGGAAAAACAAAGCCTTGTTATTTCAAGGTAGTGGTTGGAACATAAAATCTTAGAAGCCTGTGGCTTTTGTTGTTGTTGAGTGAATAAACAAATTATTGGAAAACCTGAGGGGGCTCCAGTTACATAAACTCGCAGCTCCTGGGTTTGAGTACCAGCTGATGGGAGACGGTTTGGAGCATCTCATCTTAAAGGGCAACTCATTTCTTGGTCCACGTGCTGAATCTGTGAGGACTGAACAAAATGAGACACAAACGCACATCAGAAAATGTGCAAGTCCTCTAACTACCAACCAAATGTCTAAGGTGTGCCATACACAAACAATGTCAAATAATTAATGACAGTCTTGATTATGCTACTAACCTTGTGAATGATATGTTTTCTTTCACTGAAAAAATCAAACCCATGTAAAGATGAGCTGCCCTCTCCTTCTAAATATGAACTACAGTGACCTCCTCCTTAAATCTGTGCCTTGCTAGATGTAAGTAGGGACATGAGGAAATCACCCTGTTGTGTTGGGTTGACAGCTACTGAGTAGAGCTTCAGGGGAACCTACACAGAGGCATTAAAAGCTCCTCTAAATGGAGGCAGCCAGCTGAAGGAGGGATGGACTAGGAAGGAAAGTGTAGAGAGAAATGAGACTGCAGTCTGCTCCAGTTGCTGCTTGATCTGTGAAGATAGCAGAGCCTTTTCTTAATACATAGTTTTAGGCTAGGATTGAAACACTCAATAAAAGTATACCTGGAGCTAACAGACAATTAGCTTTTATTGCTACTGCTTTTTGTCTGTCAGTACTCCTTAGATTAACTGCTTTACTTTTATTCCAGTATTTGAACAAATGGTGCTATTACAAGCTTCTCCTTAGAACCAGTGAAGTGGTTTGTTTTGGTAGCTAAGAGTACATTATACCCCACAGACTATCCTCTAAGTCCTGAAAAGAATAAAAACCTTTGTACCATGCTAGATATTATATTAAGTGGAAACTGAAAATTTCATAGGTAAAATACCTCTTGCAAAACATAACTTCTGAAATCCAGCCTCACCAGCAGTTGGGGTTTCCACACAGTGAGCTTCCCGCTAATTGAAATCAGTTCAAAAAATGCACACTGGGACCTTTTACAGACTTTACAGAAACATAAAGCAGTGGGTGCCATTACACTGGTGAACTTGGAGCCTGAAATGGGTGTTAAGATGAACAAGCTCCTCTTTTGCTGAGCTTCACCCCTCTCCCCCAGAGCACTGCTTTCATCTGGTGAAGAAGCAGAGTAGCATCTTTTTTCTGCTGGTGGGCACCAAAGGCTGCTCTCCTGAGGTGACCAAGTGGAGCTGGCTCTCGAGAGAGCACTGACAGCTTTCCCAAGGTCTGATGGTGTCAATGCATGCTTACAATTTCTTTTTAACTGACTTCTCTTACTCTTGCACCCCCAAGAGAAAGAGGAAGGTGTGATCTCTCTCTTGCTTAAGCTAAAATGCAATAGCCACTTTCGCTTTCTGAAAGTGACTGGTAGCTATGCTCCTTCTCCTGTTCAGACGGCCACCTTAGAGGAAAATCAGGTGATGCCTATGTTTAACTCTGCATGCTGGAGTAGTGACATAGGCAAAATTAAGACCAAAACTGTGCCCATTTTCTCCCCTGGTAAAAGTTGAGAGAGTCATGAAGAACTCTGTTATGAGTGGCGCCCATTGTGCCACACAGCAAGAAGTAAAGCAGCAGCCTGCCGAGGGATCAGTAGTGAAGACAGAGATGATACAAATCACTGGGGGATCGAAATGACTCACCAGCTTTGCGTTCAGCTCCACACCTACAGCCTCGTGGTTATTATGTTAAAAATAAATTGAAGTACTTTACATTATCTGCTTTAACACTAAGGTAATATTAGTGACAGCTACCAAGGTGCTGTGTTTTGTAAAACTTGCACTTCACAGATATTAAGCTATACAATTATTTATAAACACGCCAGTTCTATAAAACAATAGAAATATGGTAAATGCAATTAAAACCATGTATTTAAGTTCAAAAATAGATAAATAACGAATGAGGATGTCATCCTGTCATGACAACTGAGTGACAGATTAATAACATTTTGCACACGTTTCAATATATTTATCATACACCTTCACTGAGCATTTCTAACTCTGACATGTTTGCGTAAGATGCTTTTTTTTAAACTGAGTTTTAGCAAACACTTGCTTTCACAGAAGAGTAATAATGCTGGACTGGACCAGTGGTCCACTGGGCAATATTCTTAACAATCACAGCATTAATGCAGCTGCATGCTGAACTCGGCCTTCATCTTTAATATTATTGTGATTAAAGCATGATCATAAATGAAGCAACCTCAGTTGTCAGTATGACATTTTCTTCCACTTACTTCTCCAGCACTAAAATTTCACCCATATCTGAGACTGAAAGTTGATCTTAATTTGTTCAATTGGTTCATCCTACAGTTTTTTCCCCTTAAGATTTCTAACAACTTTCTTTTTACTTTGACCTCCACTTAAAATGGCAAAAATACCTTGTTTTTCCTCTTTCCTGAGTAGCTGAGGTTATTTTTTTCCCAATATTTTTTCCACGTGCCTTGCCTTGCACCACTCAGTGATGTTTGTCAGCATCCACTGTACCATGCTTTAGCTTGCTTTCATCCTTCTGAGTTCCTCAGTCATCTCTCATCCAAGCTAGCCTGGATCACTTTGTCTACTGCATATTTTTCATTTCAATGTTCATCTCCTTTTTAAGAAAAATGCGCATGTAAACACGTGTATTCAGAGAGGAAGCCTGAGGCACTTCAATATTAACCTTTGCTCATACTAAAAATTAACCATTTAACCCTACTTTAGTGAAGTTTTCTGTCTTCCAGTCAGGATGGCACAGCACTTCAGCTCTCATTCCATGAACACCTAGCCATCCCTCTCATGAGGGATGAAGCATATTCTGGAAAGAAAATTCAATTAAAATGTCATCCCATTCTTCACTAGATTTTTGTTAACTTGTTCAGGGATTTTTTTTTTTATATGATTTACCAAATGAAACACAATCTGGCTTAAAAATATCTGAATATTATTTCAGTATCTCCAGGTGTCAGCATCCTGACCTTGTAACATCCTTTATTTTTTTTCCTTAGAAAGAAAAGGTTTCAGGAAAATATATCCTCCAGTAATATATGTGATGAAGATTGAGACAAATCTTTCACCATACTGCAATACTCATTCTCCTTAAATACAGATCAGCAAACTTTTATGTTTTCATGCAGCTTTTCTGATTTCACTTTACTGAAGGCTTAGTTTTATTTGGTCTTTTGTTTCTGTGGTTACCTGTGTTTCACATCTTTCCCATGTCTCTGAATTCTCATCTTTTTGTCCTCTTCATTTCATTCAATTGGACAGAATTGCCATGTGTTGAAGAATTCCTTTTTGCTTAGGAAAAAACACTTGAGCCTTACCACTAAATCTGACATGTTTTCTCCTACCGTCCCGCTTTTTGTTGTATCTATCACTGTTAAGAAATGCTTCCAGGTGGCCCTCTTCACACTGGTTTCTAATCATTTTCAAATTCTCAAGTACCTTTTTCTGTAGGATATTTCTGACCAGATTTCTCATTACGCAAAATATTTCTTTCTAAAGCAAAGTGCTGGGGTGATCATTAATTTCTATTAACTTATTCCTTTGGAACATTCATCAGGGATTTTTAATGGAAGTGTCTAAATTTAGGTTGAAAAATAAGTAATTTGACTTTTCTAAAGCACTAAGCTCTCTGGCACCAAATGGAACTGCTCAGTATTTTTAAATCATGATATTTGAAGGTAAAACTTTGCATATCTGTTATTTTTAGAGTCCCGAACCATGTCATTTCAGAAGAAGAAAGTAAACTTTACACGGCACTCCAAATGTCCAAAACAAGCAAATAACTTCCAAGAAACTAGGCCTGCAGCAATATTTTAGAAATGTTATAGAAAGCAGGTCTGGTCTGTACATACTTTAGGGCGGACAACTTTATCAGTAGAAATCTGAGAACACTAATGAATTGCTAAAGATAACAGAGCAATTTAAATCTGTTACTCTGGAAATAATATTATACTAAAATTTTTAAAGCACTGCCATCCATATAATACACACAAAGCCCCCAGAAATGAATTAGTGACCTCAGCCTTTCTTTCCTATAGCTGTGTACAGATTGACATACTTTCCTGAGAAGCACTTAACTTCATTTAATGAAGCTATCACTCAATAAAAGATAAATGCTTGAACAAAGCTTCTAGTATTCAAGTAGGTGTAGCACAGTTATGAACCACAGTTCTGATTGACACGCAGCAGTGACAAGTTTTCAGGATACAGAAATTCAGTTAAGGTTTCCTTTGCAGAAATTATCTGTATCCGTGTTTTGTTATTTTGCTGTTTTTCCAGATTCTCCCAGAAACCGAGCGGTTGCAAGATGGAGCATTTGCAAAGGAATTGTAAAGGGTATTACTCCACCACATCAACTTAGCTAGTCTGGAGGCCTCTCCAGCTTTCCTCTTTGGCTTTATGTCAGTAGCTATGCCAAAGAATCACAAGAAATTAAAAAAAAAAAAAAAAAAAAAAAAAAACAGAGTCAAAGAGATCTGTTTTTTAATCAGATTAAACATTTAGTTCAATAAGAATCTCTGAACTCAGTTCTGAGTCACTTCACCTAGCTTTCACTTTTCCACAGATTTCACAAACCAGTGGACTTCCTGACGCTTAAACAAACTTTTAATTCTTCAAGAAATTCTAGAGCAAGTAAAAGAGAAATGTCCTAAGAAGCTGCTTCAGTGTTTCACATGATGTAATCCAAGCCATTCATCTAAAGACCCTTCCTCTAATAAATCATTTTGTTAATTAGGGCTCCGCCATGAGTCAACATAAAGATAAGTGCTGCCACGCTTCAGTGCTAAAGCTGTAGTTTCGCTCTGTTATTCCAAATAACAAATTAGATAGTAATCTAATGTGAGTTTTAGTTATTTCAAATATGGGAAAAAAGAATATGCACTTAAATATAACCATAACATGTTAATGTTCATCATTATTATTACCAGTTTTGATGGCCTCCTTCCCCAAGAGGCTCTTACTTTCCTGAGATAATTAACTTCTGCTGCTAAAAAGACGAAATATGTGGTGAGATGTCACTTTTGAAAACATTTATTATATCAAAAGCAATTTAATATTTTTTTTTTAATATTAGTTCAAATGCCAGAAGGTGCTTTCTAACAAGTCCATAAAAATCTCTCAGGTACATTTTGGTACCAATTACAGAGATGGGAGCAAGTTCTCAGCAAGGGTAAATACCATGTCTTCATCTGCTCCTAAATGATTTATTCCCTCTGATGATCTGCCCTGCTATGTAACCATTTCTTGCTGTCTTTGTTACAACCTGCGGTAGCAAACGATGACTACTGCAGTAGCAGTCCTCACTCACAACAGTGAGCAAAGTGACAAAGGGAATGAAGTAGATGGACTTACTCTGAAGATAATACAACTGGAAATTCCTACCAGAGAAGTGCTTGAAGACATGTTGTCACTAACTTCCACAGTCAGTAAGAGCAGTGAGTTTGGTGCCGGTGAGTCTTTTGAGAAGAGGCGTAAAGCTCTCCTCAAAAGAGCTCACCCAGGCTCTTCTCTGATGACCCCATCCGAGCTGTTCACTGATCGTCAGACAGACAGACAGGCATGTCACTTACTGCCTTGAGCTGCTTGAGCCTATTCATAATCCTGTCTTTCTATGTGTCAAACCACAACAGGATCTGCACCTACATCCCAAATCTATCTCTACAATGGTCACCACCGGTAATAGAATCTTCTCTGAAAAGAAAACCCAAATACACAGCAGGTAGCCTCCTAACACAAGATGTGGCAGATTCCACAGCTGGCACGTCACACAGGTTTCCTTGTCCTGCTGTCTCTGATAGACTTGCTGGATTGCCAATTTTTTTTTTCCAACTGGGAATAGCAAACTTAAATTTTATGCAAATTAAAGAATCTCATCTTAATTCTTCTAAGAATATAGGAGACTTCAAAATTGGAAAGATGAGATTTGGCATCAGAAGCCACCTGGCAATGACCAGTATCATAAGGTTGCCTCACATTTGTCATTTTAAAAGTAAAATTCCCATCAGCTGTGAAGTTAAATGACAACAGAAAGGAGGTAAGGGTGGAGAAGAAATAAAAATCTTTTCCTTGTTCCTTTTTAATCTGCGTCACACATGGCCAAATAATTCTCTTTTAGATCAAAGAGTCCCAGGTATACAAGTTGCTGAGCAACAGTGACACCACTCTGGAGGGCAAGCTGCCCTGTCCAAATTTGGTGAATATGCTCTACACATTCTAATGGGTTTATATAAAATTATATCCTTAAATTAAAAGGTTTGGAGTTGACTCTTCACAAATGTTGCAAGTGTGGGTTGTCCGTCACTTTGTACCTTCTGTATTCAACTGCTTTATGGAAAATAAAGGTAAAATAGGAATATCCTACACAAAAGCAGGAGTCACCCATGGCCAGTCCAGGCTCATTTTGCGCAGGGGTGTGTACCAGATGACCCGTATTGCAAGGCAGATGCGGAACCCCAGGTGCTAGTTCTCTTTCATCCCCATGCCACCCGCGTAAGGCTGCCTCACGCCATGCCCACCAGGCCGCCATCTTGGGGAAGGCCTTCCCTCTGCCGGGCGGGAGCCGCACCGAGGCGCCAGCACCAGAGGGCGCTCCGAGATCGGCGCGGCGCCGGGCTCCCGGGCCGGATGGGGCTGGGCTGGGCCGGGCCCTCCAGCACCCACCGGCTATTCCCCCACCGGGAGACCCTTGGCACGATGAAAGTCATGTGGTCTTTATACTCAGACTGGTTAAAGGAGGGGTTTATGCTGCTAGTAAGGACCCCACCCGGAGGTTACAACTCTGTCAGTGCAGGTAAATCATAGAATGGTTAGGGTTGGAAGGGACCTTCAAAGGTCATCTGGTCCAACTCCCTTGCAAGGAGCAGGGACATCTCCAACCAGGTCAGGTTGCTCAGAGCCTCATCCAACCTGGCCTTGAATGTTTCCAGGGATGGGGTATCCACCACCTCTCTGGGCAACCTGTGACAGTGTTCCACCACCCTCATCGTAAATTTTTTTTTTCCTTATGTCATTTTTCCTTTTCCAAGGCAGGGAGAATGATGGATTTACAGAGGTCTGCTTTTTCTTGGGTGCTAATGAGAAAACAGTTTAAGAAGTATACAGCTAATGGGCTAAAACATGAAGGAGCGGAGAGGGCTACCCTACAAAGCTGTCACTTTCCAGAAGGCAGAAGAAAACCCTCCCTGAGGTTCAAAGGCCACCCAGGGCTGGAATGTGAGAGAAGCCTGTTCCCAGTGAGCCCTACTGGCCTTTTTGTGATGGGAGGCTTAAATTGACCTTAAACCATCTCCAGCTGTGCTTTAGGAAGTCTAGCCTTAAATAGTCTCAATGATGTTGACTCTAAAGTATTCCCTTCATGACTAATTCATATTTTTCCTTGATATTTAATCTAATTTGCTGCAGGCTAAGCCCTTTAGTTTTTGGCCTGTTGACAAACGAAAATGACTAGTCCCTGTACTCCTCTTCATTCTCTCTGTGGATCTACAGATACTTATTAACTCTTTCTGGTCTTTTTCCTGTTTCTTCAATAACTCCTAGAACATAAACACATCTGCTGCTCTTCTCCTTCCTAGTTAAGGGAGAAGCAGATTCCAGGTGTTCAGAGATGACTGAAGCAGATGCTATCAGCAAATTTTAGGTAAATGCCACGTTCCTCATACATCTGTCCAGACCAAATCCTTTTGTGCCTAAATGCCTTTAATTGCCACCTATAGACTCTTACTGAAATACTTATCCCTGGGGTGTTTTCCTCTTTGCTCTTGAGGGTAATATATCAGGGTATCTTCTCCACTGCTCCTGTTAGCTTTATTTTAACAGCTATTACATGCTTCATTAATATTTTAAGTAATGCATACTATACACATCATGCTTAATGTGACCCTTTCAAATTGTAGTAGGTTTCAGCTTTGTCCTGAACTATAATATTCTACAGAGAGCTTCTCAGTGCTACATATATATATATAGGGAAATCAAACAAAAACCAGCATGCTATGGCCACCAAGTTTCTGGTGTGTAAGAAGCCAATGCTTCTTTGTGATCCTGGAGGAAGGCTTGTGTTCTTTCCTTTTGTTTAGAAAATACTCTGAAAATCTAGACTGAAAAAAAAGATGGCTTAGTGGGTTGTACAGCAACTGGGATGGCAGTCCTAATTCCAGCCCAAGTTTTTTATAGGCAACCTTGGGCAACTATTTTACCTACCCCACATCTCTCAATTTCACCTCTATGAACTGGAGATAATGTTCTTTTCCCACCTGGGAAATGCATTGATACTAGTGAGATATTTGGATACTATAAAAGGAGAGTTAGGCAAAACTGTGTCAGTCAAATTATAAAACTCCTAAATGATAAACAAAATAAAAGTAAATCAGATTTTATATTCTTCAGCTTTTGTTTACCTGAAATTCCCTGGACTCACTGCTGTTCCCTCAAGGTGTCTTCATAACTGGAGACTTGATCTGGACAGATCACTTAAACTCAAGCAAAGCTTTCTCCATGAGCTGCCTCCCTGCGGCAGCTGGTTTCAGCACCCCAGCCACAGTGATGGCTGCGAAAAGCAAATGAACTCCTTGGAACACAGATTTTTTTTGTGTTTTGGAGTCCCGTGCATTAAGCAACATATAATCAATGCAACAAAACATTTAACCTGTTTTGGCTACATTTTAAAAAGAAATCACTTGGGGGCTAAAATGGACAATGAGAAATTTCATCTCAAAAAGCTGAATTTTGTAAAATAAACATTCTGCCTTACAGAGAAAAGGAGAGGCATTCCCACCTACTGCCTGTGATTGCTGCCTGTGTCCTCTAAAGCAGTGACCTATTCCACAGGCCAAATTCTCCAATCTTGGTCACCCAGGCATCACCTATGAAAAAGCACCCAGTGCTGCAATATAGCTTTTTAAAATGAAAAATTGTTTATTTAGGCATGCTATAGGGATATACATGAAGCCATCAGGAAAAAAGCAAATCATGCAAGCTGAGATTAATTTCAAAGTCCTGGTCCCACAGAATTATTCAAACATGCAAATTCAAGATTTTTCAGATAACTGCGGAGCATTTGGGCAATACAATGCAAGTTCAGGAAGTCCCTTTAAAAAAGTAGTGGACACACTGCTCATGCCCTGCACAGTCTTGGTGAGTGCATGCAGTGAAGGTGAGGGCCTCCCCGTGAATATGTGTACATAGTGAATGTATGGGTCTGCCAGATAGAGTATCTTGTACTTGCAAAATTGTGCTCATGCACACCAAAGGGTATCCCAGGGCTGGAAATCCCAGATAAAATAAGCAGCTCTTCAGAATCTTCCCAAATTTTCTACATGAGAGGAGAAATAGTATTCAGGAAGAAATGCACATGTATCAACCCTGTTATCAAATATTTTATTTTATTTTTATTTCTTCAACCCCCTGGGCAGCAATCACTGATGAATGTAAGCTACCACACTGAAATGGATGGAATTACTCAGATATTGGCAGGTAAATAGGTGTCTACAGGATTCTGTGCCTGCTTTCCAATTAAACATTACTGCCAATGGCATAAGATGTAATTAGCATTATTGTAATAATGGCATCATCTTTTGTCTTTTTTTTTTTTTTTCTGGTCAGGATTTAGAAATAGGAAATATAATGATGTCAGTCTGCATGAGAAGAGTGCTGGACCTGCAGTTTTAAAGAACACTACAAGCATCTTGCTAATGCAAACAACAAGAACAATTCACCATAAAATTAAGGGAACAAACACTATCCACTCAACAGTGTAGAACACGATGTTGTTCTTTATTATATTATTTAAAAGGGGCAGATTTACTCAGTCATAAATTAATAATTCAGAAGGTATAAGAAGGCACAGCCAATTAGCTGCAGTAATTTGCATTTTTATGCTCCTTCATTAGTTTTCTAACATTCTTCTCTTCTATTATAGCAATCCAAATGCCATCTTCCAAAAGGTGAATAGCCAACCTGGTTTTTGTTTGCATGGTAATGAAGCCTCTTCAATTATTGAAAGACCAAACAATTTAATAACTTTAAGATAAAATTTTGTTGCTACAATATCTCTTCTTTATGTGAGTTGTCACAAAACATGCTTTTTTAAGGTAATTTATTTTAACCTGAAGCAGGGAGTTTACCAGGTGGCTGATTTTTTGAGGTTCCTAAAATCATGCCTAAATTTAATAATGTCAGTGATCCCTTGAAGAGAGGTATTAATATCCTTTCTCAACTTAGAGGCTGACAAAAACCTCTTTGTATGATGGCTTTGTTTACAGTGTAGGGTCTCCTTACCCTTGTGCAGGAATAAAGTGAGAAGAGTTTAATAAATGAATTTGAGTGTTAGGGGAACTTCTCTTTCATATCAGGGAAGGCAGGGATACTCCCCCATGCCCTAGATATCTGCTGGCACCTGCACCTTCAAAAGCTTCCTGCTGCCTGCCCATGGGATCTCCCTTTTGGTCATTACTATCTATGGGCACAGTTTTGCTAAAGTTGACGTCTTTAGCTTCTGAGAAATACTCCTGAGGCCAGCAAGGTTAAAGCGAAAAGCCTCCCTGCAGGCATGACCAAAGCCTTGGTCATCCGAGTACTGCGGGCCAGCTGTACTTGCTTCGTCTCTGCTTTCCCATGCATGGTACCAGCAAATCCCACTGGCTTCTCAGAGAGCTGCTCCTAACCTGCAGCTGGCCTGACACGTACTTATTTTTCCATTTTTACTCTGCTATTTTCCTTTCCAAATGCTTTCCATGTGAGGCCATTTAATTTTATTTTTATAATTATTTTATTTTTAATACAACCCCTCATTCCAGATGTAGATAGTACATACACACACTCGAGCAGACGTATAAGCAAAGTAATGCTGAGGCTGCACCTTTATATAAATGTCTCTGAGGCAGAGTGTAAACCACCAGAACTCTACAGATATTTCAGAGGGCCAGTGGGGATTAATCTCAAAAAAAAAAAAAAAAAAAAAAAAGGAAAAAAATTAAAACCTAGAGAACTAAGGAAGGATACGATATGATTTCTGAGACAACTTCTGAGGGACCTGGCTCTTCAGGTTGTCCTGAATGCTGAAGAAGCCATAGGAAACCTACCCTTCTCTCTTCAGCTCTGCAGGATGCTTGTCTTTTGGGATGTTTGGTCTTCCAAACCAATGGTTTCTCAATGGCCATGGTACCACTCCCCAGCCCACCAAAATCCACTCCATGCTGTTCCCCAGTTGCTTCAGCTTTTTTTTTTTCTTTTAGCAGAGCTGAAGTTCACAAACTGTATGGATTACTTTGGAATTTTTGTCAACAAATGATGTATGAGAAGGCACAGTTTCCGTCATTTCACTGATAGTGCAGACAGCATGCTTACAACACAAACCAGCCATAAGAGCAGCAGGGTGTGTTGGTGTGCTTTAAAAGGTTTCCTTCCTTTTTCTTAACTTCTTGGTGGAGGTTGCATGCAAAGGCCAGGCTCTGAATCACCCCAAGCAGGGAGGGTAGGGTGGCAGAGGAATGGATGGCTGAATCAGCTATAAGAGCTATGACTCAACAGCAAGCAACATTGTGCCAGCAGGTATAACAAGGTAAAACAGGTGCAATGAGAAAGAAGAAACAAAATGGCTTGAGTTAATATGTACTTTTAAGTAGAATTGACCAAAATTAAAAAAAAAAAATAATCTTTGAGCAAATAAAGGCATCTAAAAGCATAAAGGAGAATATTTTCTAAAATCATAGCAGTGGCAGGAGTCTCTATCTGTGCCCTTACTCCAGCCCCTCCATTACCTCCTCCCCTTGTCCCCAAGCCCAGCCCTAACACATCTCCTGTATGACCCCATTCAAGGGGCACAAGGTGGCCCACAGGCAGTCTGGGGCTGTCATTTGTATCCCCGCAGCAGGACAGACCCTCCCGACTTCCAGAGTTAATCTCTAGAGCTGCAGTGCATTAGTCTCTACACGGACAGAAGTGAAGATCTCTGAACATGCCTCTTTGGAGGCAAAAGACCAGATTTTGTAATCTAGGTGAATTCCCATTCTTTATGTCAATCAGAAAAATTAATCTTTTATTATATAATTAAGAATTAGCACATTTCATAGCTTATATGCCTGATATTTAGCTTATATATTAAAATTATTTGCAAAGCACATATTTTAAGAATGCCATTAAGTCCTTGGGGCAGATCATCTCAACAAAATAACACGACCATTTCATATTTTTTACTGAAAGATAGTAATATTAGATGGGATCTGTTGATTATCTAATATGACTCCTTTCATCACACATCTACAGGACTCCCCTAATTTAACCTCTGTATCAAGACCAATAGTGCAGCTAAGCTGGACTGCAAATTGATCATGGTTTCAAATTTTCTATTCAGAGAAAGTCCACCGCAGTCTTCAGTAAGTTTTTCCAGTGGTCAGTTCCCTTTTCTGTGGTAAGTTACTTCAAGTCTCAATTTCTCTAATTCCAGGCAATGGGTTTTTCTAATCTTTGCCAGAGAAATTAAAGATGCCTCTGTACCATTTTTCTGTTCTTTAGTAAGTCAAAGAGTTTGAACCTTAGTCCTTTATTTTCAGCATTTTTACAGTCCTTTAAGCTCATCCAGAGTTGCCATCAACCCCCCCTCCTTTTTTTTTTTAAATAAAATAAATAATAACCTATAATTAAACAGAAAAAAAAAGAACAAAGAACAGGAAAATCCTTTAGAACAGGGTACCATGAGCAGTGATGAAACATGGCTGCTGGATCACAGCACAGGTAAGCGGAGGGAGCTGTGCAGGGCTCCACTTTCTCCTCTACCAGATGCATAAATCCCCACGCCAGACCTCACCAAGGAGCTTCGGCCTGTGTGGGATCTGCCTTTTCCCTTCACAGTGAATCTTCGCCTGAGCAATACAAGCTCCTTGCTTTTATTCATATTCTCCTGATTATAGTCCAATGATCTTTTTAGCACTTTGGCCGTGGCGCACCACGGGAGCTCCATGTGTATCTGATTATCCATCATAAAATCAAATCCTTTTCAGTCCCTGTTTCCCACCATGGAGTCTCTTCCATCCTACAAGTGTGGCTCACACTGTTGCTCACTGCACGGGCTTCCGAAAAACATCTTGTTCCATTTTGTGAAGAAATTCAGACTGTTCTCTGTCACTCACTAGCCTTATTTATCTTTTAATTCTCCACCAGTTTTAGTGGTATAAGAAAACTTCATCAAGAGAATGTCATGTTTTCTTGTCTCATTAATAAAGATAATACAGGGAGGGGGAAACGGCACAAGGAACAAGCCCTCACCATTATTGTTCCTTATTTACTGTTATGAGATCTATTAATTTTTAATTAAATTCATAGATGTTAGGTGGATTTGCTGTTGCTTTATTTTCTTAACAAAATATCCTTTCAAAATGTGTGAAAGCATGTCCTTTCAAAAGGTTATTACATCAACAATATTATCTTGATTTAAAAGAACTTGTAATCTCATCAAAGGATGGTATCAAATTAGTCTGACAAAATTTATTTTTGCGAAACTAATGTTGATGGACATTAATTGTGTTTGAGCAATCTCAATTTGATAGGCCTTTAATTTCCTGAGTTAGTCCTGTTATCATTTTTAAATATTGACACAACATTAGATTTTTCCCAACTTGAAAATTCCCCTGTTTCAAGACTGTCATCAGCAACATTAAATGCCCATGGGGGTCTTTTGCTGGTTCTTTTAAACTGCTGGATGCAAGTTAATTAGACATGAAGATTTTAAAATGTCTAACTTTAATAAACTGCTATGTTACTGGTTGAAATTAAAAGGAGTACATCATCGTATCATATGACTTTACCATATGGCTTTCCCCAAATGCAGACACCAAATGATGGAGATTCTGCTTTTCATGAATTCTCGTCAGTTCTGCTATCATACATTCACGGAACAGCAAGATTGTTGGGATTCCCAGTACAACTGAACTCCTTTGACTACCTTGTCATTTTTAAGTCTGCGAACCACAGATTTTGTCTCTTAATATTTTGCTTCCACTATCCACTTCCTAAAATCCAAGACCATTGTTATGATTGTTTCAAATTTTTTTTTCACTTTTCGCTATGATTTATAGATGCTTTTCATTTTACTTTGACCCGTGCTGTTCTTTCCTTAAGTCACTGCGACAACATCATTCTGAAATATGCAATTCGGGCATCTAGTAAAATGTTATTCAACAATGGACATTTATCTTTCTCATTTTTCTGTTGACATTTTCTCAAAATCATTGTCAGCTTTATTAAATTGTCCTTTTCAAATCCCTGAGAATATGTATTCTTGGAAGAACTCATGATAAAAATGTAATCAAGTTAAAATCAGATGTTTCATCTATTTTTTCAGTTCTGTAATTAACTCTTCACTTCATAAGGTCTCCTGTAGAATTCTGTTCCTTTAAATATAACTTTTGCATATATAGGAAATTGTTATGTATAATTTTAAAAATTCAAAGGGTGCCTTCAAATCAGTAGCCTACATCACATGTCTTTCAAACTGATGTCAACTCATGAAAATATTTGTTCTTGCTATGTACTGTAGCTCAATGTTTGCACAGCCATTTGCCTTGTTCTCTAGTGGGTTTGGACATTTCTAGCAGACCAAAGCTAGCAATCTTGTGCTCTATCAATGTGACTTTGATCCTACGGAATCTCTCTCTTTTTTTATCTGTGGCCAGTCATTTGGACTTGTTAGTGAGGCCATTTTAAAACAGAATGTCTCTCCTACTGCTGCATTTTTCATTCAATCTTTTCAACGCAGACTGTTCCAGACATTAATTTGAACATTATGAGCATGCGAATCATTCTATTTGTTTTCAGAAGGCCTAGCTTTATGCTTATAAATGAGAAACTTCCACTATGTTTACACCACATAACAAATGAAATGCTGTACATATTAGAACAAAATAAGTTGTAATTAGGATATGTTATTAAACATTTTTATATTTAACTGTTATGGTTATATGTGCTATACACAAGGTCAGATAACTTATCTGAATTCTGTGTGAAATGCCACAAAAAGCAAATATTCCATATTTATTCCTCTACACTTCATTTTCTTACAATCATTCTACTGGTTATAATGAGTATGAAGTATGACTGAGTCTAGACAAATGTGTTAAGGGCTTCTATTAGCAAATTTCTTGGTACAGCTGTCATTATTTTTTTAAGTTGCTATGGAGACTTACTAGTTTGAGGCATCACTGTTTCAATGATTTTCCATAGCAATACGACTTTGGCTCCAGTGCACACCCCAAAACAACCATGAATGTCCTCCAGGATAATTTCTCTCCAGTTGAACATGCTAAAATATCTACACAATTGCTGAGAATATGGTAGTAAGCAGTAGGATTTGTTAAAGGACTGAGCTGATGACCTACCTGCTTAAACTATTGTTAGACAGAATGAGTTTCATAATTAAGATTTCAGTTTTTTTACAAAAGGTAAAAATACATAGCTGGGAGAAAACTGGAAAAGCAGAGTGTTCTGTCAAAGTAATATTTTTATGCTTTCCCAATGATTTAGATTTTAAACCTCAAGACCAGAACATCCCTGGTAAATCTCAGGCTTCTCAGAAGATAAAATAATAAATTCTGTCAGGTTTCTTCTTTTCCTCTTTATGCTGAAACAGAAACAGCTATTTCTTTTTCCTTTTTAGATAATTGTTGCTTTGTAGAATTGAGGAAGGAATACATTTTAAGAATTGCATAGCCCCGTGGCAATAGTGTCAAATGACAAAAATCATAAACCACTTTCATATGGACAAAGCCTATAGCTATTATATGGATGAATGAAAATCTCACAGTGCAGCCATGTAAAATATTCTGTTCTGAATTTAAAACACTCAGGGCCTGATATGCCTTTTACCCACTGCACAGAGATATAAACAGCCAGGAGTAATTGGTTTTATGGCAATAGAAGCAGAGTACGGGAACTCACTCCAGGCTGGGAAGTGAGGAAGTGAAGTGGACCTCACCTCCCAAAAGTTCTGTGGCAGGGGGGAAGAAATTTACTTTACACTATTTATTTTTACTGATGCTCTTCAGCCTTTTGTTGCAGCTTCCATCCCTGTCTCATTCTCTTTTTACACATTAGGTTCATTCACATTTTATTAGAAAAGCCAATACTGGTCAAAATTTGCAGGATGGACAGCCACCCAATACAGCCTTCTAGAGACAAAAAAAAAAAAAAAAAAAAAAAAAAAAAGGGAGAGCAGTTCAAGTGAAAACCAAAAGGAAAGTTAATCAAAGAAATGTTTGCCAGTCCAATGATACCTGACTGTTCAGGTCAGTGATTCAAAGATCTGATTCATTATACAAAAAGGCCACAGACTAATTATTTCTGTTGAGGAAGAGAGAACGAAGTTCTCCTTTTGCCACTCAGCCCCATGACTTCCACCATCTTGGTGAGCAGGAGTGGAGCAGATGCCCTCACATCTGCCTGCAGACCTTGAGTGGGGCTCTGCAAGAGCAATGCCCGTCCTGTTCCCTCTTATTTCTCATTGCTGCTAGCATCCACATGCCTGGCTTGCTTTCCTGCAGCTCTTGAGTCACTCAGGGCTACAGTTGGGCATTTTTTATAAGTGTAGGTTTTCTTTGCTATTTTACCAAAGTCTATTGATAAAGAAAAATAATAATAACAAAAATAAAAAACCTTTCTGGTTTTCTCTTAATAATTTTATTTCACTATTTGGAAGAAGCACCAATAGGCATTTCCGATTTTTCATGTGTGTCCTGTTTCTTTTTTTTTCCTAATGTTTCACATTGTGAGTTAATTTTGTTTGCTGGTGTTTTGCTTGCATTGACAATATATTTTCCATTAACAGATATTTGTAAGCACACACAGGCCACATGATGCTCATCTAAGAACTTTTTCCTATTAAATTCATGCACAGTGTGTATAACTTTGAGTTTTCGCCTCAACAACAGCCCTTTTTGCTGAAAAAAAAAAAAAAAAAAAAAAAAGTCTTTCTCTTCAAACAACCTGGACTCTCTGCATGCTAGAGATATTGGCTTATGGCAAGCCTACCCGGGGTTGCAAGCCTCCAAGTAGGTTTTGAACTAGTGACTAACAAACTGAGTGGTCAAACTGGTGCTACGGGCACAGATGTGTAAGTTAATTAAATTCTGTGACAAGGAAACAGAATAGCACTTGTATTTGCAACCATGTGGGAAAGTCTTATCAGCATATGACATATGGCTTATTTTTTTTTTTTAAACAAGCTTACATAGCACATTTCTCTTGCAATTCAAGAAGGTAAAGATGCAAAATTGTGGCAGCTGGTGGAAATGGGCACTGTACAGAATATGTGGACTAGTACACACTCTATTTTCCCTAATACAGATTATGTTGACAACATAGAGTGGAACATGTAACCAAATAAATCAGTGCAGCCTTATACCAGGGATCTGCCATTTTTTGGTCTGGAGTATGAAAACAGTCTGTATTTTAATGTTAAGCATGGACTTGTGCACCCTGTTATTTTAGTTGTTTATATATAAACATCAAAATGACTGAATTGTGTCAAATCACAGGTTCATCTAGTCTGGTAGCCTAAAATGGTCCTTCTAAATTCATAAAATCACCCTCTAGACCTGTGATAGTGTGGGAAAAATCTGCTTACGTAAGTAATGTTTTACTTTGAATAAAAATAATCTGCAATACATGACAATAACAGCACAGTTAAAGTCTGAAGTATTTATCCATTCAAATACCATTAAGAAGTGAAGAGAAGGCTTTTTAGTATTATTTCAGCCTCTGAAAAGAAAAGCAAAATCAACATAGTTACAGTGTGTAAGGTGGTAATAACTAAAAATTGAAAAAAATTCTAGCTTTCTGGTGAATTTTTTCCTAGCCCGGGATAACAAAAGCATTGTACTTATAAAAGGATTGCATTTACAGTTGAGAAAAAGCATTCCTGCAATCCCTTAAACCCTTCAGGAGGAATACCCTAGAAACTGAGATAATGAACATTTGTTTCTGTCGAGCAGTTAAAAGTCATATTTTGTACAGAAATTTTTAATAACTCGTGTGACTCTGAATTCATATCAGCAAGTCAGAGGCAGCTGTGAAAAGTACTCTCATACAGAAGTGATCTGAGGGTACGAATTATTATAGACTAATTGCACCCAAATGATTGATCCCTACAGGCACAGATGAACTCTCCCATCCCAGAGAGTGGTATGTGTCCCAAAATGAAATAGGCATAAATTGAATGAGATTAATCAGCATGAAACAGAAAGCTCAATGAGACTTCCATGCAAAGGGCAATGTGCCCTTAAGGCTCTAATCAATCAGAGCTGAGTATGATTAAGAACCATGAAGAAATGACTAAAACTCAGAGGTAATGGTATTTGAGGGAAGGAATAGCTCTGCTTGCACATCCTGACTTTTGACTACCTAACTGTGTAATTTTACATTTGCATAGTAGGTTGTGTGAGCATACATATTGACACTGTGGCTATCAGCAAGGAATAAAATTAGGACCAATGAACAAAAGAAAAATAACTAGCTGCTACAGTTCATTTTAAAACACTCCATCTACTGAGTACGTGCGACCAGATTTCACTACAGTCACGTCAGGAGACATTTGAGTGCCTGTGGGCTTCGGAAACGCCACCTCTGCCTGGCTGGTGCCTGGGACGAGGGTGTACTTGTGGTCATTCTGCCTTCTTCCTGCTGACCTGCACTGGGAACAAAAGCCTGCTGTTGACTGACAGCCAAAATGACATATCAATCACAATAAACTGTGCAGATCTTCAAGCCTCCCTTTTCTTACAGGGAAAAATGAACAAAATTAACATTAAATTACTAAAACTGCACTGAGATGAACAGAATAGTTCCAATCTCATTAAAACTGTTCAGAAAGTGGCTTGGTTTTTCTTTTTTGCCACGTGACACTTTCATATTAAAAGACTGACATCTTTACTTATGTCAATCTTCTGTTCCATTTTGATTTTTCATAGAGTAAAGAAAATCTTTCGCACAAAAATCAGTATAAATGCAAAAAAAAAAAAAAAATGGTTTGCCAAAACCCAAATAGGTTTGTTTTTTGAAAACAGGTTTTATATTATTTTTCTAATAAAAAGAGAGATCATCCTTTAAAACAGCTGTCCAGAGAAACTTTTAACCAGATTCTCCTCTATTTCAGTATCTGTACAAAAGTACTAAATTCTTCTGTAGCGATTACATGTGGTTTACCTTTATTTTAGGTTCTCTTCACAGGTAAAACAGATGTTGAAATACAGATTTCTTTAAAATAAAAAGTGTTGGAAAATGCAGGTAGGCATCTAGTGATACTTCCACTGCCATCAAGATACATAATTTATATGGATGGAGAAAGATCCTCTTACTCCATATTTCAGCTCCAGGTAGCATTTCATAGAGGGCCTGACGCAGGGGATGCTGAGTCATCTGAGGTATTCCACCTCCTTGCAGTGACCCCAAGCACTTTGCAGCATTTATTTTTGAGGAGCAATGAGGAGCCAGAGGTTGCCCCTTTTGCAGAACAAGAACTGAAACCAGTCTGTCCTTTCCTTCCTTTAACCACGCAGCCACAATTACCCAGGAAAAGCTCTGCCAAATGTAGCCATGAAGCGATTCCCAAGGTTGCAACTCACTGTTTTGGGGCGTTAGTTGTTTTTCTCAAGTAGATGGTCCTTAGACTATAAAACCCTACTGTTTCTGCCAGCTAATGTAGGAAACCCTTTCATTCGAGTCGCAGGTGTCTGCGCACTAAAACTGAAAGTCTGGATCCAAACACAGCTGATGACTCACTTGGAAAGCGGCTACAGCCACACATAACAGCACTTGTAATAGCGGCCTTCTTTTTTAAAAAGAAAACATTTTACGTGCAAAAATGAAAGCGGATTCTCCTTCATTTGTTACTGAGATCTATATTCACTTTTGTGGTTTTCCTGCATAGTGAATTTTATGACTTTAAACTCTGAAGGTGAAAGAGTAAGAAGTCACCCCCTCACTCTTGCTATGAATACATATTAGATTAAGTGCAAATATACTTCTTACAGTAGATGTTCATTTGGTCTGTATTATGTTAATTATACCTCTGTACATCTGCCACCCAGTTAGTTCCCAATATAGCCACACAGCTTTAGTGGCTTTACACAACTGAAAGGAGAAAATAAATCATAGTTCTAATGAGAGTTCAAAACTATGTAACAGAATTTGCTGGAAGAAATATGAAAATAATTCAAACTGGAACAACTCTGGAATAAAAGAGAATATTTCAGTATTTATTGAAACATGACCTAAATATGCCAGTAAAGCACTCTGCTTTTTCTATTATTTGAACTGCTAGAAGTCTCTGTACTCTCTAGCGTAAAAGTAAGTTTTCACTCCTGGTAACATCGCAGCATGTGGATTTTTCAGTGTGGTATATTTTATGTTACTGAACCTCAGTTTTTTAAATTGGCAACTGTGTTTATAAAACACAAGAACTGATGCAAGAAATATTCAAAATATCAACATTTGTCCTTTTAAACATGAGGCCTCAAGAGACCTAATTAATCAATATTCAGGCTCTCCAACCAAGATCTTATCACTTGGAGAGAGTGTGTGTGTTTGTGTGTGTGTGTGTGTGTGTTCTAAAATATTAGCACAGGATGTTTGTTAATGAGGTTGCTTCAAGAGAAAATAGTGATGGGGAAAAAAAAAAGAGGGTATTCTGTGTAAAAAGTCAGAGACGAAAACTGGTAACACACATCACAAATTCACATTTTTGCTGTATTTGTTTCCTGTTGGCCTTGTTCTGAGATTCTGGGTTAATACTAACTGGTTAAAAATAAGCACACAACAACTGCAGAAGCTCCAGTTTTCCAAATGCTATTGTAAGGAAGACAATTATCCTACATACATAGAGTAATCCTGGAAGCACGAGCTATATTAGCGTCTCTACTCATGACTTTCTGAACACTGCATGATGAATGACTGTTTGGGGAATCACTCCCAGCTGTTTGTTTGTTTTCTCTTGGAAATAGAAGGCGTGTTTGACACTGTTATGTTACCTCCGCAGTGTAGCTGCAAAGCAATTCCAAGAAGCAAGATAAATTAATTTTTAAAAGATAGCACATTCCTCCATGTGACACACAGGAGACGAGTCACATTTCAGCTTTGAGTTAGCTTATGAAAGCTATCTTTTTGTTATAATAAGTAGACTTGAACTGCAGAAACACACAAAAGAGGTTGCAATGCCTTCTTAAGAATTATAAAATTGCAAGTATGGGCTTCAAAGTACTGGCATGGGTTTTGGTTTTGTCACGTGACATGACACATGGGTCATTTGTGGTCATGAAAAGCAGGTATGAAATACTACAACCTAACCCTGAAGTCAAGGAAAGAAACAGTTAAAGAAAGTATATGTGCCTGGTAATATCCCTACAGTAAACTAAATACTCATGTAAAGAATTATCACAGAATGGCACAGTGCTCATTCTTCCTAAAATAAGTAGCAGTGGTTCACCAGTAATTTCAAATTACTGATATGGCGTAAACTTGATAACAATTAAAAAAAAAAAAACCAAACATAGTGTTCTGTACAGGGTATCCAATTAATTGTATGGTTTTTGTCACTCATTTAAACAGAGTGGTTTACTTTTGCATAGATAAGGAGCAGTTTCAGGTGCACAAAGAGCACCATCTGAAATGAGCCTTATTCCCAAAGGGGGAGCAGCCAATATGCTTTGGACTAGGTCAATATATCCTTTCCAAGGTATTTTCTTTTTCAAAAGAGTTTTGGTTATGTCTTGACATTATCACAAAGAAAAGAGGGACAGATTCCAAAGACTTTCAGAAAATGCGAGTTTAAGAAACATAATCAATGTATACATTGTTTGATGTTCATATAATAAAAACTTGGAGTGCACGATAGAAACTCACACTCCAAAAATCAACAAGAGATCTTTGAATATAATGCCAAGAATGTGAAATCCATCCTTTGCTTAGGTATAGTCACAGCAAGTGAGTGTTTTAGAGAACAAAAGCAACTACCCAGAAGCCAGCTGTGTACATGTTTTTATCTCTAAAACAGCTGCTGCATTTGACTATGCCACTAAGAGAGAGTCTCCTCCTCTCCCACTGGCCACTATATTAAGCAGCTTGCTGTAATTGCTGCATAGCACTTGGCAATTGCAGGCATGGTAACAGTTAGCATTAATAAAAGTAGAAACTGTTCTCACAGTTGCGTGGCTCACAGTCGCATGTGTGAAACAGATCACATTTAGTGTAGACAAACTGGACATTACAGCGCTGATGACTGCAAATTGTGACAGAACAAATACGTTCAGCTAAGTGTGCATCCATGTGACCACATACAGCATCAGAAGTTAAGTAATTATGTAATAAGAAAATACACAAGTATGATGATTACTGAAATCACTACTTATTTATTTCATGTTCTTTCAGAGCTCAATGTTGGACTAATAAAAATTAATAGCTTTGAGGGACTGCTTTAATTCAAACATGAATGTCTTACTGCATGAAAAATAATGTGGCTGTATGCATGTTTAGATATATTTTTTCTTATACCTTCATCCGTAGGGAGGGAATGAGTCAGAGTAGCCAGCATACAGCTCTATCTGTACCTGTCTATTCCCAAAATATCACAACAAATATTTAAGGATCTTTTCAAGTGACAGAAGTAAAGGTCAGGGTCATAGCAAAGGGCAGTTTGTGGAGGAGGGGATTAGCATTTCTCTAAGTGATTTCTTCTTCCATTTTTTTTTTTTTATATCCTCCACAAACAGACCTCTCTAATTTCAAACACATTTTTTGAATTCTGCAGAGAAGTCAGTTCTAAAAAGGTATCGTCCAAAATAAATGTTTTTCTTGGCTCATACATCAGCTATCCTATCTTTTATTTTCTGCTATAGATACGGGTGGGAGAAGGCATATGTGTGTGTATATTCTGTATATACACAAATATCAGTGTAGCCTCTATTTAGCATTCTGTACTCACGCACTGCTTATGCAAAGGTATTGACTGGAGAGCTTTGCTGCTAAGATTTTTTTTTGTCTCTATTTCATTGAAAAATAATTATTTAATAGGTTGATTAGATTAGCATTTATCTGTTTTATCTGGCTAATAGGCTAATGCCAGAAGAAAGTTCCAGGTGCTCAGCTCCTTTACAAAACAGACCTTCATTTTGCATATCCAAATAGAGGGCAATTCTCCAGCATCCCACACACACACTGAATCCTCCTCTTTAAGCAGCTGTAAACTGTGTGCTAGGTCATCTCTGAATTCATACAGACTGCATTCACTTTTCATTTATTTTTAAAGATTGCTTTTAGATTAGAAATTGGTAAATGGCTTTGTGGAAGGGTGACCCCTCCACTGCCACGCTCTGCCTTGCCACCACTCAGCAATAAAGAGCTGCTTCTAAAAGCAAGCTAAACACAATGTTTCCTAAAAATTGTAATATAAAGTGCTCATCTCATTGTTTTCTTCCCATTTGTGTTTTGGCAAGCAGTTTTCCAGGTTTCAGATTAAATTCCTCAGTAAATAGCTTTCTCTCTCTTAAAATGTGTGGCCAAAGAGCATAAAGAACCTGATTCTCGGTAGCTTTTCAGTTCAGGTCCTCCTCACTTACCATTTTGCAAAATGAAGACAGACAAGGAAAACAGAACCACTGATTTGACAGCAACTCACAGCCATCTACTACAGGTATAATTTATTCCCATTCAAGCTGCTGCAGATGGCACCAAATTCTTCTCTCCCTACATACGATACATGGCTCAGTAAAGGAACTTGACCTCTCTCCAGCCTGCAGAAAGAGAGAAAAGAAGATGCCAGTGCTGAGTGTGTGAGAGGAAGAAAGACTACTGGTTTTTCAAACTTTTAAGCTAGTCAACTAAACTAGAAGAGGAAAAAAGGGAGAACACGACTTAGGGATAAAGACAAAGGAACCTGTTTTTATGTATTTGCTTCAGTGTGGTTTTTGTGCAATCTGTCAGAAGACCCATGTGAATTTTACTACTGGTAAAATCTGACTTCTGTACTTGACATAGCCGTTTGGCTAATAGGAAACATGTCCTGCTCTAGTCTTAGCTTGGGCCTCATTGTAATACATGGTATTTTTTTAAATTACATTAATACTAAATAATATTAGGAAAACATTTTTTTACAATGAGAGTTGTAGAACACTGGCACAGTTTGCCCAGAGAGGTGGTGGATGCCCCGTCCCTGGAAATGTTCAAGGCCAGGCTGGATGAGGCTCTGAGCAACCTGATCTGGTTGGAGATGTCCCTGCTCCTTGCAGGGACCTTTGAAGGTCCCTTCCAACCCTAACCATTCTATGATTCTATGATTCTGTAAGTTGGACAGTAAAATAGAAAGCTGATGATAGAACGTCAAGGAAATGATGAAAGAAGAAAAATGTTTTTAGTTTTTGTGAGAGACAGAGAGAGAGAGGGAGCAAGCATGTGTGTATTCATGCATTGGAAAGTGGTCAGGCTTTAGTGAACAACTGAGAGGAAACCAGTACATCCTGACCTGAGATCTTGGAGCATAAGGGGCAGAGTGATGGGTAGCAGTATCATTGCTGCGTTGTTATTAATTCAGGTGCACTCTCATTACTACATATTCACCTATCTCTAGCTTTCAGTAAGATAATAAAATGGATGAGTCTATGACTCCTACATTTATTTTTCCCCCTAACAGACCATTCACACTCTGCTTCAGATCATCAGATTTTATAGGTTTTACTAGCGGTGGAATGAATTGAAAGCAGCTCCATTAGAAGCAGATGAGTCACTAGGGAATGGGCCAGGTGATAAAAAAACCCAGGTCACCAGAATTCACCTGTAATTTGGCTCAGATCATCCCCAAGTCTTGGCAGGCTGCATGAGGTGGTGAGGAGGTAAGAGTACACTAGGTGAGACCAATAGTCACGGCCTGAGGCAGGTGCATGCCACAGCACGGACCACAGCTGCCCTGATGGCCATCACTTATGTGGCAACAGCTGCAATGCAGAGGATGAATGCAGACTCCATCCCTACCTGGTGCTCCTCAGGTGGCTCTGTGCATGCCAGCTGTTGTGGTTTAGCCTGGTCACCACACAGTTTCTCGCTCCCCCTCCCCAGTAAGGAGAGAACTGGGAAGAAAAGGAAACCCATGGGTGGAGATAAAGACAGTTTACTAGAACAGCAAAGGAAAATTACACTAATAACAAAATATAAGGATACTAAAATATACAAAATGAACAATGCATGACTTCTTACCACCCAATGTCCCAGTAACCAATACAGCCCATCCCGAGCAGCAGTCATGGAAACGAAACCAAGCAGCAAGCAAGGGAGAGAGAGGGAGCCAGCAAGGTAGACTGATGCCAGCAAGCGTTGCCCCCTCCTCAAGGAACCCCCACTTATAAACGTCAGTATATATACTGAGCATGATGTTTATGGCATGGAATACTCTCTTTGGCCACTTTGGGTCAATTATTCTGTCTGTCTCTTTCCTAGCTTCCTGCGCCTGTACATTAGTGGGACCTGGAAAGCTGGACAGTGTCCTTGGTCTCATTAGCAACAACTCATATCATCAGTGTGTTTATCAACATTCCTTCAGATACAGAATCCAAAACACACTGGCTACTGAAAGGAAAATTAACTCTGACACTGCCAGGTCTCTTATGCAGCAGCCATCATTGGCTGTGCTGGTGTCCTGGTTTCAACAGTGTCAGGCCATGCCAGGAGCAGGCCTCAAGAGATGCTAAAAGAGAGGAGGCTCCAGAAGCACCAGCCCTGGCCCAGTACTGGCCAACAGCACCCTTGGGGCAGCTATAACCTGTCCACACCAATGGCACACATCATGGTGGGGTCACTCCCTAAACCTGTCACAGACAGCACTCATGCCTCTCCCTTGCTGCAGGCTCATGTTTTTGAGTGCACTTAGGGGAATATTTCACTCAGGTCCTCCTCGCTTTTTTCCCTCTGTGGTGTCTTCCCCTGTCTTTTGCCCATCTGGAGCACACAGTTTTGCAGCACCATGCTGATCAGTGCTGAGCCCAAGGAGACAGCTCAAAACAGTCTGAGAGTGCAAGACCATTTGTCTCCACACCTTGGATTGCACCTCTGACAAAGTGTATAATTGTGCATAAACAACACTTAGACTAGAGAAAAAAAGCACAGACTCTGTCAGCTTAAAATTAAGATATGCACAATAACTTAGGAATTTGCTCCTGAATTCAGGCAAATAGGTAAGGATTCAGGACTTTCTCTCACCTTACAGCAAATATGTACAAGAGTTTTTGGAGAGGTCTAGGAGGATAACTATAAAAAGGCAGAAGTCAGTTCTGGAAATGAGTTTCTGTGTTGTTTGGCTGGCTTTCAAAGGATCTGATAATTTTTAATACTGTAGGTATTAAATTGTTCTGTTAATGATGTGCTAAGGCAGTCATGGATTTACCAGAGGTTCTAGGCAGACCAAGGCTGCATCTGCCCTACTGGGCACACGAAGTCTTGGACAGACATCATTTAGTTATTACTTAAATCAAGGAAAACATAGTAACTGCTTTCTAGAGCTGGATGAATTATTAACATCAGTTGTCCTTTTCTTGCACATGATTTTTGCCAGAAGGATAACTGTAGGAATGTTTCATTGCAAATTTTACATGGCTTTTTCATCTTTGGTTGCCTTGGTGCATGGACATACATTGATTCAGGTTATACTATTCTCTACGGCCAGGAGATACAGCCAGAGACACTTTGATTCACTTCTTCAGAAGGAGTGGCCTTTGTGGATATGGTTTCAGCCAGTTGCAAAAATAAAGCCTAAAGCCTACTTGTTAGTCACAAATGTTGCTGTTCCACTGAATGATAGGATGGATTTTGGCTTTTGAGCCTACAACATCACCAGTAATAATTTATTGAGGGCAACAGTCCTATATTGCTCCTGAAAGACTTCAGGAAAAAAACCAAAAGAGTAAATTATCTGCAAAGGTGAGATGACAGGTCGCAGATGTTGTTAGAGAATCACATGGATACACAGAATGAAAAAGCAAGATGGATTTATCTTTATTGGTCAAATTCTTAACAGCTGTGAAGATGGTTGGTTTAACTGTATGCTCAAGCATGAAATCTGCCTGTGCTAGTTCTTTAGTTAGCAGGATTTTTTATTACTTACCTTGCAATATTAAGAGACAGATTCTTAATAACAGCACATCTGCACTCCTTTTTAAAGAACAGGACACCTGCATATAAGGAAAGGCAGGGTTTCTCATGTGCAGAGTGGCATTTGAAAGAGCTGTGTCCTTGTCCCAGGTGTATCACTGCTTTGCTGGGTAACCATAGAGAAGTAATTCCCTTGTCTTCTACCACAGCTTCCACCTCAGAAAAATATGAATAATAATGTCAGGCTTCTTTGGGAAGAACTTTGAAATCTATGAGTGGAAAGCATTGTGTAAGAGCAGTAATTTATTTATTTACTGTTCCGTTGTGTGGATACTGGTCTACTTTTATCCACTGCTGCACCACAGCAGTGATCACAATAAACATTACACTCTTGGCATCTAATGTACTTCTCTTGCATTCACTGCCCAAACTCTTGTTCCAAGTCCCTCATCTCCTGCAGCTGACAGGTGGAAGATCCATCACAGATTCCTGCCAGTTCTAGAGCTGGATCTGCCTGTGTAAATCCTGGGTGCCCCTGTCCCCCACCTCCTCTGGTCTGGGTGCTTCCTTTCTGCTTTCCCAGACTCCGTTACATGACATGAGCATCTCACGAGAAGATTCACTGTAGTGCTACCTGGTAAGGCCAGCAGCGATCCTCAATGCACCACCTGCACCATGCTGGCCAAGGTAACAACCTCTTACTCTTGCTTCCTCACTGTCTCTATTGAAGGCTGCCACAGCTTGGTAAAAACAAAACAAAACAAAACAAACAAAAAAAAAAACAACCAAACCCCACACAATAGCAAATTGTTGATGCATTTTCTTGTCTGGAAGCACAGCATCTGATAAGAATGTGCATGACTTCAAGTCGTTGACAGCAAATTGGATGAATGCTGGTTTGTACAGATGTCCAAGCAAACAGTCACTGTATCAGACATTGTTCCCCACCCCATGAGGAAAGATTTTTGAACGAAGGAGCACTCTCCAATGCAGTAAGATTCACAATCATTGCTAAGTTAAAGAAGATGGTTTGTGTATCTGGCTAAACTTACATGTGTGTGACTGGGGGGATGGGGAGGGTGGGTGGCAGCCATCCCAAAGATAACTGCTTCATTAACTTTGTGGGAAACTTTGCCATTCTAGCATGAAGCCAATCTGTTTTAACTGAAAATCAAATTTAAATAATACACAAGATGAAGCCTTGAAATTGCCACAGAAAATAATACTTTGTGGGCTCAAAACCTATATAACAATTGGTGACAGTTTCATTAGGTTTTTCCCCAAAGTTTGTCTTCCTATTTCAACTACTACCATTCATATATAGTTTAGTCACTACCAGTGGAAGATTAATTAAAGTTCTGATCTAAAAATGAAATCTTTCATCATGTCTTTATTAATTCCCAAGCCATTTCCTTTCACTTCTTTTTATCTTAATCTTTCTCACCCTTACATCACCACTACCTTCAGAACTGCCAGTTTACTAACCCAGTATTTACATTTTTTTTGATTCATAATACATCATCACAACAGAGTTATTCTTGGTGGTAGGTCTCTGCTGCCCTCCTCCCTATTTTATTTTTTTTTTAAATCAAAACACTTCTTTACCATAGCAACTCTTCTTGGCTACCTATCCATTCCAATAACTTGCGAGCAGCAAACACTTCACAACACTGATCAGACCACATTATCCTCGTGCCAGATTGAAAGGCAGCTCCTCCCTGGAACAGTAAATGCAGTCTTGAAGTTACAGGATGAAGCTGTTGCAGGTCTCTCAGAAAGCTCGTATTCTTTAGAAAGTTATGGAACGCTACGAAGTTTTCTGTGCCAAAATTTTTGGAACTTTAGAAGTAACTCGAGGGAGCAACTCCTCCCTAAGTTTTTTAATTTATGATAGGAAGGGAAGAGCTATAAAAGCTAACAAACTTTTTATAAAACTGGTAAAGGAAAAAAAGTATTCAACTCAAACATCAGACATGGAACAAAAGGTGCCAGAAGTCATGCTGAACCAACCTCTTGTAACAATACTTAAGTCATCACTAAATTGACATTCGATTTTTAAGAATATGTGAAAGTAAGAGCCAACTTTTTACCTATCTAATCATAACTTCCTAATTACACTTTATGTAAAAATCATAGAATCATAGAATGGTTTGAATTGGAAGGGACCTTCAAAGGTCATCTAGTCCAACCACCCTGGCAAGGAGCAGGAACATCTCCAACCAGATCAGGTTGCTCAGAGCCCCATCCAACCTGGCCTTGAACATTTCCAGGGATGGGCCATCCACCACCTCTCTGGGCAACCTGTGCCAGTGTTCCCCCACCTTCATTGTAAAAAAAATTTTCCTGATGTCTAATCTGAATCTATATCTCCTTCTATTTAAAAACCATTACCCCTTGTCCTATCACAACAGGCCTTGCTGAAGTGTTTCTCCCTGTCTTTCATATAGGCCCCCTTTAGGTACTGGAAGACCACTATAAGGTCTCCCCAGAGCCTTCTCTTCTTCAGGCTGAACACAAACCATCAACTTAAAGAAAAAGATTCTACCTGCAGTTGGTAGAGTTGGGTGAAGCTAAAAAATGTCCAAGAATGTAATATGTCAGTGTAGACAAGGATCTGTGGAGGGTATTAAAAGTGGTAGATTTTGAAGCAGGAGTAGCTACCATCTAAGCATAATAAACAATATCACCACATAAATATTAAATCATCCCATAAATTACACAGCTGTAAAAAGTTGGGGTTTTTAATTGGTATATTCTCAGTGATACCACTCATTCCTTAATTTCCCTGAAACTTACCATGCTGTTACAATTCTTTCAAGGTTCAGTTATTAGCCTTGTTGCCAGAGATTTGCATGCAGAGATGAAGACCAATGATGCAGCAGTGGTAGAGACATAGTCAAAGGATATGGAGCAGTCATGTTCCCTCTTTTTGGAGCAACCTACCTCTTACTGCTTAGGCCCATTCATGGGGTATTTGTTCTCTCAAAAGCCATGTGAAACAACGGTACATTCATCTCTACTCCTGAAATCAGCCTATCCATCTCTGCTTTTTTCCATCATTTACCAGGGTGTCTTTCCTGAGTCCCTTCCTTACTGAGTTCCAGACTTTTCTCTTTTCTCCTGTTCCTAAAATAGAAAAGATTTCTCCTCTCTCCTCCTGCCACAGGGAAAAACTGCTCAGTGCACTTAGCTTGACCAAACTGGAATCAAAGTGGTTTATTGATTTGTTAATGATATAATTGACTGGCAATCACTGAATTCATTCATTCATGACCAATATCAATACTAAAGCAGATAAATCATAATACTACATACTTATGAAATGCTAATAAGCACCCACAAGCTTCTAAATTCCTTTCTATGAGTAATCTCAAGAAGGTCTATTCCCCCCAACACAGGTACACACTCATGCACATGCACACACACACACACGCATACAGTGGGGGTGTGGGTTACAAGCTCTCCTCTTTTGGGACCCCAGCTTCCTCTACTTGCAGACACCTCCAGAGGGAGATGTGGGTGCTGTCATTTCATGTGTACGCACACAACCCACTAATGCACACACCACTGAGAAAGCACCCCAGGAGGGCACACACGCGCACCCTGCGTGCCAGTCTCTGGCTGTTGCACCCCACACTATCAGGCTGCCGGCTGGGTGCAGGCTGCCCATGGCTCTGCCCATCCTGAACAGAGGCTGTGGTGCCCACAGGGTGACTTCTTGCAGTGTCAAATCAGTTTGTGTCGGTTGCTGTTTTCTCTTGAAGGTCTCTATCCTCCTCTTGAAGGTCTCTCAAAGAGAAGCTTTCCATGATTCAATTATATGTCTTTTCAGGTTGACTATTTTTCAAAAGTCTCTTTGTAAATTCCCAGTTATTGTTTAATCCAGATCATCAGATTGGGGCAGATGTCCTGCCACTTTCGAGTACTCCATACACATACACACTGTCTATCATCGCTTCCTGTTCTGGCTTTGTTTAGTGAGGGGGGGCCTAAGGTGGCAGCTTCTGTAGGAAACTGCTACAAGTTTCCCCTTTGTTCAGTGGACTTGGACAGGCCTAGGGCGGACCCGCTGCTGGCCAAGGCCGAGCCAATTGGTAGCAGAATGTTCCCTGATAACGCCTCTGCAATAACATATTTAAGAAGGGGAAAACAGGAAAAAAAAAAGAAAGAGAGAAGATGTGAAGCAGCTGAGCGGAGGCAGAGAGGGGGAGGCGCGAGCCTTGTGGGCCTTGCAGGCCTCACCCTCTGGCCTCCCGACGGGCAGCCGACTGGGCCCAACTTGGGCCTGGCCTGACTGCACGAAGTGGAGAGGAGATGAGATGTGAATGAGATGTAAAAAGGATCCTGAGAGGCGTCCGCCAGCCTGTTGTGAGGAATGGCTGCAGACGCCAAGGTCAGTGAAGAAGGAGGGGGAGGAGTAATGCCGCTCCTGGCCAAGATTCCCCCGCAGCCTGTGGTGAACACCATGGTGGAGCAGGTTGTCCCCCTGCAGCCCATGGAGGTCCACGGAGGGGCAGAGATTTGCCTGCAGCCTGTGGAGGAGCCCACGCCGGAGCAGGTGGAGGCCTGAAGGAGGCTGTGGCCCACGGAGGGCCCGCTGGGGCATCCGTTCTGGAGGGACTGCACCCCATGGAAGAAATGACCCACACCAGAGCAGTTTCACGAAGGACTGTGGCCCGTGGGAGTGACCCCACGAAGGAGCAGAGGAGGAATGTGAGAAGTTCTTCCCCCGATGATGAAGTAGAGGCGTAAAACAATGTATGATGAACTGACCGTGACCCCCATCCCCTCTTCCCCGCCGTGCCACTCGGGGCGGGGGGGAAGGTGGTAGAGATAATGTTAAGCCTGGGAAGAGGGAGGGGTGGGGTGAGGTTATTTTGTTCCCTGTCTCATTCTCCTGCTATTTTTAGTAATAAATGAATAGTTTTCCCCAAGTTGAGTCTGTTTTGCCTGTGACGGTAACTTTAAGGATTTCTCCCTGTCCTTATCTCGAACCTCGAGCCGTTTTTTCTTATATTATCACCCCCTGTTCTCTCAGAGGGTGGGGGGAGTGAGAGAGAGACTGCGTAGTCTGGTCCCGATCGGGGCTGAACTACGACACTTCCTCATCTTAAGGGTGGTTTTATCCAGGCCATTTGCCAAAGGTGGGTCATATAAGCACCCCCACACCTTCCAAGCAAGTTTTAAAAAATTATTATTATTAAAAGTTCCACTGGAACTTTCACACAAGTATGAACCTAATTTTGACTATTTTTTACTAAGCACTTTTAGTGCCTGAATTATTACCACAGACTCATGCTTAGGCTATCAGGCTATAGATGCCTTCTTTGCAGCCTAGAGAAGTTAGCTTGTCTGGTTTTTCCTCAGTTCACAAGCTTGTATTTTGTACCTTTTTCTCTGTAAATGTGAGAGCTGCAGGGACAATGGCAACAGCCAATTTGGATGTCTGCAAAAAGAGAAACAGACTTCAATCTATAACCCCAAAACTGTGTAAGGACACAAATTCATCAAATCAGAAACTTGCTAGAAGAACTCAGTGCTTGTCAACATTTTTGTGAACTGTTCCAGAATGTGAATGCTAGCTGTTTCATTTTAAACTGTTTTAGACAGTCCAAGGTTGTTTAGAGTTGTTTTTCTCAGAATGACAATGCAGTATTTTGGAAGAAGTATTACCAGAAGCCTCATATATTTTTCACAGGCTGCAAAATTCAGAGAGAGCTTGGTTTGTTTTGGGTAAATCTTATTTTGTTTGCATTTTCTATCCCTTTCTAGGTTTGTCTTTATTACTTGTTTCAAACAAACAGTGATAAAACAGTGATATAAAGCCATTTGAACCCCATGTCATTTGAACGCCAACTCACTGCCCCAGCAAGAGTGCACACACCTGCAGTCTTCATGTGCACACAGAAGGCCCCTGCACTGCCAGCTTCTAGCTGCTGTAAGAAATGTGATATAAAGCCATTTGAACCCCATGTCATGGAAGTGGTTACATTTTATCAATGCCCTCCAATCAATCCACAATTTCATCTCTGTTCCAGCCTCTTCTCTAACCTGAAATATTCTGCATCCTTACAGACCAGTACCTCTCATAAAAATCAAAGGCCTAGACTTCAACAACAAAAAAAAAGCATCTATGTTTTACCTTTTCTTACCTGATATTTTTATCTGGGAAAAAAAATATCAACTTACATCCTAATCAAGCCAGAATTTTATAAATAAATAAGGGATGCCTTTCAGAAATCAAAACTTGCTTGGTAAGTAGCATTTGATTCCTAATGTTAATAATGGGAGATGCTCTGAACCTCTAATATTATTACTAGAAGATTATTTGTGAATCTATTAAAAAGGCCTAAAATTAGGTTCATCCAGAAAGTATAAAAGTAATTAGCTATATAATATTCACAGGGACTTTGTTGCAGCACCTCCCGTCTGAAATATTTGCACTGTATTTCTGTACCTTGCTGATTCACAAAAAAAGCCTATCTTCTGTCCTGTATCTTATTTCCTCTACACGATGTCCTAAATTGCACTTGAAGCCTTGTTTAAGAATTTTTCTAAAGAAAGTTACTTCATTTGTTTTGGCACTTTCTCTTCACAATTTTTCCAGTTGTTTCCATGCTTTCACTAATACTTTTAAAACATGGCTAAAGATGATTCCATCATGCATTGTAGATGACAAAGAGAGATCATGACCTATCAGATGAACATTCCTGCTGCTGGAGAGAAAGTATGAATGATCCTGTTTTTTTTCAGAATTTGGCTTCACCAGACCTAAAAAATCAAAATTCGTTAGCTGTCCCCATGTAGAATATATGTGGAAGATGGTGCTATTGGATTAACTATGTTTCTTTCTCTGGCCTGTTGTGTGCTATCTTTTCCTGCAAATCTACTGAGAACTCAGTAGTTTAGATTTAACGCACTGCCAATGTTCCTTTGCTGTGTTGCACAGCATCTCCTGCAAGGAAAGAACAAGATTTTTTTCCCCCTATTATTCTCATGTTCACAATTATACCTTCCTTTATATTGAAATTATCATTTCTCCAGATGCCTTTGAGCTGGTCTGCACTGAGGGTACTCCACTGCAGCAGAGCGGACAGGCAACTCACTGCCCCAGCAAGATTGCACAGACCTGCAGTCTTCGTGCACACACAGAAGGCCCCTGCACTGCCAGCTTCTAGCTGCTGTAAAGGGATATCCTGGGAACTCTCAGCTTTCTGAGAAGCAGCATTGTTTACCTGAACACAATCGCTAGGAGTCAAAGAAAGGGTGAAAAATAACAAGCTGCAAAGCAGATCAAAATGCGTGAACCTAAGATTCAAGAGAAGCCCTTGCTTCAGAGTTTTACTCTTTCTTGTCTCGCAGTATGCTTCCTAGGACTTTTCTCCCTCTTCAGTTTCAGCCCATACAAGAGACAAGCAAACACGACATTCCTCAGCAGTAGACCCTGATTTATTCCTCTAATGACTCTTATAAATGCCTACCACCACCTCTTACATATTCACAGGAAACCCACTGTTTTTCCTCTGTTTATCCCCCTCCCCCCCCCGTTGTCCCAGTGAGCCATGGTAATTACACTTAAGACTCAGAAAGCCCGATAATCATACATCTCCCAGACATGGTATCTGATCTATTATCCGATCTCCTAGTCTCTTTGAATGGGAAGATTTTACTCACCCTCTATTCAGAAACATGTTCTCTATTCCAACTGGTACAAACATTTGGGTGGCAAAAAAATCTGGCAGCGATCTTTCCAAATTCCACTCATAAAACAATTTCTATTCACTTGATAGATTGAATCTAGATGCTTTACACAGTAAATATTATTATAAGTATGTTTGTGGGCTCTGTTTATTGTCTTCTTATTTCAGTGCGAAGAAAAACAGCTGAGAACAATAATTGAATAGAGAGCTGCAAAGCACCACAGATTAATATAAAATGATAAGAACTAAACAATTCAGCTTCTGTAGTAGTAAACATGTCTCTCTATCCTACTAAAATTCTTTGAAAGAATTAATACAATGACAGATAAAAGCAAACTGATTGATACAATTAATTAGTTCTTTCCAAAGACTTTTAAAAAACAAATCTCCGAGAAGTGGCTCTTAAGAATATTTGGAAATCATAGATGCTTGAGGGTGCATCCACATCAGAGTTTTAATTCAAATCACCCCCACTTTCTGTCCTTTGGGTTGCGTTGTGGAGCCACCTCAGAATGCACAAACAGGTTTCCTTCCAGACAGAGCTAAGCCAGAAGATGCAGAGCTAAAGCAGATCCATCACACTTTGAACTCGACCTGGTATTTAACCTCCAGACTGTATCAGAAGAGATCTAGCTGAGTACAAAACCCCAAAATGCATCAAGCATGCACATGAGGGACTCCAACTCTTTTGTTCTATAGACTTGCTCCCCCTGAGCTGTTCTGCTGGCTGATGCAAACCTAGCCTGGGGCTCACATTCACCAGGTGAAAGTTACTGTACCAACTTACCTATCCCAAGCTAGGATGTCCCTTTAGGGCATAACCCCATGTGACTAATCATCTGCCTCTCAAGTGGTAAAATAAAATCCCTCAAAGCAATTTACTGTACAGGGAGAACTGAAATGTGTTAGGGAGGTTGCTGTAAGGAAGCTGGTTGTGGGAAAAGACTAAGGTAGCTCAGCACACCAGCAGAGTGAAAGGACTTAAAGGCAGTTAATGGGCAGTGGGCCAGATGGTGGGGCTGGGAGGATTTGGAGAGACCCGGGGGATGAGGGTCAAGCTGAGATGGAGCAGTGGAGCTTTCTTCAGGTGTCTATGAAACAGGGATTAGCGCTGCTTGTCTTTTGGCAAATTCTCACCCCTTTCTCAGCCACAGAGCAGAGGAGGAGGAGGAGGCGGCAGGAATTTGCTGTTTGTGCAGCACGCACTCCTCTTACAAGCAACCTTTGTGCCCTTTGGCATAGGCAAAGCTGTTGGCTCTGCTACTGCTGGCTACTGCCTACTCTGCCTGCACAACAAGTTGGCCCTGTCTGTCTTGAATGATAGCGCCTAAAGAACGAGAGTCTTCACTGGTGCATCAACTTACAAGCTGCCTCGCCGGCTCCACTGGCTGAGACAGGCTCCAATGCTGCCTGTTAGGATTCCCCTATGCCGGCAGGCATATCCTCTACGGCCTATACTTCTAATATTTTGACCAGGCTAATTCCAAGTATCACAAATAATGAATGCCCTGAGATATGTCACAGCAGTCAGATCATTCCTAGCAGCTAGTCAAAATGTTAAAGGCAGAGAAAAATGTAAATAAGATCAACAAAGTCACTGGGTGGCTCTTAGACCAGGCTCTTTTTATTATTTTCATATTGGAACCCTCCATATGTTGTTTAATTGTTATCCTTGCATTTCTTTGGCATTTAAATCTATACACTTAAAATCCATTTCTCTTCAGTCGTTCTCAGCAAAACATGTTCTCAAGGCTGCAGCCTCATCTTAAACATTTCCCAGGTATTTTGATGCTCTTTGGATGTCCCCTAGCCAGCAATGCGTCCTGGCCAGCAATCTAAAAATGGAATTCCAAGTACTGTTTGCATTGGCACTTTTCTGCAGCTCTCTCCTTCCTCTCTGATACAGCTTCTCTGTGTGCAGCATCAAATTACAATATCCTTTTTCTACTGCCACATTTTATTGCAGTCGTATGAATTTGCTATCTACGTTTAGGTCTGTTTCAATATTCCCTCAGAGGTTAGCATTAATAATCATCATCATCCTTTTCAATATTAATTCTCCATAACGGACTTCATCAACTGCCTACATGTATAATGGTTCTTTGGATCCCAGCCTCATGACTCTGTGCTTATTCATAGAAAATATTTTACATAAACTCAGTATAGTCTACCACTGCTTAGAAACAGCAGTTGAAACAGATCTGTAAAAAACAAGTGAATTAATTTGTTTTGATGTGAACAACCAAGAAGTTTGGCTGAATGTCCCATGTCAGCATCTTTCGGGCATTTCCTCTACTTTGAGACACTGTGACATCAATTATTTTTTGTTTATTGAATATCTTGAAAAATCAAGGCTTAATTCCAGCAGTAGTTACTTCAACAGGTTTGCTTCAGTGAAAACAAAGTCAGAACTTGCAGCCAGTGTGCTGTTAGGTCAACACATACTCTTTCTCTCTCTTGCTTCCCCTCTATTTTTAATGTCTTCTCTTGCCGCCTTTTTACTGAAGAAGCATAGCCAATTGAAAGACACCTTCTTTCATTCGAAAAAGCAAACCTGTCTGCTCTCCAAGATTTCTTATTTTAAATTACCTGGAACATCATTTTAACCAGGAACCATATACATTTACTGGTAGGCAATCCAATAATTTCATTCTCCACAGGAATCTTTGGATGCATACAATAATGGTATAAGGATGGAAATAAATTTATTCTGAATGAGAAGCCTAGTGTTTACGAAAGCAAGGTTTGATACTTCAGCTAAAATGGTCCTTTACAGGGAAAAAGAAATGCTGAAGCACTGAAGGCATTAAGTACATATTCCAATCAGTCTTAAAAAAAAAAAATCCTTGCTATCACTGTCACAGAATACCATGGGAGGGTGGGATTCGGTTTCATTCCCCAGTATGTTAAATCATAACTAGGCATGTGTGATTTAATATAGCAGAGTGATTTCCTGATTTGTTTTTAATTGCCAGTATACACAGACTGCATTTTCAGTATGGATTATTTTTATTTTATATGAAAGAAAATAAGAACAATAACAAAGTCTTCATGAGAAAATACTTTCTGTAACATATCATATTGACTCTGTGTTGCAAACTGGGAGCTGCCTTTACAGAAAGCCAGCTTCAAGAAATGTCAAGATGCCCAGAAAAGGAAAGTAACTGCCTAAGGTCCCAGATCAAGAAAGGAATCAAGCACAGCTTTAACTTCCATGGGACTTAAATACATGCTTTGTTTAAGTACATACCTAAAAGTCTCCACAAATCAGGAGTTTGTTTTATATATACATAAACATATAATAGATATATTTATTAATCACTGTTCATTGCAATGGATTCATTAATAAGAGAACCATACGCCTAACATGGTTCCCACTACATATTTATACATAATTTTTATTCTGTATTCGCCCTATGATTGAAGGTAGCCTGTTAGGAGGGGAATTGACATTTGTTCATTCTCAGCTCCTCATGTGCATTAAAAGATTCACATTCTGCTGTAACATTTTCATTTACATCCCCTTCAGGACAATAAAAAGCATAATCATTTTCCTCCCCAGTAACTGCATGGCCATCAGCTTTAATTTCAGCACACTTTTCTCTTCCTACACCTTTTTGTCTGGTAAGAGCTGGTCAATATATTTCTCCATTATGCCCCTTTTTCCAGAAGCAGCTATGCCATGCTCCCGGTAATACACCTTCTTGACAATGCCTTTGTCCTACTTGTTTCATCCCTTGTAATCTTATGCACATCCTACTGATGGATGCAGAATGTCTGGGAGCTGTATATTATAGATTCTATTTCCTCCACCATGTTCATCCAGTTCCTGTGCAAAATAAATCATGTCTATAATAAATTCTGAAGTCCAGAAAGACTTTAGCTAAAGTTACAGTTAAAGTTACCAGGATGGTGGACTCTGCGATAGAATTTGTATTTGCAAATAAAATTCTACTTCATTTTCTCCAGTGCCCTTTCAAATGTATGTAGAAAAGCCTTGTTTATCCATTTGATCCTGGGAGATAAGCAGCAGTTCTAACATGCTTTAGGGAACGTATCTGAAATTGTTTGAGAACAATTGTGGACTGTTATCAAACAATTTCTTCAGATAATCCAGCAACAAGCAATAAACTAATGATTTTTTTTTTATATTCTGGCTTGTCAACAAAGCTATGTGCTGCTTTGAACACCTGGGATGAGCACCAGCATCAGCTAACTGCATGACTGATTAATCACCATGCAAAATCCAGATGTAATCTCTGTCTCAGTTGAGTGTCCTGTGACAATGTGAAGGATTTGAGTCCCGTTCATTTTCTTTCACTTTACCACTCAGAGCAATTATTGAAGTTACAAACAGCATTCTCAGGAAGCAGTATATTTTCTGAGGCTGCTCTCTCAAAACCCTACTTATTCAAAGTAATTCTGCACAATAACCCATGACACTCTTTCAGTGCCTTCTCTTCCATGATTTAAGAGTATTTGAATTGTTCCAGTTCTGGACACAAGTCCTTTGGCGTATCTAGTTAAAGAAATACTAGGCTGCTGGCAGGTTCTTAAACCATACAAGCGTATTCAACAGACATGTTAACATTGGGTAGAACCTACTAAATATTGTAATCTTTATCAGTGAACTAGACCTTTTTTGTTGCTCGTGAAAAATTAGTGATGATGCTGAAATTAAAGCAAATGAGAAATAAAATTTCCATTAAAGTGCTAAAAGACTGTCCCATAGCCTAATCTGATGGGTTAAATACTCTCACTGCTCAAATCCCTGGCAGAGAAGAAACCATCTTTTACAATTAAGAAAAAGGTAACAGAATAATACAGGCTAAAATTATACTACAAGTAGCTTTAGTAATTTTGGTTCCAGTCCAGCAAAGCTCTTTAGGACATACTTAATTTGTCTGCTCTTCTGCATCAGAGTCATAATTAAGATGTTCTTAATCACCTCTTTTATTTAATGAAGGAAAACATTTTTAAGACCAAATCAAATGGAGATTGTACCTAGAGTACTAATACAAATTAAGAAATGGAGTAAGGGGTTGGTGGGGAAATATAAAATTTATACCATTTTAGAAATACAGGTTAATACATAATTGTTGTTGAAATATTACAATATCTAAAAAAATAAATACCTTTTCCTGTGTACTCTTCAGGTTAGCCATCGTTAGTGTAATCACTTGATTTGCTAAATGCACCTTCCTTGGGAGGAATATTAAGGCAGAAGATCTGAAGGAGGAGTGCACGAGTGGCTCTATAAATCATTTCAAGGGAGGCTCTCCATAAACACAAAGCAGCACAGAACGAAGCTTAGGGACATCTGTACCACATGCAAATTGTTGGTGGGGAGAGGACAGCTGCCGTAAGGACAGACAAAAGAACTAGGAACTCTCAAGGACCTGTGAAAGTGAGGACAAAAAGCATCAGGATCCAGAGGAAGCAATGAGTTCAGGCAGGAAGATGAGGTGGTGCTTGCAACGTGATTGTCACTGAACTGTCAGATTTCAGGCTGAAGGCTCTGTGAGGCCTTTGTAGGCATAATGAGAGTGTCATGTTTTGTCAATCTTCTGCAGCAGTGACAACTTACATCTCCTCCTCTTTGCTGTGTATTAAAAAAAATTTGAGGAATAGTGTAAAAATCCTAGTGCAGTTACTTTGCTTCTCCTGTTCAGGAAAGACAGATGATGGCTAAAGTCTGTCAGGGCCCTTAATATACCCAGGTGTTCTGCAACCTCTTCCTTGCCCCATTCCTGGGGCTTGGCTGCCTGTACTCAAGGCCAGCTACAGCATGGTGTAGCGGTGTCACTTTGGGTCACACTGTTGTGAAAGATCCCAAAATCCTCTTTTCAAAACAGAAGACAACTAAAGCACTGTCTGACAGACCCTTCTATCGGCTTTTAAGACAAATCTCCAGGTGCAGTAGCTAGGATAAGGAGAACACTCAGACTGAGGGCTCATCTCCGCATAAATGGAGAATTTCTTAACCTCTAGCTAGTGGTTAACCTGCATCCCTCCAACTGAAGCTCAAAGAATTTCTGTCACTGGAGAAAGGTGTGGTGAGAAAGAAGGCTAGAGACCATACCTCTTGAATTCTAGAGGAGAAAGTAGACCATGAAAACAAGAACTTCTATGTTTTGGTGTCTGAACGCATTTTATTCATCTTATCCAGAACATAAGTGAATATATATTTTTGTTCATTGGTAGCATATTAGTTGTGTGATAGAAACAAACATAGACACAATAACTGTTTGGATAATAAGCCACTCAAAGATTTTTAAACTGTTGAGTAGCTACCTCTTAGCCACTCCCACCACCCACTTCTTTGAGCCATGAAAATATTTACCTTACACTGTAAGCCAAAACCTCCTTCTAGCCAACTAAACTATCAGCTGCACAAACTTTTGAAAAACAGCTCCAAAGTTTTTTTTTCTACCAAAAAAATAAGCCCAACATGATTTGTTTGGTAAGATCTATGTTCTATAAACTTGTTTTGATTCTCTGTTTATGGATCTGTTCCCTTCTGGAAATATAGGATACATCTGCTTGTTCGGTTGTAAAGGGCTTCTGTGTGATGAATCATTCACATATATGCCTGTCCCACATATGAACTGCCTTGCAGAGCTGTATCAAAAATTGGCTTAACTCTTTACATCAGCAGCTGCAAGTTTGGGTCTGACTGGGAGCTTCTCAACACATTATACTTCGGCCTGTGTAATTTTTGTTGTTTGAAAGTAAATTTCTGAACTACTGACTCTGACTTCTTTGTACATTTTTTCTCTTTGCATTTCAAAATACACTATTATGCCAGGATAGTTTTTTCCCCATTTACTTACTTTCTTCTTCAAGTATAACACTGAATTTTGTTGTCTGGAAAAAAAATCCTGTATTTACCAATTCTTAACCAAAATCCTACATTTGTACAAATCTTTACACTGACTTCAGAAGATCCTGAAATAAGTTTTAAACAACATGGCTAGCAATTTCTCCTGTCCCCACAAATCTGGCACTATCCCTCTACAGACCTTTTGCTCTGTATCTTTCTTGTTAATGTCAGTATTTTTTATTTTATTTTGTCAGTGTCACTGCCAAGAATGGTTTACAGACTCTCAATTCAACATCTTTTTATTTCAAGATGAATGCAGATAAACTGTAACAGGTAGGTGTGGAGCTCCTCTTCCATGTAGTGCTTTCAGAGCTTTGAGGCACTTTCTTAAGTAGTGTCTGACAGAGTTACCTAGGTGCTTTCCACAACAGTTACTTTTTGTGGAAGAGTTGGTTTTGGCTGATAAAATGTTTGTTTTCAGAGAAAAGGAACAAAAAAAGGGGGAAAAAAAATCACTCGAGTATGTAATATGGCACATTTAAGTCAGCAAACTGGCTCCAAATAACTAAGAGGTAAGATAATTATTTGTCCAAAAAGTAAAATGAAGGTGGTCACTGGATTCTGAGCATAAATGTCCACATCTGTTGAACTGTCCAGGTGCCTAAAACCAAAACCGTGTTAGCTGGATTAGCAAAAAATAAAAAAAAAAACCCACATATCTGAAGTGGCTGAGAGAGTAACTAGAGGGTTTCCATTTTTTGCAATGGACTTAAAGGGAAAGAAAACTAACATGTATCAGGAAACATGGAGGAAAACTGACACAAAGCATGGCTATTTCTGATGGCGTTCATAGAGCTAAACAGGGGTTTAGCTCTTGGGCACTTTGGCAAGCCGTATGAAATGCTGGCAGTGCACCCAGCTTTGTTGTAGGCCGTGCCCAGAACACCTTCAGCGATCAAGATTAAACAGCACTGAGAGCAAAGTAGAATATTTTCATTGGCACATATCACAAAGCAGTAGTTTTTTTTTAAAAAAAAGTAAGTAAACTGGAAGTTAGTTCATTTCTCAAGTTTTTGAAGTAAAGGGGTAAAGGAAAGACTTCAGCTGAGTTTCAGCTATTTATATCCAACCGCACCCCAAAACTTCAGCCTTGCCTGCAACAGACTTGCCGCTACTAATTTACACTTTAAATTTAATAATATAAAGCATTCATGCAGTTCATCTGCCGGGTATGCCACATTGTGTGCTGTCAATTTTGTCTACGGCAGGGATTAGACTGAGACGCCTCCACAAGCAGCACTGATCTCTCACTCACACAAAGACATACGCAGCTTACTATTAATACTCGAGCAAGCCACGTTTCACTTCTATTTATCACAGTGTGGTTCAGCCAGGAATTTCAGGTTTCAACAAAAATGAGTAATTTTACCAGTAAGCAACACAAACTGGAGATGCCCTTCACCAGTCTCAAAATATCTCATGTTCCTGGATGGCGTCCATACCTGGATGTCAATGGTAGCTGTAGCTTAATTGAAGTGACTCAGTCAGATTCAAGGCATAAAGTGGGGATTTTAGTATAGATATCCATGCTGAATCTAAGATTATTTCATTTTCATATAAACTTGTGGCATTCTGGGTGTAGTTAGGAGGCAGCTCTGATCACATTTGCAGCACTGTGCTCTCTAAGGGATCCCTGAGGATATAAATTTTAAAACCAGGGCCCACCTCATGCGTCAAGAGACTTTGCTAGGAGAAGAGACTAGAAATAAACGAGCGTAGCTGGTGGAAAAATCCTGAACTTGGCAGAGGCCTCGGCCCGTAGTTCTCAGCCTCCCAACACAGCAAAACAAACCGCTGATAACATTGAGGCGGGCTGTGAGAGCCGCTGCTCGAAGCAGGGCTGTGTCTCTCCCAAGGTCAGCTATTTGAGGTACAATAAACAGGAAAATATGGTGGGGGCTGACCCCGCCCCACAAAACCCGGCCAGTTGCCAGGGTGACACCGCCCGCGCGCCCCCGGGGGGCCGCGTGCCCCGGCCGTTGGTCGGCGGAGCGGGCGCGCGGCCGCCACCTGGCGGCGACCCGGGGCGGCGCAGCCGCCTCCTCGGGCTACTCCGGCCGCCGCCGGGGCCTCCGACCGAAACCGCGGCGGGGGAGGAAGACGAGCTGATGAAAACCCGCCGAAACCGCGGCGGGGGAGGAAGAGCTCCCATTCTGCAGGGAGTGGAAGCGATGTACAAAGTGACTAAAACTACCCGGGGCCTGCCAGCAGCCAGAGGCAGGGCTGGATCCCTGGAGGCCTCGCTGCCTTCAGGGTCCCTTCAGTTCTGCCTCTCCGTAGGACTCCTGTACATCCCCTGTTGTCTTTCCTATGCAGAAATAGCAGATTTAGGTGAATTTTCACAATCATAGCAGTTGGCAGGCTTCAAAGAAGATGAACAATCTTCTTTGAACATTAACATCAAGTTAAATAACTTGATGGTATGTCGTTTTTATTGCGGTAGATCTACTGTACTAAAACACATGGGTTTATCACCTTCCTACAGACCATGTGCAACATGCCTTACTTCCATGCAGGGGGTACTTACAAATCCAGCTAGTCCAGCTTGTCCCATGAATTACTTTGGCTTGCCTGGCCCTTGACCTCAACCCACAACAGCTTTCTAAATTGCACCAGTTATTCGTCTTTGTGACTGAGAAAGCCGCTCTGTGACATTATTTGAACATACGCTCACACCCAAATGTGAGTAATTCTTTATAGCAAGAACAATACTGCATTTCCAGGCAAGTAGGATAAGTAGAGTGTTCAAATACAGTCGTTTCAAAGAACTCCGCTTTATCTTCTGAATAAATCATTTTAGAGAATACAGCAATAACAACCTATTCATTTTAGCATCAAAATAGCAATAATTTATTTTAAAACAACTATTTTTTGTATCCCAGGAAATGGCTTGCCTACCTCTTTTTTTAAATACTATTTTTATAACTCCCGGTGGCCTGGACTCAGGATAGAGTTAATATTTTTCTCCATGACGTAGTAGGCAGAACATGCTGAAACTTTATGAACCCAGAAGTGTATTCTCTCTGATAAACAAAAACAAACTAAAAAAAAATCTCTAAGGACTGTGCAACTCATATGGCTTTTACCATCTGGCACACAGTCCTGGCACACTGTAAATCTTTGCAAGTGGTATCTCCTTTACAGACCCTAATACCTAAAACCCATATGCCAGAGACTTAGAAGCCACCCCCTTAAGTTGCAGACATCGAGTTATAGCAGCATGAGATCTTACATGAAGACAAAACTTTTACGATATTTTAGTTGGTGAAGAAATTCATTACCTCCAAACCGTACCAGTACGGACATTGCCAGTGAAGGAACTTTTAGTGATGGTGCCTTTCTTTAGAAAGGTCACCAATCACACTCAACACAGAGAGCTGGGAGTTGAGTAAAGGCAAAACAGGAGAGGAGGGTTGAATGCTGAGTGCTTTAAAGATAATTCCAGGGTTATCTCTGGAAAAAAAAGTAAAACAACTTGCATCAAGACATTTAGTAATACAAGATACCGAGGTTACATTTGATGAATACCAACCCTAATGACAAATATACTCTGTGTAAATCTGAGCTCCATGACTTTTGGCAAGGATATTAGCCAGCAGCTCAGAACTCCTGGCACAGACGATCAACATGCCCGTAAGTTTCTGCAGGCACAAATACATCTGTTAAATCCTTCCTCCATGCTTCCCGTCTAATATGTAAAGATATAAGTGTTGGCTGCTTCATTGCCGAGTTGTCTGTCATAGGTCACACCTTGCCTGCCCAGTACGAGGGGGCTGAAGCCCTCAGGGAGCTCTGAGCAGGTTCCCTGAAGCAGCATGTCTCTTCCCTAGCATCTAAGATGAAATTGAAAAGCAGAAGGCCCTTAAAAAGGCAGATTACCCTGAACGAGGGCTGTCCTCAGGGACTACTAGATTTTTATGCCAGAAGGCACAATCAGGTCTGACCCTATGAATAATACACATGTGGTAATGGGTCCAGCTCATCTGCGCTCTAGACTCAGTATCTTTTTGATCTGCTCTGTCATAGGCTAAGATTTCACTGTACTAAGTACAGTACCATGTTAAAAAAGAGAAGGGGGAAAAAATAGCCCATTCCCCAAAGCCTTTAAATTTAAGGGTACATGCACCAAGTCCCTTGTAGTACAGGGGTTACAAACGGAATTATTAAGAAACAGTAAAGCCAGTTTGATCAATATGATGGACTGACAGCAGTTGAGAGAATCCAGCTGCCCTCAAGGGATTTGCAGTAAAGTTTGGAACAGGAGACTTAAGGAAGCATTTACAGGCAGATAACATGTCAACTTTGCATTGGTTCACAGGGAAAACCTCCAAAACCTAACACTGCACGAGAAGCAGACTCAAAAAGGCGTGTTCCAAAATGTTAATGGATGGACGATAGATGCTAACATCTTAACATGACAGGAAACGGAGGCAAGATCTTAAACCTGATCTGAAGAGATGAGTGAGAGAAACAATGTGGGAGGAAGTCTGAGTGGGAAGAGCAGGACACTGCGCTGCAGAGGCTGAAGAACAGGGAGCTCATGTGTCAATGTGCAGGAGGGGATAAGCCTGTCAAAGACAGGAACAAGGAAACTAGTCTTTGCAGCAGAATTTCAAATGGATCTGATTCCTTTTGTCAAGCTTAAGGGGAAAAAAGAACTAGTTTTGAGATGTAGCAGATATCTCACATGGTAGAAAGAAATTGCATATTATAGAGAAACTATAATGCAGACATTTGCAGAATCTGAGCACAGCACCACTGCACAGCTCCAGGGATGCCTGTATGATGTTGAAGAAAATGGTGCTGCTTGTTGTCTAGGAAAAACATTCTGGGTAAGGATGGAGAATTACTCTTGAGCCTGAATATGATGAGGTTTTTAAGAGGTTTGGTTGGGAGCATGGTATGTGGAATCTCTTTTTCCATTAAGTGTTGAACTGTCATTTCTGATATAAAAAGGAAAAAAAAATGCATCAGTGTAAGTCTTAACGGTAATATCTACCAATGACTTAAAGTAAAGCACCATGGTAAAGGGAGTGATTGAAAACAGGGACTATATCAGAGGAAGTAAGAGGTAAATATAACTCTGGAACTTATGTTCAACAGATGTAGCAGAAGCTACAATTCAGAAACATTCTATATATTCCTTGACATTGCACCTTATTAGGCAAGAAAAGTGAATAAAAGCCCAAGTCAGAGTTGGCTGAGAAATTTCATATTATCAGCATTTTATACTAAAGTGAGAAAGCCAAAGGCTGTCTATTCATATCATTTTTTTTAGGCATCTTGTTGAAGTTCAGTTCCATGATGAATTGAAACTGATTTAAAAACAGTCTGATGCTGAGATGCGTGGTCCAGCTTTCATCACATTTCTGCTACTTTTTTTTTCTATTACTGAGGTAAATCAGTTTAAAGTTAACCTGGAAAAACATTACTAGTTTTAAGCAACAATGTCAGTGGATTGATCTGATCTCCCCATGACTGCACAAGTCACTATAGCTCCTGCAAGGGAGAGGGCAGGAATGAGCAGTTCTGGATGGGACGGATTGGGGAAAGGCAGGACTGCTTGTTTCCAGAGCAGCAGCTTAAGCCAGACATGGAACAGCATTACTAGAGAGTCAAAGCTGGTGTCAAATTTAGATGCTCTGGATGATGCTTAGGAGGAGTCTCTGGGTCTCCTAGGCTTTGTACATTTCTCTCCACTCTTCAAATGGTTTACAGTAAAGGAAAAATATTTTCTATATAAAAGAGCAATGATTAAAAAAACCCTCTTCCATAAATTGCAGTTTTTCATGGGGAAAAAAAAGAAAGAACTTCTGCCACAGATTTTCTTCCACATTTTTAATTAATTTCAGTCCTTACATTCTACAGAAATGTATACATATTTTACATTAAATACATAGTTCAGATTGTTGGTGATTCAAAGGCTGTAGCAACTTTTAACTTTTGCTGAATTTCTCTACCGTTAATTTATTTCCAGATTTAGCAAAATACAGTGTCAATCTGAACAATTTAGTTTACTTTCTGTTTTTTTCAAAGTATCATTAAAAATCCATGAAATTGTTCATATCTTCTGTGTTCTGTTTTTCTTTTTTGTTTCACCATTGTTTATTTTCTTGTAAATTACTTTGACCTTGTGCCTAATACAGTGATCATGCAAAAAGATGCATTATGTAGCAAATGAAAGGTGGTAGGATATTGTTGTAAAAAAAAAAAATTTAAAAAAAATCTAGAAATATTCCATCACACGTTAAAAAAAAAAAAAGGGGGGGGGGGAAAGCCCCAACATATATTTTCTGTGAATATTTGGCAATTTAAATTTACTGACATTTATTGTCTGCTGAACTTAAAAAATACAGGCTTGAGCTCATAGAAGTAGATTTTATGTTCATTATTTTATTAAAAACAGGGCAGAAGCTATGAGTTGGTCTCTAACAGTCTCTTTTGTATCAACAGACCCACTGAAAGAGTCACAACAGCTAAGGCAAAGCAAGAGCTGCAGCTATGCTCATCCAGTCAGGTAATATGAATAATGTGTGATTTATCATGCTTACTCAACCAGCTCATAGTTTAAATATCTAAAAATGATACTTGTGCAAATTATTTGTGACCCATAAGTGAATTTTAAAATGCACTGAATACATTCCCATTGTGGATAATTTGGGAGGACACTGTTATATGTTGTGAATAAATCTCAAGCAAAAAAAAAAGTTTCATTTGTCATTCTGAGTTAAACGTTTATCTCTGGCAAAGTGAATGCTTTTTTAGGTTATATCTGTAGATGCTACTGAGGAAAAGCATTGTCCTTTTAAACATATTTTAAGATATTTTATTTGCTCTTTAATCTTAATTCCTTTTCCTCCTCTTTTTTGGCCTCATTTACTGCTACATTTCTAATTTTAACTATTGATATGTGAAGTATGTTGCCCATAGTTTGCATTTTGTATCAGCATATCCTATTTCATATCATCATCATATTTTTTGTATTTCATATCAACATATCTTAACCCTGTGAAGATTTCAACAAGGGCTTTTATTGCAGTAATTGCCGTGAAAATTGTGCAACAGATTCATTCTTAATGAAACAATATGCTGAATAGTTCTGCTCTAATGATATAAGTGTATAAGATATCTTTCCTAATTTAGGAATCAATGTAACATCTAAAAAAAGATGTTCAGAAATCAAATTAATAGATTATGTAACTTTAAAGTATCAAATTATAAAGAGACAATAAAATAGAAGTTTTGAAACAATTCAAACTTACATCAAAATTTATTAAAAATATGAATATATTCAGATAGTACAAGCAACACTGTTCCGAATTCTCTGTGGATTCAGAACTATTAAAGAGCAAAAACAAAAAAGCGAGATTGTACTTGTCATGAGCTGAAACCAGGCATAGCTGCAGCTCTCGCTTTGCCTTTGCTGTTGTGACTCGTTTAGTGGGTCTGGAGATACAAAAGAGACTGTTCATGGCTTCTGCCCTGTTTTATTTGTGATCCTAGTATCCTTCAGAATATCCTGTATCCCATTTCCAGAGGCCCATGTTAATCCTTAAAGGCCTCCTACTCAGGAAAGTTAACTTTAACCATGTGGTTAATCACTTTCCTGAATTAAAACCTAGAAAATTGGCTTTTTAAGTGCAATTTATAATAGATTTTGTTGGCACAAAAATTTTTACCATAATAGAAGAAACAATCCACCTTGATGCCTTATCCTTTTTAATAATTGATATTCCCATCCGGCATTTTTACAGTCCTACATTAACCATGAAGATTTCCTACTGAAGGTATAAAATAGCCCTTCTGAAAGATATGAGAAAGAAAACAGCCCAACAGTATGCTCACTGAAACGATGCTGATTCTGCTCTGACATTCTCCAAAGATAATGAGACGTGATTCCCTATTTCTTATAACTTTCATTATTACTCAGGTTGAAGTATTTTTTCTCCTGTAAACCTTCTTGTGCATAGTTACATGAAATCAATAACTAAAAAACTCAACTTTTTATTTTAAAAGGACGTTAGCTTTCATGTAATACTTGACCCACACTATTAGACTGGGATAATCTATCTATCCAATAGAATCAGCTTCATTACCTAGAAATTATGATACATGATAGGATACAGAATAGCTATCCCATGATATGGAATATTGTTTAAGCAGTATCTGTATTGCTTGAAAAGCATAAAAGTTCACTTAAACATAAAGTAGTGTGATAAAATTACCTCATTTGTCTCTAAGATTCTGATCACTCTATCATTCTTGATCCTTTAAAATTTAAGAAAAAATCAAATCCTTTCAACAATACAGAAGGAATATACTTCTCTTCTTAAAGAGATTATCATCTATCAAACCTTGTAAAAAGCAACAAATCATCATAGCTTGTCCGCAGTGTCTTGCTAAGTTTGCCTTTTTTATACATACTCAAATGTGAGGAACATTTCTACAGGCCTACATTTTATAGAGTTGACATGCCAGAAGTTCACTGACCACACTGTCATCTTCATAATAGCTTTGTTTGCTGGTTAGTTGTTTCTGAGTGCACTTGTTCAAAAGGCTTTCGAAGCTGCTGATGTGTTGTATTTAGTTCTTTTGAAATGCTGAAAACAGTGTCTTATTATGTTTAGCTTTTAGCTTACCTTTGTAACCAGTTCTAATTGTTTAATTTACCCATGCTCTTTTAAGGTGGACAGCAGAAAAATCCTCTCTTCTCAAATTACCTGAAGATTATCCTTCAGTCAGCTGTCATTACATCGAATTAGTAATTAAATAGCTATTTCAGTGGAACTAAAATTACAGCTGTGAGGTTATAGTACTCAGATGGAACTTAAGAGTTCAGGGCTTGGCCAAGGGTTCCCTGCTCAGCCTTGAGCAGGGCTCTCCATCTTCTTGCACCTAATTTTACTCTTTATAAAGTGGGAGAAATAGCCCATCTCTTCTTCCACACCCATGCACATTACTGGGATTTTAAGGAATAAGGATTAAGAGCTTTCACTAATTGTACAATAAGGATCACAATTTGTTAACAAATTTAACAGGTTCATGAAGAAAGGTTCCTATGAAGAAAGGCTGAGAGAGTTGGGGCTGTTCAGCCTGGAGAAGAGATGGCTCCAGGGAGACATTGTACCAGCCTTCCAGTACCTCACAGGAGCTTATAAGAAAGATGGGGAGAAACTCTTTAGCAGGGCCTGCTGTCATAGGACGAGGGGTAATGGTTTTAAAATAGAGGAAGGTAGATTCAGACTTGATATAAGGAAAAAAATTTTGACAATGAGGGTGGTGGAACACTGGAACATGTTGCCCAGAGAGGTGGTGGATGCCCCATCCCTAGAAACATTCAAGGTCAGGTTGGATGGGGCTCTTCTGAGCAACCTGATTTGGTTGGAGATGTCCCTGCTTCTTGCAGGGGGTTGGACTAGATGACCATTAAAGGTCCCTTCCAACCCAAACTAATCTATGATTCTATGATTTTAAGAATAGGAGTAGTCCCACTGAGATGCTCTATATGTGACCTATCTTTTTAGGTTTATTAGGACTATTCACAAAGTATGAAGACTATTGTGGCAATTAGGATACTATTAAATTGCCTTTTTGCTCCTATTTTTAAGAAAGACTTAGAGCCAGCTCCTGGATTAGCCACCGTGATAATGACCACAATAGAACAAAAAGAAACTTTATTTCCCTTTGTACCGTGACATTGTGTACTCAAGCTGAAGGTTAGATCTAGCCTACTTTTTTATGACACTGAAAATGATACATGTTTATCTCTAAATATCAGGTGTACTTTTCTTCAGCTGTCAGACTTAATTCCGTTGTTAAAGGATTTAGCAGTTTGCAACTGTTAAAAAGAGTTTGGAAGGGATATTGCTGCCCTTGGCTGAGTTTTGCATTTTAGCTGTATCACTATTTAAAACCTCTGTATTTTCCATGTCGCATGAATTCTCAAGTGTCATCTTTCAGAAGACTGGACAGCAGCCTTCTATAGAAATACACAGAGTATAGCTTTCTTCCTAATATCCTGTTTATGTATTTTATATATTTGGTTAATATTTACTTAAATGCACATAAAAGAGAATAGTCTGTGTGTTGCACCAATGAGAAAAAAAAAAAAATCATCACAAAATTGAAAGTCAGAATGACAGAATATTCTTTGTATATTCACAACAGCAGTAAAAAGTAGAAATTATCTAAATTAAATCTTCCCAGATCTAAAATGCCTAAATAAAGAACAACTCGGCTCTTCAGCATTTCTCATATTAAAGTAACATGCCCTGAAGAACAAATAAATTTAAGCTATCTAAATTAGACAGCAAATGAATTCTGATTTGCAGACACCTTTTCAGAGAAACCTCTAACAGTAATTTCTATTCTTAGCAACAGAGGAAATTCTGAGTACCTCTGTGACTTACATTATCCGATACCTAATGTTTCTGAGGAGGTTTTTGTGGGAGGAGGGAGGTGGATTCCCACATGAGGAGACTATGAGTATGCAAGTATTTGCTCCATCTATGATACAACAAATTTACTTTAGAAGAAGAGTGTTTAAAGTAGAGTGTCTTCCTTTTTAATTGAGATGAACTAGCTTTATTGACTGATTTGAAATCATAGAATCATAGAAGCATAGAATCATAGAATGGTTAGGGTTGGAAGGGACCTTTAATGGTCATCTAGTCCAATGCCCCTGCAAGGAGCAGGGACATCTCCAACCAGACCAGGTTGCTCAGAGCCTCATCCAGCCTGGCCTTGAATGTTTCCAGAGATGGGGCATCCACCACCTCTCTGGGCAACCTGTGCCAGTGTTCCCCCACCCTCATTGTCAAAAATTCATTCCTTATATCAAGTCTGAATCTACCCTCTCTTAGTTTAAAACCATTACCCCTTGTCCTATTGCTACAGGCCCTGCTAAAAAGTTTGTCTGCAAAATCATGAATTTCTCCTTGGAAAATATGTGCTGTCTGCATTTGTATCATGTTTAAATAAGATCTGATCCTTCTACTCAAATTGGTTGCAAAACCTTTACAATGGAAAAGAATTGGGCCTTATTCTGATAAAATACATGTGTTTCTCTGTGTTTATATGTGTATGTAAATATATATATTTGAAAACAACAAATGCTTTAGAAATATGCTCAAAAGATTTCTGCAAGTCTCTGACTTTCTAATATGTTATAGCCTTGGTAGAGGTAGACTTCTCAGTCTTTGAATATTTAAGGCAATAGTAGTATCTGTCAGCATCAATTATGAAGTTAACACCAGTTACAAATATACCCTTTCTGCTGGGCAGTCATTAAAAAGTTTTTCTGTCTGATTCCTCTATAAATATCTAGGTTAGATTCTTAATAAAAATTCTGTGAACTTCAGTTGAAACAAAAATAACAGAACTATTTGAGGTTGGTTACAGTCACTTCTATATCCAGTTGACCTTGTCCCAATTTTAGCTTTGTTTCCTTTCTCTATGCGGCTTCTGGGAACCTGGTTTGAAAATAAAATCTACTCAGAGGGTCAAATGCTGAATTTCTCACTCTGATAAAATGTCTATCTAGCTTTGCCTGGCAAAGACTTGAAAACAGTTGCCTTTGCACTCCTCATTTTTTTCTGAATCACAGCTACAGTTTAACTGCTAAGGCAATGAGAACCTAGAACAAAATAGGATATAGTGAGTACAGTCAATTTGTGCCAAACTAAGATTCATAATATTGGAAAAAAAATTACTACCAGTTCAAGCATACAGGAATTTTAACAGTAAATAAAGGTTGTACATTCAACATTAAGAATTTGAGGGTTGTTTTAAGATGTGAACGAAAAAAAAAAAACAACAAATCAGGAGTAAACTAACTTTACTTGAGAATCTAATATTAGCTTCAGCAAAGCATTTCCAATTCAGACCATATGCTAAGGACTGGACTATGTCTTTAAAATGCAAGTACAAAACACTTTTTCCAGGTCTTCCTTCTGAGTTGAAAGGGAGAGAAAGAAGTAGTGCACATGCTGCTTCTTATCCCCATAGGTTAAGGAGACATTGTCCAGCTTTTAACATTGCACTGGGCAATAAAGCAAGATCGACACAGGTACCTGCCTCTTCTTTGCCCCCTCTTGCCCCACAGTAGGAGCATGCACTGCCCATGTTACCTACCTGACAACACTGAGAAGACCATTGGCTTTTTCTCTTCCTCTGTTTCTTGTTCTTCCTCATTTCCTCGATTAATCAAGATGTTATTATCCTGACCTCTTTTGTAAAGTCCTTTAAAATGTTTAATAAAAATTCTACATTTGCAGGAACAATTGCAGGATCACTGGTAATTGTTAGAGCAGTTTTGCTTTTAAATAGTAATGACTAACAGTCTGTTCAATGATGGTCCAATAGGTACCAGCAAAACTTAAATTTCCCTGTTTCTCATTTATGCTAAAAAATTATATTCTGCTCTGATAAGCTAAAAGAATCTCAAAACTTAAACCTCTAAGATCTCATAAATCAGAGTTTGCTTAGGGACCTAATATACATTTATTGTGAAATACTGAAATAAAAAATCAGAAGGCTTAGTTTGTAGCCACTACTGCATTGTGAGCATTTCGTATGCAGAAAACAGACATCTAACTGATAATTTACACAGAAACTCTTCCGATCACGTAAGTGGTCACAATAGCCAAGCACAAACATTCGTGTGTGCAGGCTTGTGCCCTGGTAAGTGTTGCAATTCTCCATGAACACGGTTAATTGCTAAGCGTCGAATGCTGCGACTCGGTATACTGTCGGTGGCTAAGAATAGATCTTTCACAGCCTGACCAAGCAGTAGCAAATGAAGCACTTCCCAACGCAGGCCAGAGCTGCAGCCACCTCCGCAGTGGCAAAGGTAGACTGCGTGCAAGTTCTCTGGCCATCCCTTGCCTTTTCCCAAGTCAGCTGCATGCTGTGGTACAAAAGAAGTCGCTGAGGATAGCATAATGTGTCTGTGAAAGCCATACTCGGCAAACTTTTTCTCCTCATGTTTTCACTAGAAACACAGAGGGAATTTTAAGTTTTGCATCCTCCTCACTTTACCCAGAGTACTAGACTCTTAAGTCTACCAGAAATAGCCACATCATTAAGACAGGAAAGATCTGAGGTCCTGCTCATCTATTCTGATGACGGAAGTACATGCTGTTTGTTTCTTCTAGTAGTATAGCTGTTGATATTGTGTGGGACTGTCAACAAATACAGCCCGGATGTTATTCCTACTGAAGTAAATGTTAACGCTCCCCTATGGAGAACAGGTGCTAAGAACTTGTGAAACAGGTGTTACAAAACATATAGCTAAATTTGGAAGAGATTTTTGGACACCACCTACATGACAGAGCATGCAGTATTAATTTCAAACAATTTAGACATTCATCTTGTAGAAACAACATGCAACAAAATAATTTGAGAGGAAGTCTGTGACAGAATGGATACACAGTCACAAAAATATGGCAGCAATTTCGTAAGATGATACATTACTAGGTGAACTATAAACCACTATACTCAGCACATAACATTCTACATGTTGCCTTTTATGTCCAGCAAATGATTTGCAAGAAAAATGCTGTCGTACTTAGAGTTTTGAAAAATTATCTTCTTGAGCAGCCAACAGGATACAGAAAGATTCTTCGCAAGAGCACCATGAGTTCTAACACCCTTTAGAAAACAACAAGTAATGTATCAAATAATGTATGTCACAGGTAAGCTATGTTCTGTTAACTGAAGTAGTAGATCGTAAAACAATCAGATACACTTGATTTCAAATTATAATGGCCTTAAAAGAATACTACAGTAGCAAAATTATAAAATGTCATGATTAAAATAAGTTGGATTTGACCTACTTGAACATACGCACTGTAACTGTTTTGTTCTACAGCACAAAGAAGTTTCTGGCAAAGTAAAGCTTTTGCCGGTCTCGCTTTGGTAAAGAGAAGTAAAAGAGAACATTTCTTTCCTTCTGGCTCTTTTGCTTCATCCACCATCTATCTCAAACTCTGACTGGTGGAGAGGAATATGGCTTAAATTAGGCACACAGATTAGCTAAACAAAGGTTACACAACATGTCATGGGCACAAAATCAGCTTGAAGAGCTTAGTCAGAAAATACAAGTAAGAAGTTTTGATTTTTTTTTTTATATATTAATTTGATCTATAATTTGATCTATAAATAAAATATTTTTATAAAATTACTGTTATCAGGAAGCCTTCAACAAGCTCTACTGAGGACATACATACAAATGATGTTCTTAAAGGTCAACAGTTTGGATGATTCTCCCTGGATGTTCCTCACACGCATCTGTCTTATTTATACACGCATCTGTCTTATTTTAGGACTATTCTTTCTGTCTTTCAAAATAATCTCAATGGAGATGGTAGAGCTTTACAAAGCATTGATTTCTGAGAAGATGACTGGACATTTGCACAGATACTTCTTTACCTTTCATTCATTATGTTTCTTTTGAATTTAAGTTAAAATATAAAATCTGCTTGGAACAGAGGGTAAATGTCGAAATTTTCATTTCAGATTGTTGACATTGGCAATTGTAATTAAAAAAAACTATGCGATGTTAACTGTGAATACTAGTACTGATTCCACCTAAAATATTTCAATTTCAGTATTATTTACTGTGCTCCATAATGGGGAAATATGTAGGAATTAAGGCTTTTGCATTCATGAAGTGTTATAATCTGTTCTCAATTATTAATTATTAATGTAATTCATTTAAAAAACTGTAAGAATCAAATTCCTCCCAGAGTAACTGAAGTCAAGTCTATTCCAATAGTCGGTTTGAACCAGTATGCTTACTATTACTTCTGCAGCAATCTTTTTGAAAATGCTGACTTGGAGGATGGAAAGAATGAAGAAGAATGAAAAAAGACCACAAGGTCTGACACTATGAATTCTTCCTTTCCCCCCTCTGACTCATTTAAGGACTTTTCCCTTGTTCTTAGGAATGCATTCCCCACGAATGAAATAAGATCATTCCCTATTTTGCTTACCAAAGTACAGAGGAAAGAACCAAGCTAAGGTCTGTTCCCCTTCTGCTCTGGCTTACAAAGTAAATCTTAATTCCTGGGGGAGTCACCTGCTCCCAAAGGCATGTAGCAGTACCATAAATATTTCAAATACCGCCTGTATGCTGGGGAGCTCCAGGAGGCATTGGGGTCTCGCTGGAACAAGAAGCCTCCCCTGGGAAGCCATGAGGTTATGTAGTGCATAGCTGTGCTTACGGGGCTAACCGAGCTTTCTGTTGCTTATTAAAACTCAGATGACTTCTTACTCCTTTTAAATCTACATTTGTGGTTTCTTATTAACTGTTCCTTTAGCATATTGTCAAAGTCTGAAGATACAAAGTCCAGTGTGTGCATTCCTTTACTTTTAATCAAGTTTCCCGAGGAATGTGGCTAGGAACTGTAACATTTGTAAGCTTTTCTGTCACCTATCTGCCAGCCCCTAGTAAACCCGTTGGCTACTTTCACCCAGATACAACAGAGAGCTAGAAGACCTATCTATATTTATTTTCTGTGAATCTCATGAAAATAACCAGCCAGGGAGGCAAGGGGGACACAGACATTGCTCTCCTGGCAGGAAAGGCTGCAGTGTGAGTGCAATCATGGGTAGGCATAAGAGAAATTCACATGGAAATTCACTTTCAGATGCAAATCATAGAAAATTAGGCTTCATTAATTCCACTGCTCATGGAACTACTTGTTTTAGGTAATATATCTACACTGGAAATTCAGATGGTAATAATATCTTGGCTAATTTATAGAGCATTAACACTTCCATACACAAACATATATAAACAGCATGACATATTGATTGCCTGATCCAGCTCTCGTCAAAATCCAAGGAATCTTTCCACTTAGTTAAGTGGGAGTTGGACAAGGCCCATGCATAGTATTATCCATCATAAACATTTATAATAGCAACATTAAAATATAATTTATTCTATAAAAGCAGAAACAAAAGAAACTTTTACATACAGTTTTAAGTGCCATGGTAGATTTCATTTATACAAACAACAGCATAAAAGGAAAACATAAACTCGTATTCATAAAGGCATAAATGAGTGTACCATAAGTGCAAGTAATGCTCACTTCCTTTGCTACTCCTGCAACTTTATTATATTTTGGAAATGAAATTTTCCATTATGCTAGTTCTTGTTCAGTCACACTCTGCTTACAGAGGTGGTTTTCACTGAAGTAAAAGATGGCCAAAGTTATTCTGCTGGATGGAAAATTAATGTATATGAGCTATGGAATTCCATGACTCCTTTTTTAAAACATCCAGATAAATTAGCATGAAAATTTTTAGAAGACTTGGCTTTCATGGATTCATGGAAGTCCTACAGAGGCTTTGGTAAATGCCTCCATTGAGGAAATATTTCATATCCTCCAGTAGCCTGCTATTCCACCCACGAGAGCATTCATATGCTTTTGAACCTACGTTAAAGCTCAGCTAAGAAGCTATTAACTGTCTAGATTAGCCCTGTACAGGAAAATCCTGCATGGGGAAATGGAAATTCCATGGTGAGCTCCTAGCAGAGTTTCCGCTGTATTGTTCTGGTAGAGAGAAAAGAGGGGTTGTGTTCCCACAGAACAAGCAGTGGTTTCAGTCCAAGGGGCTCTCACAGGATTCATCAGGGTCTAGGAGTAATCACACATAAAACTGCTGCGTCTTCAGGTTGCATTTTGGATCCTCATCTACCAAAGAACTGTACTATGAAGTTCTCCTCTAGTTGCTACTGCCCCAGAAGCAAAATTTGGAAGGTCGTTGAAATTTGTGTAGTTTAAATGTGCTCAGGGCAAAGCTTATGTCAGCTAAGAACTTCCGCTGGTACGTCTAGGCCTCTGGTTTTGCCTCTCTTCATCACAAAACCTCAGTCTTATGAAAGAGCATCCAAAATAGGAGGCAAGTTCCAGAAAAGGAAATACTGTTTCCATCTATGGAATGTGTCCTGGGGTTATGGGTTTTTTTGCTACTGGAAAGTGTCTGGGCTGCTTAAGCCGACATTAAGCTGTTGATCATTGTATCAGTACATATGTGTGCTCACCAAATACTTTTTAAAAGGAAAAAAGAAAGAAGTTTAAATATAAGCTATAGTTATAGGAATAGTTTACAGTCCAGGAATGTGCCCTGACTGGATCCTGAATGAATAGCCGGGCAACTGTGTAAGTTAGCCCTCCTCTCCCATATTCCTGCTCGTTTTGCCTCCATGAAAAGGAAACACTCTTGCAGACCAGACCATACCATGCCGCTTCAAGTCCCCTGAACTGGGTAATCGTGAGTACCTGGTAGCACACAAGGTCTGATAGAGTCTAACTGACTTAGAAGACTAGATCCTGATTTCAAATCAATACAAGCCTATAGGATTTTACTCAAAGGACATTAACCACTTACATACATTTGAAAATCTAAACTGTGTCTTCTTCAAGTCACACGGGATGTAGGGTCTTCAATAGGAACAAAGAACTTCAGTGCCTTAATGAGCCAGGGCACTTTGGAAATTTTTAGGTATCATTCCTCTGCTAGGGTACTTTTTTAAATCCCTTTTTCAATTAATTTATGATTCACTTGCCTGTGATACAAGTACAGTCTGTGAATTCTCAGAAGACAGAAATCCTAAGATCCAAATCTTTTTCAATTAATGACAATATAATTTCTGGTGTTAACTTAAACAGGAGCAAAAGTAAGGTATATTGTCAATGAAACACTGACTCTACAATAAAAAAGCAAACCACAGCAGACAGTTGTAATGCAAAGATGGATTACTGGGAAGAGATTTTTTTTGTTTCTAAAACCTAGAGATGGTATTGCTGATTTTAAAAGAACACTTAGTCTGTTCCAGTTTAGTTGATTATAAATTAGTACCTATATTCCCTAACAGATTTTTTTCTTCATAAACTTAAGTTTTAAAACAAAGGTTTTTAAACTGTTGGGCACTGACTGACACTGCTTGAATAATATATTTCCTTTTTGACACACATTGTACTAAAATTAGTAGACTGACTCCTTGTTTCTTACCTGTTTTTCTCTTATATAGGGCAATTGGTTGTATAAAGTATTTTTGGATGATGATTTCTCCAGTAAAGTATGTGAACCTTGGAAATCCTTCCAGGTTCACAACATATAGTATTTAACTTCATTACTCTTAAGATTAAATATTAAGATATTTTCCATACACTGCTCTAGATTTCTGTAGTAACCATGTTTGGAGGAAGGAAGGAAAACATATTGCTACTTCTGTTTATTACTTGAAATAAAATTAAACCTGATTTTCTTTTTTTTTTTCCACACTACCCAGACAAGCTCAGCTTGCTGAATGGCATGTATAAAATGATATCCAAAAAAAAAAGTCTATGAGTGAGGTATTTTGCTTAAAATGCAGGTATTTGAGAGATCTATTCTCAGAGAAACAGAATTGATTGCTAATTTTGCTTGAGACCAAATTCACTGGAAGGAAAAGACCTCAGAGTGAAGGAGTTTGAAAAGTTATGGCAGTAGCATTTAATTTAAAATATTTATAAGCAGACTCCTATTTTACTTTTCTGGTCTGGCAGTAATTTTGACAAACGTTTTTCTTCTGTAAGGAGATCACCATGCCCTGCAAAGAACTAAAGAGGACAATATGCCACTTGGTGCTTAGTTGCATTACAGCTTGCATTATCCAAAATGTGTCAGAGAAAGAAAAGCCTGCTGTAGAGGAGGCCTGACCCAGTAGAGAAACTGCATCAGTTTTATTACCAAAACAGCAAGAAATCAGATTGCATTAAATGAGTTAACTGTGCCTGTGAGTAACTTGCAACAGATTTATCTGAAGGCTATTTATCAAGAAAGATTATCAGATTGATCATTCTCTGAGGAAGGCAGAAATAGAAATGGACCATTATGAATTCCTGATTTATTCTGCATTGCAGTGATACCTGTAAGTACAGTAATGAAAGAGACTTTACCTGGATAGTAGGAATGTAATGCAATACTGTTTATTGTTTGTAGATTCCCCTTTATATTCCTACTTTTCTCATATATTTTGTTAAGCAGTCTTGCTTATTATCATTCAGAATGTATTTAGACTCCCTGTAGTGTCTTCAGTGCAAAGGAACTGATATTACTCATTAATAACATTCTGGGAGGATGTCACCAAAAACATATAGGAACTTTTCACCAGTTCGGTTGAATTTTAGCTGAAATGCTTTTACAATATCAAAAAGTAACAATTGACATATATACAAAATGAATTAGTACCTCTATGCTAACGCATGTAGCATGAGGAACAAACAAGAAGAGTTAGAGATGTGCACACCTGCAAGGCTATGATCTTGTTGGCATCACAGAGACATGGTGGGATGGCTCCTATGACTGGAGTGTTGGAATGGAGGGATATAGGCTCTTTAGGAAGGACAGGCAGGGGAGATAAAGAGAGGTCATCCTCTATGTCAATGACCAGCTGGAGGGTATGGAGCTCTGCTTGGGGATGGATGAGGAGCTGACCGAGAGTTTATGGGTCAGGATTAAAGGGAGGGCAGGGACAGGTGACACTATAGTGGGGGTCTGCTACAGGACCAAGAAGATCGAGTGGATGAGGCCCTCTATAGACAGACAGGAGCAGCCTCACGGTCATAAGCCCTGGTTCTCATGGGGAACTTCAACCACTCCAATATCTGTTGGAAGGACAACAGAGCAGGGCACAAGCAATCCAGGAGGTTCCTGGAATGTGTGGATGATAACTTCCTTCTCCAAGTGATAGAGGAGCCAATGAGGAGAGATGCTATGCTGGACCTTGTTCTTACCAACAAGGAGGGGCTGCTGTGGAGTGTGAAGCTCAAGAGCAGCTTTGGCTGCAGTGACCATGAGATGGTGGAGTTCAAGATCCTTAGGGCAGTGAGGAGGGCACACAGCAAGCTCAATACCATCTAAGGAACCTAAAGGTGCACAAGTCCGTGGGACCTGATGAGAGGCATCTGCAAGTCCTGAGGGAACTGGCGGTTAAAGTTGCTAAGGCGCTGTCCATCATATTTGAGAAGCTGTGGCAGGCCGGTGAGGTTCCCGCCGACTGGAAAAGGGGTAACATAACCCCCATTTTTAAAAAGGGGAACAAGGAAGACCTGGGGAACTACAGGCTGGTCAGTCTCACCTCTGTGCCTGGCAAGGTCATGGAACAGATTCTCCTGGAAACTATGCTAAGGCACATGGAATATAAGGAGGTGATTTGTGACAGCCAACATGGCTTCACCAAGGGCAGATCGTGCCTGACCAATTTGGTGGCCTTCTATGATGGGGTTACAGCATTGCTGGACAAGGGATGAGCCACTGATGTCATCTACCTGGACTTGTGCAAAGTATTTGACACTGTCCCACGTGACATGTTGTCTCTCAACCAGAGAGGCATGGATTTGATGGACAGACTACTCGGTGAATAAGGAATTGGCTGGATGTTTGCACTCAGAATAATTGTTGTCAGTGGCTCGATATCCAAGTGGAGACCAGTGACGAGTGGCATTCCTCGGGGGTCAGTATTGGGACTGGGCCCTTTTTAACATCTTGACAAAGTGTTTAACATCATAACAAACTGTTACTCCAGTGACATGGAAAGTGGGATAGAGTGCACCCTCAGCAAGTTTGCCAACAACATCAAGCTGAATGGTGCAGTCAACATGCTGGAGTGGAGGGATGCCATCCAGAGGGACTTTGACAGGCTGGGTAGGTGGGCCCATGAGAATCTCATGAAGTTCAACAAGGCCAAGTGGAAGGTCCTGCACACGGGTCAGGGCAATCCCAAGCACAAACACAGGTTGGGCAGAGAATGGATCAAGAGCATCCCTGAGGAGAAAGACTTGGGTGTGCTGGTGGAGAAAAAGCTCAACATGAGCCAGCAATGTGCGCCTGCAGCCCAAAAAGCCAACCACATCCTGGGCTGCATCAAAAGAAGCATGGCCAGCAGGTTGAGGTAGGTGATTCTCTCCCTCTACTCCACTCTCATGAGATCCCACCTGAAGTCCTGCATCTAGCTTGGGGGCCCCTAACATAGGAAGAACATAGACCTGTTGGAGCAAGTCCAGAGGAGGGCCACTAAGATGATCAGAGGGCTGGAGCACCTCTCCCATGAGGACAGGCTGAGAGAGTTGGGGCTGTTCAGCCTGGAGAAGAGATGGCTCCAGGGAGACATTGTACCAGCCTTCCAGTACCTCACAGGAGCTTAAAAGGAAGATGAGGATAAAGTCTTTAGCGGGGCCTGTTGTGATAGGATGAGGGGTAATGGTTTTAAAATAGAGGGAGGTAGATTTAGACTTGATATAAGGAAAAAAATTTTGACAATGAGGGTGGTGGAACACTGGAACATGTTGCCCAGAGAGGTGGTGGATGCCCCTTCCCTGGAAACATTCAAGGCCAGGTTGGACAGGGCTCTGAGCAACCTGATCTGGTTGGAGATGTCCCGGCTCCTTGCAGGGGGGTTGGACTAAATGACCTTTAAATGTCCCTTCCAACCCAGGCTATTTTATGATTCTATGATTCTAATTGTTTCAACATATCAGTGTATATGACATAAAAGTTGAAGAAAAGAAGGGCTAGGCTCTGTAGTTAGACCATCCAGGTGAGAAATGGGAGATACATGCTCTGCTCCAGCTTCTTGAGATGTTTTGAACTGGTATTAGTGAAGAATTGCACTATCCCCTCACATACGGAGCGTTCTCAATGTTATTAATTGATACTATTAATTGTCAGTGGCCTATTTAGAAAAAAGAGAGGTATAGAGAGCATATAGTGCTTGGTGGCTGGCAAAGGAATGAAACATCTGGCCTCAAACATTGTGCTCTAGTACATAGTGGAGCATCTCCATCTGGAAAGACTGAGGATCTGCTCAGAGTCATCCATGCCATGCTGTGGAAGAGCTGCTCAGGAAGGAGGTTAATATAGGTTCAAGTCCTCTCAGAGAAAGAATCTCCTCACCATTTCCCCCCTTTCTGGGCTGTCTGGTATGAGGAGAAGGCCTGTCCCTAATACCTCTAGGAATCTAATTCTTCATCTTCCCGACTTTTACTAATGTGCACCTGAAAACTGACACACTTTAGAAATGGCAAACTAATGACTGAATGCTACCAAAACATTTCAGCTTTAGTGGATCAAAAATAAGATTTCCCCAGTCTGGAGGAATTGGGTTCCATTCAATTTTCTGGATTTTAATCTTGGTGACAAGAAATAAAAATATACAAATAGCTTTATTGTCTGTGTAATTGGTTTGACAGCTGAACCAGCTCCCCCCACCCCCCAACAAAAATAAACAAACAGGAAAAAAAATACCCACAGAACCCCCTCAGAGCCTTTGCCCCTCAAGCAGGGTTCTTTGTGTAATGCAGCAGAAACGAGTGCCACCCTTCAAAGGAAAACTCTTACAGATTCTGTTGAATAATTCATTTTCTGTTTCCTGACTGAATTTCATAACAGTTGGTTGACTTGTCAAGAATCCATGTGATCATGTAGTGCACATTTGGATACATGTAAAGATGTTCAGCTTTTTCATCTGCATTTCTGGGAGTATGAAAATTGTCTCATTATCCTTCAGATTTCCAGCGGACATTTGCTGATGTAGGTGAATGGTCACTGAGGCACAATATTATCATTGCTGCCATACCTCCCATATCTTAGAAGAATGTTATTGTTGCATTTGCTGCTGTTTGCTATTGTATAAAATAAAGAGACTTAAACTAAAAATGTCATCTGTTGAGCACATATGCTTTTATTTCCAAGAATCTGGATAATTTAATTATATTATCTGTTACAAAATGTGCTTCATACAAAAAAAAAAAGCGGTATTTGAACAAATTATTTTAATTAATATTAAATTTTAATTTTATCATAAAAAGGTCTATTTTTCCCAGGCAGAATATGCTGTTTTCACTGATGTGATTTGGGTAAATTCATGTAACAAAGGGATTTAGTCTATTAACTACCACTTTCACCAACTGGCAACATTAATTCTCCATCTTTTTGTGTGTTATGTATTTGGTGGCAGAGGATGCTGTATACCAAACTGCATCTTCAGTTTCTGTTCTGAGCTAGTGTACTTTCTTCCTTTATTACTACTTTCTTTGTCTATTACCTCAGTTTCTCTTCTAAGGTTACACTTTAAAATCCCTGTATTTTGCAAAGACTGCATTTGGAGTCTGGGCTAGGTTTCCATCTCTGGATGAGAAGTGCAGCATCAAAAAAAGTTCACTTAAATAAATGCTTTTTTCATTGCCTTCTGAGGCTAACAAAACTTGTGATCTGTCAACATTGAAAAGGAAATTAATTTCAGAGATATGAAGGTGTAGGAGGAACTCTGCTGCCCTACAGAATTTATCCTGTGGCTGTTAGTTAAAGTGCCTGGGACAATTGTAGCTGTGGTAATGTAGGTGTGGTGATGCACAAAGACAGTGCTTCAAATAACTCCCAAAATCTTTGGGGGAACTTACACATAACACAGCGGAGTTAACTCAAGCAAGAAGTGAGCTTTCTTAAATATCAAAAATACAGAAATATTTTGCAAGGGCTTTTTTTTCCCCCAGTTTCAATATAAATTCAATTTCCAGTTCATAGGACCGTGTGCAGAGATAGCTACAGCTCTACGAAACCTGTAGAAATTGTGTGCTTTTAAACTCACCTATCACAAACCTCTTCATAACAGCACACATTTAGGAAAAAAAAAAAAAGAAAAAAAAATCCAGGAGAGCGCAATTCAAGTCAGGATGCTGAAGAAGGTTGAGGAGGCTGCAGGGAGAATATTCAGGCAGGTGAGACGTGTCTTAGGGCTGCAAAGGCAGCTTACAGTGAGCTTCCCTAAATGCCTGAGTTTCCCTTGCTTTAGACAGCATACTCCCATGCGTCATAGAGAGATTTTGTCTGTATTTAGTAAGACTTCCCTTAGTCCACAAAGGAGTGCCAGCTAATTAAAGATGGATTTGTAGGTGTTTTCACCAAAAGGTCCCAGTACCTGACAGATGAAACCAGGGACCAGTTGCACCTTGAGGTGTGAAGGTAGCTGTAGCACTCAAACAAAATCAGCGGGTACCAACTTCCCTGTCACATCTCACCCACGTGATGCTGCGACGACCATCCCTCCTCTTCCCCGGCTGCCACTCCCTTCCTTCTACGACACTGGCTCTAATTGTATTTAAAGCATCACAGAGTTAAAAATAACATGTAATTGTGATGGAAAAGAGCCATTTTTGAAGCTCACCATTTGCTAGTGGACCATAGAAATTATCTCCTTTTTCTTATTTTAGGTCAAGATTATTTTTATTTGCATTTGTTGATTTTTCAGTCTTTGCATTGGGATATTTTAACAGTATAGTTTTTACCCTTATATATCCTGAAGGAGGACTTACAAATACATGTAGATTTAGAAACAGCAGTTCAACTAACATTAACATTGGCCACTTCAACGTGACTTTTAAAGATACTGGTGATTTTGTTGTTGTTCTAACAATAGTAATAAAGAGAAAGCAAGTGTTCTGCACACAGCGTAGCTGTGAAAAAAAGCAGAAAAATACATCTAAATGGAGTCCCAGGACTACCAAAAAACCCTTTCTCTGCCCCCCTTCACCTGACATTATATTGCCAATTTCTGATTTCCTTTAGGTTTCATCCAGCAGTAAAGGCCGTCAATAATCTGTCCCACCTGACAGAAATTGCCAGCACTCGGTAGAACTTGAACTCTCATCTGACTCATCTGAAATACATGCCACAACAAGCGACATCAGTCATCTGCACTGTCCCCAAATTGTTGACAAAGCTCATTTTGTAGCCCTGTTGCACCTTTGTATTGGCTGAAATGAGTGAAAGCTCACACAACACGGGAGGGGAAAGTGGCTCAGAAAACAGGCACAAATAAAATCGTCTTTTCAAATGAATGGCAAGTTTTGCAAAAGACAGGGACCTGATTGATTTGTATGCCAAACAATAATTTCAGATATTATGGTTGCAATTTAATAACATATTTCCATATCAGATATAAAGTGCTTTGCCGTGAGGTCCCAGGAAGTGAAAAATCAGCCCCGGTTGCATTGAATGGGCTTAAATACAATGCCTAAGAAGAATCTGAGATCAAGTCAACACAATTCCCCAAGGAATATTCTCCCTAGCAGAAGGATTAAATAAAGAGACACACTTTGGCATTTAAAGGAATATAATTTAAAGGACAACTGTCAGGTTCAACCTTCTATACGTCATGACCGTTAAATGGATGAGACTATTGATAGAAGAATGTGTAACAGGAAAAGAACAAATTAAAAAATAACCTTTTAATATAAGAAACAATATTAATAACAAATGCCTAGTTCACATCTGAGAGCTGCAGATATCCTGATAATATCCTAAATGTTGACTCTTCCTGGGTAAGCAGTCTTGTGTCCTATTTATTCTACATAAGCTATCAATATTGTCATGGTTACAGTCCAGCTAAATTATTAATACATATGTACAAAGATTCCTAGACCAGTTAGATTTAGAATGATAGTAAGCAGTAGAGCCTTGCATATTGCTTCTGTCTGCAAAAAGACAAGTGTATTACATCAAAGTTCAGAAGAAGGGAGAAATCAGAATCATAGTTGATGAAAGATACATGTATTTCACATAAGTAACTATTAGCTTGAACCTGATGAATTTAATTAGAGCATTTCTATCAGCTTCAGTAGGTGTTCAGTCCTCTAGTTATGTGCATACAGTTCTTGTAATGAAAAGTTATCTTCAGTGGGTTTTAGGAGCAAGCCAAATGGAGATTTTTCTATTAAAAATATGTTCATCAGACAGCCGCAGTTAAACCAGTACCCTTTTTGTCACTCTTAAGCTTTAGATCTCGCTTATTAAAAATTGCATTTAAATAGGAAAAAGACAAAGCATGGAATATGAACTAAGATGTCTATTTGAATTATTCATGGTGATCTGGAAAAAATTAATTGATACAGAGAAAACAGTGAATGTTAAGGAGTATTCTTTTTGACAATTTTCACTTTTATTTGGCTATTTTGTAAAAAGAAAAAAAAATCTAAATTACTTGGAATCCTCTCCTGCACCAACACATTTTCACTTTGTTCTGTTTCTCTACTCAGCCAGACTGAACCCAGAGATACCAATGACAAATCTGCCCTGGTTTATCCATTAATACAAAGAAAAACAAAACAACCAGAAAAAGACTTCCCTAATACCTTAGAAACTCAGAGAGATTATTTTCTACACTAAAAGGAAAAATACCAGCTTTCACTACTTCTAGCTGCTATCTAAAATTCCCACACATACCTCATTCCCTCTTATGACAAAGCCAAAATCTCCAATACAGAAGAGCTGCTAAATGCTATTTCCTGCCTTTTATATGGAGTTAGGAATGGTCTACTGATGTGTTTGCTAATGCTAACTATTAAGTAGGTGTATAACTCACTGGGCAATTTTATATGAAATCAAAGACTTTTATGATAACTCCTCCACAAAGAGCAAGATAGTACCCCAATGGTCTCTGTCACATGGAGGGAGGGCATTTAAAATTAGTAACTGAAAGACAAGAGTCTAAACACACTGCAGGTTTTGTAACGACTGCTTAGTCTACACTATAAGAATGAGCCAGGGGCAATCACCCGCCAGCGTCAAACCATGGTAAGAGCCACCATCTTTTCATTTAATAGTGAAAATTTTCACTTATTTGTCACTCATTTTCCTTTCCCACTGAACACTCTGCCTACACACCTAGTGCACTCATCTCACCGATGTTTGGAGTTTGTGGCAGCCCTGGCCTGAAGAGGCTGGCTCTTCAGCAGAAGTTACAGACTCAGACTTTTAGCTCTGCAGGACATGGGCCAAAATAGCAGTTGTAACAACTTCAACTAAACCAGAAAACCTCAGCAGAGGAACAAAGATGTTCCCCTTACGGAAGGCAGATGAGTTGATCAGCTGGTACCATACCAGACCATTATCAAAGTTTCATAAATCACAGCGGAAACTTAAAGTTGGGGTTTATGCTCCCTTTTGGTTTCTGTGGTGAATCAAAATACAAGCTTTGTGAACTACTATGGCTCATTTTTAATAGCACTGTAGATAGCATGAAGGTAGAAAGGAATGCATAAGCCTTTTTTTTCTCTTAATTTCTTATTGTTATTTCTTTACATTTTCTGGATAAGGTGCTTTGTGATTCAGCCTCAACTGTGAGTAAATACAGCTTTAACTGTGTCTTTCAGTGTAGGACTACAAAGATCTTTCTTTCTTAAAATGAATGTAAAAGATCAAAGATATTCTGGCATAATTTGCAACAGAAATAACCAGGTGGACTTGAAATACTGCATACTGCATAATTAAAATTTTTTAAGGTTCAGGAATTAAAAATACTATATCTTTTTTATATTTTTAAAGTTTAATTGTGCCTCAAAATTGTTATATCGAGAGTGAATACCTACAGAACTTTAAGAATTAAAAAGAGTACATTTGTATATTTTGTTTGTATTCATTCTGAGAGGTTCTCTACAAAACATATATTATTTCAATTACATCACTTAAGCTGAATCAAGGAACACACTTTCTTGTACAAAAGAAAAACAAACAAACAAAAAGCTGTAAATTGAGAGATAGTACAATGTTATTAATAATGCAATATATTGGGTGCTTGACCTGCTGAAGCCTACATTGGATGACCAAAGAAAGGAAGATGAGTCAAGATGCTTTCGCCCTTGCTTGGTGCTGGATATAAAAACTGATTCAGAAGGTGTAGGAAGGACCTGGACTTTGGTTACATCCTGCTGCCAGTTGTTCCGAGTCTCTTTCAAGTATGTCAGGAGAACTCTAAACTCTTGTCCTCTTCCTGCTCACCTGCTCATGTTCTTAAGACAGTATCAGTGGGTTTATCCTCCTAAAATATACTACAAAGAGTGGGATGATAACAAGAGTGCTGGAACAGCACTCTTGTCTCACTCTGACCAAGAGATCCAGCTGAAGGCTGAGAAAAACATTTCTAAAACTCAAGTCAGTGCTACACTTTCCCATGGCAGACTGTGGCTGAGACAGAGTGTGAAAAGGCTGTGTATGTCCTGTATAATAGTTGTAGGTGTGATCTGCTTGCTGTTTGCAAATCTAGTAATGAAAAATCACCTGTAGAACCAGATTAACTGGAAAGTAAAAAATAAGTTTTTACTGCTACTCTACATTGCTGTGAAGAGTGAAGCAGACAAAGCATAACAGCAAGTCTTTCTCCTTATTACTATGTAAGAAAACTCTGTCAGCTTCACTGCTATAAAATAATAGGAGCCCTGTAACAGTGGTTCTGGTAGAATTCAGCGATTGGCTTATGAGAGTTGATTATTGTCACCTAAACTCTCTGTACCTTCTTTACTGAAGAAAAAAAAATATTTTTAATAACAAAAATGCAAAAATATATTATTCAAGCAATCAAGAGAACACATTAATTATATTAAACCTTAGAAAGTCTCTTTGATAAATAAACTCACTATCATGAGTTAAAGCATGCTAAAATCTGCCTACTCAGTCTAGAGCCTAGTCAACTTGGGGGCCAGTTATAAAAGCCTGTAATCGGCTCTGGAGGCTAGACCAACCAGCTGGGAGAGGAGAGGGGAAATTCTGTTTTCACATGATCCCATAAATAAGGGATTTCCTAGAATGGGAGACTGCTTCAGCTCAAAAGCAGTGATGACCTGAAGATTTCATGAGAGGAGAACCCTTCTGCTTTGAAAGGGATGACTTAGTAGGCTGTTTACATTAATCCTCTATACATTAAGAGTGAAGGACTGGGAGAATAATACCAATGATGTCTTGTGTTTTTATTGTTAGGAAGTGATAGAACTTGAAATGCCTAGGAAACAGCTAGAATCTTGCCAGTTCCTACCAATGGTAGGATACTGTTTCCCATAATGGATCATCCCATCTTTCCCCTGTCTTGAGAAGACTTTCTTGTCCACCTCTTCTCTACCAGTCCGTACCAATCAAACCATCCTCCTCCCCGTCTCTCCCTATCTTTCTTATTGCTGAGCCTTCTCTGCTGTTCAGGGCTTGTTTCCTCTCACCATCATTTTCCCCACATTATGTGACATGTTAACTTCATGAGGGCAAAATATTTTGAGAAGCTGGAGATGCTGTGGTCTCTTCCTAACTGTATTGCTGTCCTTGCTATAAGTAAGCTGTCTTACCTTCCTGCTTGTTTCCTTAACCCCCACCTGAGTCCCTAAGCTTGAGATTCCAAGTTCAGACTCAAAAATATAAATACATCCACTTGCTTCTTTCAGCCAGGCTGGTCTGGGAAATCTACTGAACGTGTCTTCCTGCAGATGGAAAGGAAAGGAGTATGATCTTGCATGATGTTGAGTACCTTCTGATATAGGCTGAGTGCAATAAGGTTTGTTGAAGCCTACAATTAAATCCAGACCTGCAAAGTCTCTCAGTCTACTTAGCAATTTACAAGACGAGTCATCGTATTTCTAACTATGGAAAGAAAAAAACCCGCAAGTTAGCAAATAGTCCTTGCTAATTCACTGAAATCAGCCATGGGAGGCCAACTAATTTCACAACATGAATAAGAAAATATTAACAGAAAAAACTCCAACAATGAATAAATAAGGACAAGATACCCTTGAAAATATATAGTAATTTGGGGTTTTTTTCCCCAAGATGTTATAAAAACGAACACAGACCAAACAATTTATATGAATGCTGATTTACACTAATCTTTTTCTCTCACTGTAACCACACCACAATAACTTTAGACATATGGACTTTGCAAATGGTATCCAAGCTGTGCAGAGTTCTAATCAAGCTGTTAAAAAGTTGAACAGTTAGACCGGCTATTTACTAGCCATCAAGAGAAATAAAGAAGCTCAAACAATTTGTAGAAATACTGTTCTACTTTGGGAAAAAATCTCTGCTTTATTTGCACAAGGAACACTATTTTCCTAGGATGGATGAATTGGCAAAATCTGATTTCCTCAGCATACTTGGTAGATATCAGAAGGTAAGCTTCTTTATTTGGTATACATGAAGTTGTAATCAGAACAGCCTTTGACTTTATCCTAAACATTTTTCCTAACCCACATCATCATCTGCAGAAACTGAGAAGGTGATTATAGACATGCATGGAAGCAAGTCAGTAGAGATAGCTGGTTTTTATGGCCAGTTACATTTATCAGCATTAAAATCTAGAAAGAGCTGGAAAAAAACCCACTGGAAATATGCTGTGATTCCTTGGAATGCAAACTCTATCCAGCTTTAATAAAGGCATCAAAAATAATTTTAATTTGTTAAATAAGTAAAGGGTCAGGTTGAGATTGTCTTAATAATTTCCTGGCATCTGTGAGTTCCAGCAGTCAGAATACAGACAGAATATGCAATGCTGCCTGAAAAAGTTATAGAAAACATTCTCGGGAGACTCACAGGGCTTTCCCTTTCCATAAAGCAGGATCAGCTACAGTTGCCTCCCAGTCAGCTGCTGATGGTTTGTCTGGGTTTCGGATTAACCGTCTTGCAAGACTGGAGACACCTGAAAGGCCCGGCATGACCTAGCTGGCATCTGCGAGCAGAAGAGTTGTGTTTGCAGACACTGCCACACTGGCATACCCCACACCTGCCTGGGTCCCCACCCTCCGCAGTCACCATCGTCACCAGCCTGCTCTCTCCCCCATTGTCTTCTCATTGCGTGACCCCAAAGATCACCTTGTATTCATCTTCTGCTGCCTGTGGGTTTGGGTTTTTTTTTCCCTTTTCTGGTTACTCTTGATAATCAAGAGCTGACTAGGCCTACATATATGAATGTACCTGATGAAGTGAAGTTTCTCTAACACAGAAGACATATTTTGGAGATGTTTTATAGGTATAATCCTCCTAGAAAAAGAGAAATGGGACATCTTCATTGCATGAATGTTGTTGTTATAAAAAAAATCTTTTTTCAGTGGTCTCTGAATAAGGTTGCTGTTCACTCATAATTAGACAACCTTCCTTTTAACATTTGATTCAGCTGCAAACCAGAGGACAAGCCATTTTGCTCTTATTTGAATCAGTTATTTGACGAGTTTAAGGCTCAGTCAAGTTTTGATGAGTTTGAACTGAAATAAAGAGTATTACAGCTGGGTCCGGACTTACTTTAATCAACAGATACCCACCAGCTTAGTTGTCACCTGCCAACTTCAGCCTCCCATGCTCTTCCTTCAAGAGTTCAAAATCATGTTCGGTATAGGAAGCACCTTGCCTAGAACTCTGTGAACTTTTCTTGGACATAGGAAGCTAGAGAATTAGCTATGACAAATGCTAGATCACATCCAGCATATCCCTCATCCTATCTGATTTCATCTATTTTATACTCCAGTTATTGATACAGCAGATTGCAGGGAAGTAAACACAGTATTTTCAGTTTTATATTTTAACATTTAAAATCTTATCAGTATGCAGCACTATGAAAAGGATTGTAGATGCTGATCTAATCCACCTACTTTTCTGGTGGCTAGATTTTCTGTTATAAAAGTGCATATAATCCCTAGAATGATATACCAGTTTAAAATACTTCTACTTTTCTTTTGTAAACTGACAGCAAATTGTCTTTCCTTCCTACGTGTGCTTGTTTGTTAAAAAGATTTTCTTTGCATCAAAGAAGCTAAAACCAACGTGACCTTGAGTGTGATCAATTTAAATACAAAATTGCATTTCTAGATATAGAAGTTATTTCTCCTGATAGGCTCCTGGTAGCTAGCCTTTAATAGATATTGACTCCCTACTTCTTTAAGCTTGCAATTTTTAAGATGTATATTATAAAATGTTCAGATCTGAAAAGATCCTTAGCTTGAATGCACAATTATTTCAATGATTTAAGTGCAATGTGAAGAACTGCATCCCTAAATGGCCAGTCCTATTCATTTATAGCTTATTTATTTATAATTTTTATGAATGTATAGTCTCTAGATTTTTTAAAAAGCATGTAAAAGTAAATTAGTCACACAACTGTATTTTAAAATTGCTTATGCGGTTGCTTTTGAAGCCGTTAAAAAAGCAAGCCACTTTTATTTGTAGATTCCATGTGAGCAATCCAAGACATATTAGGAAAAAGCTACAAAAAATTCTGCCTGTCAGTTATTCCAGACTTAAACTTTGGACTATTGAGCTGTCCCAAGCTAGAGATTCAACTGAGAGGAAAGGCTTATAGGTCTGAAAAACCTACAGAGGCTACCTGATGATAAACATCTATTTATTACGAACTGCTTCAAAACAATTCTTTAAAAGATTGTTTCTATTAAAATGAATTCTCGTATTTTCTTTCCCAATTTCCCACCATTTTCCATCTAAGGGTTTTGAAACACCTTGCAGCTACTAACATAATAAGTCTGTGCTATCTCTGTGAAGAAGAGAGAAATTGTTCTCATGTGTTTTAGACTGATTCAGCACAGCTTGTATTAGTGGCAGGCTTCGTCTTGATCCTTTTTTTCTGGGAGCAGAGATTGCTCATGTGTATAACCTGCTTACGAAAGAGTTTGTGTCAGGAGACTGCTACAAAGGAGACACAAATGATCTTAATGGACTAAAGATGAAAAAAGGAATTTAATGTGCAAGAAAGACACAATGAGGCACAGAAAAGAAAAAAAAAAAAAAATTTGTGTAGAAAAAAAAAAGTACAACCTTGGTATTGAAATCACTGATGTTCCAAACATTCAGAGATATAGAAGGAGTTACCAGTATGTATCCGCACAGCAGAAACAATCCTTTGAATTGAAATGAAGACATTTTGATATTTTACTTGGCGGAGGGGAGATGTTTTTATTTTTGGTAGTGTAAATGTTATCTTCACCTATGTCATAAAATGAAATTTGTATTTCAGTTGTCATTATTGGGAATATCAGACTTACCGGGAGATTTATGCTGAACACCTATTTTTCGCATGGGGAGATTTACGAGTAGCAAGCGGGGTGAGCACAGGGCTGAGGGATTAGTGAAGGGGGTGGTAGTTTTCTCGTAGCACTGTGTGGTTTTGCAAAAACTCCACATTACATGATGACCAAGAAAGCTATAGAGCTCCACTCGATTACTGCTGTGACTTCATCCAGCCTAGACGTGGCTTCGATACAACACTAACATTACAGGAAAACAAGCCCAGGAAATTTCAGCTGCTAGAGTCTGTTTATCAGAATGCTTTTCTTCCTCCCACAGTTGTATTTAGCAGTATTTACTAACCTGTTTCTAGGGGAAATTAAGAGCTGGTTTTCACTTCAGTAGCTGAATCTACTTACTCCTAAGCTGTTTGGATCAGTAGACCCCTTAATAAATCAAGAGGCAGCCAGAAGGAGGGGAAAGTGAATTTCCCTGTAAGGATCCTTCACTGCTTCTTGCTGGGGAAAGCAGGGATATTCACTTTGCCGGCAAAGCCATCAGATAGCGGGTTTGCTGATTTCCAAGGAGTACCTCATTGTCTCCATGGGCTCTTCTCAGGTTCGGGGCAGGAGCATTCGCTACCTTTTCTGTTGAATCTGTGCCACTGTGCAATGAAGTATTTAGATTCGTGGGGCCAGAAAAGGGAAACACAAGCATACACAGGAGTAGTTCATGACTTGTACCTAAAGGGCAAGGCATGATGAGACAAGAACCCTAAATTTTGGTCCCTGGTCCATAAATGTTTCTGTATTTTGCTCCCTTAGACACAGCTATTGCTGGGTAAAAGTCTGTGAAGCAGGGTACTAATCCTGTTCACAGCTGAAGTCTTTCATTTGGCAGTCAGCTCAGAAGTTTGCTCTCTTTTTCTCAGAGCCCTACAACATTCTTATCTAAGCTGTCCGTAGCTTTCCTCTTCATCTGTTTTTGTACTGCTTCTAGCGCTTCTTTGTTCGTTCCCACACAGGCAAACAGGCACAGTAGGTCCAATGCATTCTTTGTGCATTGAGTATACAGCACATCAGTACACTACATGACTGGTAGGTCTGGCATGTCTGGGAAATATTGAACTGCCTGTGCATGCAATCCAACATGTCTGGGATTTCCATGCTGGCTATGTTCACAAGTCCTGGAAAAATACGTATTTTTCATAGCCCAGTTCATTTTTCCACATGAAGGGATTAACACACTGTCATCAGTTCACTTTTCATCAGTTGATAAACTAAGCTCATTGAATTCAAGTCTCTGATCATGTACTGCATTGTGCAGCATCCTCTCTAGAACTGAAATCACTTTTGTGATTCCCTTCTGCGCCATCTCAGGTCTGTGAACAGTCTTTTAAAAATACAGCCACAGGAACCATACGCCTCATTCGAAAAGCAATCTCAGCGACGCTGTACATAGAAGGTAAAACCCCTTCATGCGCCTCGTCGGGAAAAGGCATGACCAGAAGGCAGCGTTTCAGTTCATAGGAAACAGTATGTTTTTACAAACTGCTCTCCTCCAAATCACAGTGGGTTTTTTGGTGGAAACTTCTGGTGAATCAAAAGTACTCTGACCCCTGCAGGTGCTTCAGCAAACTGACACGAGCGGGCTGAGGCTGTGGGAAGAACCTGCATTTTTGAGGAAACAGTACAAAACTTCTTGCTCGGTATGTTGCTAGACTCGGGAGTAACACCCATTTGTCGTAACATTCAGAATTTGGGTGCTTGCATAATACGCCCTTCAGGGTGGTTTCCTGAATTACTGCTTTCCAGAATATAGGAACACACAATGGTTTTGGTTGTTCTCAAACTGATGCGTTGGGTGTGTTTATACCGAAACATGGTGCCTTTAATAAAATTGGCTTGTCATTTACTTTCCAAATCTATTTTAAAAATCTAGCATGGTATCAGTTCAAATGGTGATGCCCAGTAGACTGCTGCTTCTCGTTGTCCATTCAGTGTTCAGATAAGTCAGTCAAATGGCCCTAATCCAGGTCACGTATGCTGTATTGATACTGTTTTTATCACAATGATGACATTTCACCGAAAACCAGACTAAGGCCTTGCAAACTATTGGGGCTAATTAAAACATCTCTAGCTCTTGAAAAATAATCTTCTACAGTTAAGTTCTGGACAGATCAGAAGAGTCAGCTATTCTGATATGATAAAAACATCATTATTTTTAATAATAGACAAATACAGGAAATGCTTTCTTTTAGACAAATATGGAAACGCTTTATTTTTCAGCATCATGTTACATGCCTGTACTGTTTCCATTAGGAGTGGGCCTGTGTTAGTAACAGGGAATCTTGGCTACCAGGAGGCAAGGGAGCAACAGGGAATTACAGTACTTTTTGAGACATACCAAAAAGGTACGCTGTTGCTGACAAAAGCTTTACGCTAGAGTTTCTTCTGTTAGTGGGAGCAGCTTGTCCCTTTGGGGAGGTTTGCCTTTACGCAGCAGCTCCTCTGTTGACACGAGAATGGGTTCTTTCTGCTAAACTGGACCAGAGCGTGGAACTGGAGAAGCTGTTGAGGCTGTACCTTGGTGCTCTCTGCGATAATCTGTATGAAGTTTCCAGAACCTGTCTCCTAAAATTCCCCACATCGCTGGCACCAGTGCGCACAACCCCAGACCTTCCAGGCTCAGCACCGTGCCGTGCAGCTGACACGACCCCACCTGCCCAGGAAACGGTTTAATTCTCTCGGTCGCCACAACTTCTGGCATTTCTGACGGCCGAACACGCTGCTACCGGAGCCGCCTTCGCACTCCGGCCGGGGCGGGACACGGCGGCGACTGCCCCGCGGAGACTGCCCGGGGGCTGCCCTCGTCAACCTACCGACCTCCCGGCTCCCTGCCGTGTCCTGCGCCCGCAGTGACGGAGGGCAGCCCAGCCTCTCGGCGGCACCGTTCGTTTTGTCGTCTCTCCGGTCGCTCCTCCGTCCCGGCTCGGAGCAGGCGGTTCCCTCCGGGGGCGCCGCCGGCCCTCGGCAGCGCCCAGCCCTCGCCGCCGGGCCCAGCGCGGCAGCGCCGCCGCAACCGCACCTCCCGCCGCGGCTGCCGCCTTGCCCCGTCCCGCGGCTCCGGGCCGGGCTCTGCCCGCCCTGCCCCAGCGCCTGCAGGCCCGCGGGGCCCCGCCGTTCGGCAGGGAAACCGGCTGGTAGCTGCTGGCACAGCTGGCCGGCCCCGGGGACGGTTTTGGGTACCGAGGTCCAAGGGTGAGCCGCGGCACCTCCGCTTGTTTACGAGCGGGCGGAGGGGCGGCCCGGGACGGCGCTCCCGTGCCGTTAGAGCCGGACAGCGGCCCTTAGGGGCGGCGGGGCACTCCCCCGCTCCAGCCGAAGGGGTCCGTCGCGACTCCGCACCCGCGGGGCACCTGGCCGGGATCGCGGGCCTGGCTGCGGGGACGGGGCGGGGAACGAGCGGCTCTCCCCTGCCGTGGCGCACGGGCTGCGCTAGGATTGCACCGCTCCCCGTCCCGGATCCCCGCGCCCCTCGGGGGCGCAGGCGGAGGAAGAGAGGGCGGCTCTCGCCGCCGCGGCCGGGGACGCGAGGCCCCTTTCGCGAGTCCCCCCTCACCCCCGCCCTCGCCCGGCTGTGGCTGCGCCCTCCGCGGGGCCCTCTCTCTCCCCACCCCCGCCGTCCCCC